>JAJJWW010003100.1:0-393909 GCA_023531295.1 Papaver armeniacum | reverse complement strand
TGGGAAATCAAACCTTTGGTTGTTGATTGAAATTGATTGATCCTTGAACGTTGGTCTTTGGTACCGTTCAAGTGTTTTCTCTTGTATTCAATTAGACTCGTAGATTTCTATTTGCTTGAGTAAGTATTGAATCGACAAAGTAAGATATAACTCTTTGATATACTTTTATTAAGATTGAGTCTGACTATCTAGTTGATTCTCTTAAAAGTATATTGGAGTTAGTCCATACAGATTGTTAAGCGAAATATTGGGTGTGGTTGTTGTACCCCCGCTTTTTCAATTGGTATCAGAGCAGGAAAACACGTTTAAAGACCTTACAAGTCTGTATTTGTAGCGATGTGACTCTATGGACAAGAATTCTATCTCCACAAACGTACCACCGCCTTCGATCTTAAACTACTTATGGTGGAAAATTGTTATGCGTGCTTTTCTTCAATCTCGTAATTTTCAAACATGGGTACGTGTTTTTAATGGATATGATCCTCCGGTTATACTGATAAGGCGATGTATATATACCAGAAGGATATTGGTAGATATATTCCGTAAGAAATTCTTCTCGCAAAGCAAAATTTTGACTCCGCTTGAATGTTATCATATATGCCATTACCCCCTGGATCTTCGTAACCATGTGACTACGTGCACTAAGTCTAAAGAAGCTTGGGATATCTTAGAAACCGTATTTGAAGGAAATTCCAGTGAGAAAGAAGCTAGGCTTCATAACCTAAATTCTGATTGGGAAAACCTTCATATCACGGATGAAGAAACATTGGATGAGTTTAATCACAAAGTGTCTGAAATTATTAATGCATCTTTTGCATTGGTAAGACCATTCCTGAAAAGGACATTGTGATGAAAATTCAGAGATCGCTGCCATCTAGATACGATTCTAAGAAGCATGCCATCATTGAAGGAAATAACCTTGATACTCTTTCCAGAAACACTCGTATTTGGAAAGTTAAAAATTCTTGATCAAAATTTTGTCAGAACATCTGCATTCAATGTTGTTTGCAACATGAGTGAAGCCTCTACCTTGTCTTGGGCTGATGAATGTTGTTCCAATGATTTTGATTTTGATAAATCGCTGATAACAGAAAGGATCAAAGAATTTGTAAAAATGAGCAATAGATGTGATAAATGTCTTCTGTCAGTTTTTGCTTCAGATGATTCAAAAGATGGAAAATCCTTCCTAGTTGTCAACGTCGTGGATACGTCCGATGAATGTAATGGACCTTCAACTCTTTCAGCAGAAATATCCACCTACTCAATTTCTGATTCGGAACTTGAGTCTGACACAGAGATTTTTGAATTCTTGAATAAAGAGGTTCTTTAAGAAAACCTTCAATTAAAAGCTTATTTGAAGAAACTTGAATCATTAATCTCGGTGAAAAATCTTGAGATAGATTGTCTGAATGACAAACCCACCAGAACCATAGATTTGAAGGAAAAAGAGGTTAATACTCTTAAGGATGATCTGCAGAGATTATCTGGAAGTTCTGACAAAATTTCAACAATGTTATTTGGTCAGAAATACTTTGGAAACACAAATGTTTGAGGAATCAAAAGCAAAACTGCAGGCATAATCAACCCCATTGTTCCTATTAATCATGAAAGAATGAAGGTTGATGTTTGTAATAAACATAAGGCAACTCAACAAGACAAAGAATCTTTATTAATTTGTTCATTTTGTGGAAATTCAAATCATGTTCAAAGTACGTGTTAGAGATTCAAAAGGAACAACAAAAGAATTTCCAAACTTCAAGAGAACATGCAAAAGATGAATCTGGATAGTCAATGTGGTTTCCCTAAAACCAGTGCTTCCAGAGTCAGAAGAGGTAAGAAATCTGTTTATACAAACCTTGGTAAACCACTATGTGGTGAAAGAGGGGAGAATTTGGCTCACGTCATCACTGTCTAATACCAGTGACATTCGCATCCTCATCTTTAACTTGAGAAAATGAGGGTTGCGTCTATGTGGCTCAAGTGGTGTATTTATACGTTCTTCTTATTTTTGTTAAGAAAATATTCTGCTAATGTTATAGATAATGGATCATTAAACCACGAAAGACTTGTTTTACATTATTATAGGGTTTGGGCGTTCATAAGTCTATTTATAATCATTTGTAGTCTTCTAGTTCCCTAAAAGATACAGTTTCATGGCTCCTGTAACTTCAGAGCACCACAAGTAGGGATGCAGTCGAAGCGATTAATGTGTATCCGTAAAGGGATCTCTTCCTCAAGGGTGAAGAAAGTGAAAGCTACAAATAATGGAGAAGGTTCTTTCTCTAACTGTCTCTTGTTTGTCTATCATCTTGATAATAACTTCCGAGGCTTGGTGAAAGATTTCATCAACAAAAGAAATGATTTAAAATCTCAAATTGTTTCGTCTTTAGAAAAGATAACTCACTATGAACAAATGTTGTCTCTAACATAGAACACCTTACGTGAGCTAAAAAGATAACTCAGTGAGTTGATTGATGTTTCTGAAGATTTAGAGGAATTGAACGATCCCATAATCAATGGGTTTTTCAATAATGAGAAGGAATTCTTGGTAGATGCTCAGAGAAATCTCTACAACATCTAGTAAATCTTCTGATGAGAATTTTATTTTCTTGTTTCTTTAGAAGAATAACTAGAGTTTGGAATAGCCATTATTGTGATTACACATAGCTATGTCTAACGAATTCATCTTCATATTTTTAGGTTTATTGGTTTAAATTCTAAAATTGTGTGGAAGATGATTTGTGTAGTATTAATCTTTATGGTTTTATATATTGCAATTTGTTATGGGATATGTGTGTTTGTGTCCGTGAACTATGATTGTCCCATACCTTGTCAAAACTTAAGTCTTTCATATGTCGATATGCATGTATTGATAAAAGAATGAATGAACTTTTGACATTACAGTTTTAAGCCTATTGTATATCATTATACAAATATTGATGGAAGATAGGATGAACTTTTGTTTACGAGGATTATGTCTATTGTATGTCATTGTGCAAATAGTGATGGAAAATAGAATGAATCCTTGTTTATTCCGCAGTATTGATCTTCCCCGATCCATATTTTTATGTATATACTGTGCGGCTCTGTAAGTTCTCTTGTGTTGAGCATTTCCGATTAAATTAATCATGGGTTTTCTTGTGGTTAATTTGGTTGAGTATTTTTGGATTCAAATTCATATTCGTATGTGATTTGTTATTTCCAAAGAAATCCTTATTTTCTTGTGAAAGTAAGGTCGCTCTTGTTGTTCTTTCGAGAATGACATTTTATGGGTGAGAGTTCTTAATTGAAATTGTGCTTAATTTCCAAATATTTTTGGGGAGTGCGGCTGTGGAATATTATAGGGTTATCTTGTATCTTTATAAACTCCATGATGAAAGCATTTAGCTTGGGCTATATGATTGCATCTAAAAAGTTGAATGTGCTTGCTTTTGGTCATGAAATGTCTCTATGGAAATTTCATTAGGATCCCACTAGTTTTAGTACCTTTGACAATTTTATTGACAAAAAGGGGAGAATTAATGTGTAGCTCACACTACAAATACATATGTTTTTCGGATCATTATGTAAGGGGGAGTGGTTTCTATGTGAGATGGAGTATTGACTAAAGGGGAGTAATACATATCACCATAGTATTGTTGTCGAAGTTGTGATACAATTGAACTTTGATGTTGTGTAATAATACTATGACACTATGTAACAATGATTGAGAATTCTTGTTTTCTCATTGTTATGGCTACAGATTTTCAACAACGATGATACTAAACTTACAACCTTTGGGATAATTGGAGTACTTGGAAGTGACGAAGATTTCGAGTAATGTTGAAGAACCAAGAAGATCAGGCATGTGGAACATAAGCTACAAAAGTTTATATTTATTTTTGTATTCCATATGTATTGATAGTTTTGTCACTAAAATTGACAAAGGGGGAGATTGTTAGAGCACTGCTCGGTCGAAATCGCATGCGTTGCTATCTCAAGCATGTTTGCCAATGCTAGTGATCAAAACTATAAGTCTTGATTTCTAGTCTACTTATTGCTAAGTCTCGGACTAGGATAGAAAGTTTAGTTGAGCTCCATACTCCATGGCGATCATCATACAAAGACGAAGAACTACTCAAGGAACTGGTAAAACTTCATCGACTAAAAGGTATGTGGAGACTTGAACTTATCTATCACTCAAAAGTCTATTTAATCTATCTCCTATCTTGAGACAAAAGTCGTATTGCTATATAGACTTTGATTATACACATTTGGTATTTCGAGCCGAGTTTATCTCGCATATCTATTTCTCGAAATATGTGTTGTTAAGCTTTTCCTTTGGCCAAGTTCATCTTTACTTGTGACGAAAGTCATATTAAGTTTCAATTACTTGAAAATTGCTTTGACAAAAAATGGTTTGTGAATAACAACTATATAACATCATCTAAGAATGTTTCAATGATTGAAATGAGAGTTTAGAATATATAACCATTGTTGGATATAAACATTGTGTGATAAGTGATAACTCATACGTGTGTATGTCCTAATTCCTTGAACCAAAATATGCGTACTTTGCTGCTCAGGAAGACCGGAACTAAAGTCCGCGTACCAGTAGGCACACCATCGGAAGTTCACGTCCCGTGAAAATTTGTTAAAGTTTGTGAACTGAAAACAAACTTATTCCGGGTACTTAAGTCCGCTTACCAGTACGCGTACTTAGGTTGGTTATTTTCTAAAAACGATTATTCGTGAACTTAAACTTATGTAAACTAAGGAATGCATATTTGCAAACCGTGGCTATAAAGTTCATGAATCGATTCGAGTGAATCAAATCGTTTGTGCTTCGATTGTTTCTTGTATACTTCTATAAGATCTAAGAAATTGAACAACTCTCTAACTAGTTTATTTGAGTCATTTGAACTAGTTATGGTAAAGAAGAATATGGTTGATATGAAAGTGCTCATATGGCTAACCATTTGGTTAACTATTATTAAACCAACTAAGTGTACATGTTAGGGTATGGTTACACAAACCTAAATAAACGTGCATTTCATTTGTGTGTAACAAGCTAAGTTTTGATCTAACAGTTGAAAGATATTAGCTTGAATCTAATCAGGTTTTCATCTAACGGTGAATATTGAATGCTTTGTTACCAAGGTAACTTAGATTGCAAACCCTGATTTGAAAGACTATACAAAGGAGAACTCTAGCAACTAGGAAACATAATCCCCACACCTCCTGTTTGATAATATTTGTATAAGCTAGATTCGATTCTCCTTAACCTTAGGTTTCTACCAAGACCTTGTAGGTTAACGACTTGAAGACTTCATTGGGATTGTGAAGATAGACCCAACTATTTTCTTTGTAGTTACGTGATCTAATCTTGATGTTTTTATCGTACTAAGTACAAGCGTAAGATTGGCTTGAGATTGATTTCTCCGATAGGAAAGATATAAAAGAAGTCACAAACATCTTCGTCTCATCGTTTGTGATTCCGTAATATCTTCTTTCACTAGTCGATTAAGATTGTTGTTAGGTGATTGATAATTCTAGGATGTTCTTCGGTAATATAAGTCCGGGTTATCAAATACCCTTTGAGGAAATTCCAGGCTACTATATAAACAGTCTCCACTACTTGCAAATTTATGAACAAACCCAAGTTCTATCATTCCTGGATCAAACAAAATACAATCACAATAGTGTGACATGCTTACAAATAGATTCCTACAATAGCAACTGTGACCATCTTTAACTAATATAAACACTGCTGAGTATGCAAATCTGGAATATAATTGGTACCCATGTTGACAAATATGCTCATAAGAATATTTCTCATCGTATTCGTTCATTAAATCAGACTTATCAAACTCTCTTCCTCTGTCAAATATCATTCGAGTATAACTAGCAGTAGATGCAACATTACCAATAGAAGTAGTCTGAGTTAAGTGAGCAAAGGGGTACAACCTGATAAAATTGATGAAGTAGGATGGTATTTGATGTAGGTAATTATCTGTAATAAACTTCCAACCTTCAAAGTGTCTAAATGCATATTTAGAATTATGATTTAGTTTGTTGAAGTCCTTCACACCATTGTTAGTACCTTGAGAATCCTTGACAACATTGAGAAAATTATGTTCAGAATTGAAAGGTTTTCCCTCCTGGTAGTCGAGAAACGTCAAATTCCCTTTGTAGTTCTGAACTTCATTCACAACACTAGATCCCTCAACACCAGAAAAATCAATTATTGGTATAAATCGAGAATTATTATCATCTGCTGGACTAGGAGTTGAAGAATTTTGAAATAATTGACTTACCGAACTTGAATCACCTGAATCAAGTGGAATTGATTCCAAATTGACATCAATTTTTTTCTCAAATATCTTCGATTGAAGAAGCTCAACACCGATTAAACCGATGCCTTCAGACCCGTAAGTTGATTTTCCAGCATCAACTATCAATTGTGAGTCGATACCCCAACCCTCAATTCATCAGTGAAACTTAATTGGCTGTCGAAAACCCTCTTCAAGTCATCTTGAGAATTAGAACCTGATGGTGTTTCCAGTAAATCATCACCGGATCCTATTTTATTCTTCAACAAACGTTCTTCGAAAGCCTTCAATTGATCAGCTAACATCGTCTTCAAGGAAGAGAGGAGTGCAGTTTCAAACTCATTCATGGTAGCGCAGTCTCATAATCGACTGCTCTGATACCAATTGTAGTGATCTACACTACAAATTAGCACAGAAACAAGTCATGATCTCTAAGGATAGAGATGGATTGGGGAGAACAGAAGGTTTTAGAGAGAAAAGATAGTTTTTGATTATTATTCTTTATACCAGAAGAAGGATCCAAAGTACATACTTATACTCATACACACAAGGAAAGCGTGCACATCATGTGTGTTTGGCATTGAACTCAATTAACGAACTAAACAAAGATTATAAAAACAACAATAATTAAGATAACTAAAAGGTGCCTTAATACACTGGAGGTGCCCTTAAATAATCAGCATGAAGAGGTTCATGACACAGGAAAAAGATCTCAATATATTTTCAAATTATAATAAGTGAAAGTTTATTTGCGTAGGTAACTTTTGTGGTGCTCATTTTCGTTCTGGAAAATGCAGAAACTAATGCTATGGCTCCAGATTTCAGCAAAGCGAGGACTTCTGCTGCTACGTTTCAATTTTATATAGCAAACGAAAGATTGATACAAGCAATAACACGGGTATAACAATTGACAATGTGAGAGGTGATATTGATTTCAATAACGTCAACTTTAGATACCCGGCACGTCCCAATGTACAAATCTTCACAAGCTTATGCTTGAACATCCCAGCTGGAAAGGTACGTAATATTGTTCTTTCATCTGGATATATATACCATATTGAAATTTATTTTGCAGTGTTACTGAGTAATGATGTTTCTACATTTTTGCCAGACTGTTGCTCTTATCGGAGAGAGTGGCTGTGGTAAATCAACAATGATCAACCTACTACAAAGATTCTACGATAGTGAGTCAGGTAGTATACTGTTATATGGAGTGGAAATAAGAGAATTTTAGATAAATTGGGTGCAGCAACAAATGGGAGTAGTAATTCAAGAACCTGTACTCTTTAATGGCACAATCAAAGAAAACGTCGTGTATGGAAAACAAGGAATAGCATCTGAAGATGAGATTATTGCAGCAACAAATACATCCAATGCGCACAAGTTCATATCTTCATTGCCGAATGGATATGACACTTTAGTTGGGGAGAGAGGGATTCAATTATCTGGCGGCCAAAATCAACGCATAGCTATAGCTTTTTTTTGAGGAGAAAGGTTAAACTTGTATTGAAGAAAAAGAAAAATACAGAAAGAAAAAGCACATGGAAGTGCTACAAAGAGCCGAGGAGAAATCTCCAACAACAAAACAAGAGAAAAACTACAAAGCATAACTGTTGACAAGCTAAACCAAAAGTCTAACAAGAAAAAACAAAGCACAACACTCTACAAACATTGTAAAAGTAATTCTTCGACATCATTTCTTCTTATTTATCGATTTTCTATGACCTCTGCCAAGCTTGTCATGATAGGCTCATCCTTCCATCCTAGTTTAGCAAGATCCTTCTCCTTCCTAGAATTCTGAAAAATTTCATTCACACTATCAATAATGTTCCTATTTGGTTGTTTTCCGCTAGGATCTCCAATCAAAGCAGAAATTTTTTCAAACCATTGATCTTCAAGGGTTTTTCCCTGCACTTCTCTTGAAGAGACCAATGTTAAGAAACATAGGGTTGTCATCCTAGAGTGGATATATTCCATCTTTACTCCAAAGATAGGTACGTATATATTTATATTTATTCTAAAGATATGTACGTATATTCTCCTTCCAAGTTACATACATATATTATTCTGCATGTAAGATATGTATCTTTGTTATTTCCTTTTACTCATTATTGTAACCTGTATAAGAGAAGCTATGCTTCGTTGTAATCGATACACCAGTTAATACAATAATCTTGATTCCATGACATCTCTTGTCATGGCATCAGAGCCACAAGAGATCCAATTTTCCGCTGCAAACCCTCAATAATCAGATTTGTTTAAACTCTGAAATATTGTTTACTCATTTACTTCTCTATCTTAATATCTAGAATCCTATCATGTCTCGAGAAGACTATTCACCAATAACAGTCAAGTTTGATGGAACTAACTATAACCATTGGTCATTTCTCATGAGAAGTTTTCTCAAAGGAAAAGGACTATGGAAATACATAGATAGTACAGAAAAACGTCGTACAACAATTTTTCAAGAGAAAACAGAAAAAAAACAGAAAAGTCAGAACCGTCACGGTGATAATGATAGGGTGTAGAATACATCCTATTTACTATCTATTGTTTATGCTTTCTTTGCTATTTTTCTTGTAAATTATTTTACGCTTGTTTTGAGTTTTGTAGCTACTTTGGAGTCACACGGAGGAAAAGAAGAAGAAATCACCCAATTTGAGCCAAAAGGGCAAAAAGGTCATTTTACAGGCGATTGATATATGGAGCCCAGTTGAGGTTAAGGGGCAACCCAATTTGGAGGAGTACTAAAGCCAGGCCCAGTCAAGGCTAAGGGGGGTTGTCATCAGGGTACCCCTTATCATTTATCAGAGGGTGTAATTATCTCTGGGGTATCCCTTATCTAATGAGTGGGGTGGTCCTTATCACTGGGGTAACCCTTATCTCATATGCTGGGGTGTCTGAATCCGCCCCATTCATTACACAACCCTAATCGAGTTTCTTTCTCGCACTCATTTACTCATTCAATCATTTCTACACCTGAAAGTGAGAAACGAACGCATGGCTAACGTTAATCGAGAGACCTGAAGTCGAGAGAGATGAACGACGAGAGCCAGAGATTGAACTCAGAAACCCAGAAGAAATTAGGGTTCGATGTTGTATGAATCGAGATTGAGACGTTGCTGCTGAGAAACAAATCGATAAACGTTAAAGAAGATGAGACTCTCTACTGTTGATGGAACTGCAGTTGTTGAAGTGATGCAGTGAATCAAAGATGATTGAGAGAAGTGAATCGACGATAAATTAAAACTGAGATTTGTTGTTGAAACTTGATGAGATGAGATTTGTGAATCGAGAGAAGAAAGATGGGTTCTATTAGTCGATTGAAGAAATTGGTAGAGTTTAAAAGTGGGTTTGATTCCAATTTGACTCAGGTAACAGAACGAGGTCGAAATCGACAGTAAGGGTTTGGTGGAAGCTCGACAGAGACGAGATGATGGAGATCGGAAAGAGGAGATAAAATCTGAGGGTTCTAAGATTAACTCAGATGGGATTGAGGCTTGATTTGAGCTTTCTGAGAAGAAGCTGAAACTGAGATGGGGTATGTGTTGATTTCTGTTGGACCGAGAGCTGATATGAAGAACAAGTCGAGAAGAGAAGTTGGGTTGTGATCGAGAGATGCAGAGAGTAATGGGTTTGAGTTGCATTTAAGATGGGATCTGTGAATCGAGAAGAGATTGCTGATGAATTCAAGAGCAAGAAGTACACAGAATCTCTGAGACTGAGTTCGATGAATTACAGGGAGATTTGTTGATGAATTAGAAGGTGGGTCTTGGTTGAATTCAGTTTTGAAGCAGATGGCAGAATGGGTTTTGATTTGAAGTGCTGCTGTGTCAAGAATGGTGGTGATTGAGATTCAGAGAAGTAAACTGATGATGCAATTGATTCAGGGAATGAATGGGTCTGTAATGCTGTGCACATGGGAAGTATGAGTGAAGCTGCAAATGAAATTGATGGGGTTCTGTGACAGTAAAGGCAAGAGGAATTTGATCAGAATGGTGATGAATGAAAATGGGTATGCTGGTTGAACAAGAATTGAGCAGCTGTTGGTTCATCGATGCAGTGATGATAAGAAAATAGGCTGTTTAAGGCTCTGTACAGGGAAGAATGATTTGTGAAATCCTTAGATGTATGTTAGGATTCTTAACAGGAGAAAACTGAAGAAAATTGAGGCCTGAACTTGGCCGGGAAGCCCTGAAACAAACAGAACTCGGCCAGTTTTCTGCTCTGGCGAGTTGACTCAGTGAGTCCGAGGAGCGATCCAGCAACCGATCCAACTCACCCAGTTAGACCAATCAACCGAATCAGAAGCTGACTAGAAGCTGACTCCTCCTTCCCTTGACCCGATTGACTAACAGTTGACTGACGGTTTGACCAGTTTGACCGTTAGTCCTAACGGTGGACTGGCGGAATATTCCCTTGACGGCAACAGAACTCAGGTGGCCGGCGGCGACTATTCCGGCCATAATCCCAGTTTTCCGGTGAGCCAAAAAAAATTCCAGAATTTTCTATGGACTTCTCTCATGGGTGTGAAGACTTGGACTAGGAATTGGATGGAGAATTGGGTTCAAATTTGGAAAGAGAAGATGGAAGAAGAGAAAGACTTGAATTTGGAAATTGAATTGCTAAAGGAAAAGGAGTCTATTCCTTGGAAGATTTGGAGAATATTGAAGCCTATAAATAGAGAAGTTTTCTACATCTTTTACACACCTCTCTACACACACAACACTTGTGTTTTTGCTTTTGATTCTTCTTCTTAATTATTTGTGTGAACTTGAAAATTCTCCTTTTAATTATTATTTGTGTGAATTTCAAAAGCATGAGTAGCTAATTTTCTTATTGATTGAGGATGAATTCCTAGTTCTTAACATGATTTGAGTTTTGTTTCAATTCTATCTTGAGGTTTTTCACATAATTATCGCTTGTTTTTACTAATAGGAATGTTTAGTCATTCATGATTGATTGATAGATTGTTTGGAGTGCACGCTAAATTGATTTGTTAATTTGATCTAAAGCTAGTGAAAGTTAGGAGATAAGTAATCGTTTCTTGACTCTTTACATAAGTAGCAAACACGAGACCTTGCGGAGGGATTCCGTGGAGCAATTGTGTGTGAAAACAACGTTAGCAAGTAAACCTTGATCTAAGAGTTTAACTACTAATATCAACCTAATAAGTTCATAAATCTTAATGCGTTTATTTAAATTACATCTTGAGTGATCTACTTCTAGGTGGTTTGGTAAATAGAATCCGGTAGTCGAGAACTTCCGTGTCCGGTGATACAAGGGATTTAGGGGTTTAACACTGATCTAGCTGCTCTACCTACGGTTGGTGATAATTTGTGACTAATAACAAGTAGAAAAGAACATAACTTTAATCATTGTTTTGCAACGAAGAAGGATTCCTTGATCTTGTCTCTCTTATTGATTTCAACTTTAATTGCTTTATTTACTTTCTTTTGCTTTATACATCCCCCCTTTTTGTGACAATTTTGACAACTAGAATCTCTTGCTCCTCGTGGGAACGAACTTGACTACACTATATTACTTGTTAATTAGGTGGAAAAATATTAATTAATTTGTTGTGGTTACGACACGCATCAAATTTTGGCGCCGTTGCCGGGGAGCAACGGGCGATTTTTAGTTGTTTTTGTTTTTCTTTTTGCTTTATTCTTGCTTTGTTAGATTCTATACCGTATCTAACTTAGTTTTTAGAATCTTATTTCGGGTGCTATACCTTTGGTGAATGCTTAAAGAGGGCGAGGCCAGAGTCCAAGATCGTCTTCGATCCGGCACTCAACTAAAGGATTTCATTCGTGCGGTTAACACTCCACTTCCTCCTTCTTCATCAAGTGAATTCACGATTAGGACAAAGAGGAAGAAACAATGGCTGATCGTACACTCAAGGACCTAGCTTCTCACAAGCTTGACACACAACAATGGTGTATCCAAACTAACTCAACTTTTGAGATCAAGCCGGGGTTGATTAGAGAATTACCAAAGTTCCATGGCATGGTGAATGAGGACCCAAACAAACATATTATGGACTTCTATACCATAGTTATGGCCATGCTTCCACCGGAGACCAATGCGGATGGAGCAATGTTGAAAGCTTTTCCGTTTTCTTTGGAGGGCAATGCTAAGAAATGGTTATATTATTTGCCTTCCGGAAGTATCACAACATGGAATGGTATGAAGAAACTTTTCCTTGAGAGATATTTTCCCGCATCCAAAGCTACTCAAATTCGCAAGGAGATTTGTGGGTTGAAACAACATGTTGGAGAGTCACTTTATGAATGTTGGGAGCGATACAAGAGGTTGGTGGCAAGCTATCCACACCATCAATTTAGTGACGCTATGATACTCCAATACTTCTATGAAGCACTCCATTCAAGTGATCGATCTCTTCTTGATGCCGCGGGTGGTGGTGCACTAATGAACAAGACTTTGACCCAAGCTAGAGAGTTGATTGAAAGTATGGCTGCAAACTCGCAACAATTCTACACAAGAGATGAACCCATGGTTAGGCGAGTGCATGAAGTTAGTGATTCGTCATCACATCTTGATCAAAGGATGAGTAACATGGAGACAATGATTCAAAGGATGGACGCGGTAATTATTCCGGATGGTGAGACCGAACAAGTAAATGCTTTATTTCCAAATCAAAGGCCACGGTACGATCCATACTCCAATACCTATAATCCCGGGTGGAAGGATCATCCTAACTTTAGTTATGCGAACAAGCAAGCGGCGGCTCCTAATCCATATGCACAACAAGGTGGTTTCCAACAATCACGTTTCCAATCTCAACAACAATTCCAACCACAACAAGTCAAGGAGCGAGATTCTTCAATTGATGACAAGCTCAATGCATTGATGCAAGGTATGCAAGGTATCACCACTTTGGTTCAACAACAACAACAAAAGACCGATTCGGCAATCAAGGACTTACAAACTCAAATGGGACAATTGGCGACCGATGTGAACTTATTGAAATCTCAAGCATCCACAACGCTTCCTTCGCAACCATTTGTTAATCCAAGAGAGAATGTTAATGCGGTTACTTTAAGAAGTGGAAGACAAGTGGTGGGTCCAAGTCATCATGAAGAAGCTATTGAAGAGGTAGTCAAAGACAATGAGGAAGCCGCACCAAAGGAGAATTCAACACCAACCGACCAATCCAAGGAACCGGTTCCTACTTTCACTACTCCACCTCCTTTTCCTAGTCGTTTTGCTAAATCCAAGAAAGAAGCTCAAGACAAGGCACTCATGGATATCTTCAAAAAGGTTGAAATCAACATCCCCTTCATCGAGGCCATCAAGACAATGCCACGGTATGCGAAGTTCATGAAGGAATTATGCACAAAGAAGGATAGGTTGCTTGATAATGAAATTACTAAAGTTGGTGAGAGTGCGTCGGCTATGCTATTAAAGAAGATGCCTACAAAGTGTACGGATCCCGGCGGTTTCACGGTGCCAATTACTATTGGTAAGCAAAGGTTTGAACATGCTTTACTTGACTTGGAGGCTTCCATTAGTGTGATGTCGGCCGATAGATATGACTCCTTGAATCTTGGACCTTTGAAAGAGACAAGAGTTATTATCTTATTAGCAAACAAGTCGAACATATATCCAAAGGGACTTGTAGAAGACGTGCTAGTGCAAGTAAATGAGCTTATTTTTCCGGTGGACTTCTTTGTGGTGGATATGGACAACAATGAGAACCGAGCATCTACTTCTTTACTTCTTGGGAGGCCATTCATGAAGACCGCAAAGACGAAGATTGATGTTGATATGGGTACACTCACTATGGAGTTCGACAAGGAGATAATACACTTTAATATATTTGAAGCCATGCGCTACCCAAGTGATGTGCATTCCGTTTACTCCATTGATGTGGTTGATTCATTAGCGCAACAAATGGTGGAATTGAATCGAGAGGATGAACTTGATGTGGTGTTGCAAAAGAGCATTGAATTGGACATCCAAGGCTTGTCTAACTTGGATGTTGAAATCTCCAATGAATTGGTGGAGATGTGTGGTGCCTTGGCGACATTACAAGAAGCTAAAAAGGGTAATGTTTAAATATTTCTTTACCCGTGAATGATGAAATACTTGTACCATCTATTGTGAAGGCGCCCAAGCTAGAGTTGAAGCCGCTTCCGGACCATTTGAAGTATGCTTTCTTGGGAGATGGAGATGAGCTTCCGGTGATTATTTCTAAGAACCTCACACCGGTACAAGAAGACCGTTTGCTTAGAGTCTTGAGAGAGCACAAAACGGCTATTGGGTGGACAATTGCGGATATCAAGGGCATTAGTCCGTCCATGTGCATGCATAGGATTCTAATGGAAGAAAACGTAAAGCCGGTACGTGATGCTCAACGTAGGCTTAATCCTCCCATGATGGAGGTTGTGAAGAAAGAGATACTCAAATTGCTAAGTGTGGGGGTAATCTACCCAATTTCCGATAGCAAGTGGGTTAGTCCGGTTCAAGTGGTACCAAAGAAGTCCGGTGTTACGGTTGTTCGCAATCAAGACGATGAACTTGTTCCTACAAGAGTTCAAACCGGTTGGAGAGTGTGCATTGACTATAGAAAGCTTAATTCCGCAACCCGCAAGGATCACTTTCCTTTACCTTTCATTGATCAAATGTTGGAGCGGTTAGCGGGGCATTCTTATTATTGTTTCTTGGATGGTTATTCGGGATACAATCAAATTGTTATTGCACCGGAGGACCAAGAGAAGACCACTTTCACTTGTCCGTTTGGAACGTTTGCATATAGACGGATGCCGTTTGGCCTTTGCAATGCACCGGCTACTTTTCAAAGATGCATGGTGAGTATATTCTCGGATTATGTGGAGCGCATCATCGAGGTATTTATGGATGACTTTAGTGTTTATGGCAATTCTTTTGATGGTTGTTTAAACAACCTTGAACTAGTTCTTAAATGATGCATAGACACAAACCTTGTCCTTAATTGGGAGAAATGTCACTTTATGGTAAACCACGGCATAGTACTTGGTCACATTGTGTCCTCTCGAGGGCTCGAAGTGGACAAGTCAAAGATAGATTTAATAAGAAACTTACAATATCCCACTTCGGTGAGGGAGATCCGTTCTTTTCTTGGTCATGCAGGTTTCTATAGGCGGTTTATCAAGGATTTCTCCAAAATCTCCATGTCGATGTGCAAGTTATTACAAAAGGAGGTACCTTTCAACTTAAACAAGGAATGCAAGGATGCTTTTGATAAATTAAAGGAAATGTTGACAAGTGCGCCAATTATCAAATCACCGGATTGGAATCTTCCATTTGAATTAATGTGTGATGCTAGTGATTATGCGGTTGGAGCCGTTTTGGGTCAAAGGGTGGACAAGTTGTCTCATGTTATCTATTATGCATCTAGGACCCTTAATGATGCACAAATCAATTATTCTACCACGGAAAAGGAGTTATTGGCTATAGTTTTTGCATTGGAAAAATTTCGATCATACTTGGTGGGTACAAAGGTTATTGTGTATTCCGATCATGCCGCACTAAGACACTTAATAAAGAAGAAAGAAGCTAAGCCAAGATTAATCCGGTGGATCCTATTGTTACAAGAGTTCGACATAGAAATTCGTGATAAGAGGGGTGTGGAGAATACCGTTGCGGATCATCTTAGTAGACTTGTTATGTCTCAAGAAGAACTTCCATTACATGACCGCTTTCTGGACGAACAACTTTTCTCCATGGAAGAATCAACACCTTGGTATGCGGATATAGTGAATTACTTGGTGACAAGGAAAGTACCTAGTACAATGTCTAATTTCCAAAAGATGAAACTTAAGAAGGTAGCTAAGCAATATGTGTGGGATGAACCATACTTATGGAAATATGACGTTGATCAAATAATGCGAAGGTGCGTACCTAACTCCGAATTTCAATCCATCCTCTCCTTTTGCCACACTTTTGCATGTGGTGGTCACTTTGGTTCTAAACGCACCGCTCTCAAAGTTCTCGAGAGTGGATTTTATTGGCCCACCTTGTTCGAAGATTCATATATTTTTTGTAAATCGTGTGATAGATGTCAACGAACGGGCAATCTAGGTGCTCGAAATCAAATGCCACTCACACCAATTCTCGCCGTTGAGATTTTTGATGTGTGGGGTATTGATTTTATGGGCCCTTTTGTCAATTCGAATGGGAACTTTTATATACTTCTTGCCGTAGATTATGTTTCGAAATGGGTGGAAGCTAGAGCCACCAAAACTAATGACTCTCAAGTTGTTTGTGATTTTGTAAGGGAAAACATATTCAATAGGCATGGTACACCAAGAGTGGTGATAAGCGATGGAGGCTCACATTTCAAGAAGGCTTTCCACGCTCTCCTCAAGAAGTACAACATAACACACAAAATTGGTACGCCTTATCATCCACAAACTAGTGGACAAGCGGAAATTTCAAATCGTGAGATCAAGTCCATTCTTGAGAAAACGGTGAATACCACAAGGAAAGATTGGATCTTTAAGCTCAATGATGCACTTTGGGCGTATAGAACGGCGTATAAGACACCGATTGGTATGTCTCCATATAGGTTAGTTTATGGCAAAGCTTGTCATCTTCCGGTTGAACTTGAACATAAGGCTTATTGGGCGATAAAGAAATTCAACATGGAGTATGATGAAGCGGGAAACAAAGGAAGTTACAACTAAATGAGTTAGAGGAGATACGTAATGATGCTTACGAGAGTGCCCGTATTTACAAGGAAAAGACCAAGCTTTTTCATGACAAGATGATTTCTCGTAAAAGCTTCATCGTGGGACAAAAAGTCCTTTTATATAATTCTCGCCTTAAACTATTTCCTGGAAAGTTAAGGTCCCGATGGATTGGACCATATGTTGTTACTAATGTTTTTCCTCATGGTGCAGTTGAAATTACTAGTCTTAGAGACAATTCGGTTTCCAAAGTCAACGGCCATAGATTGAAGCCATACTATGAGAACATCGCTTATGTGAATTTGGATGAACTTTCATTTCAAGATTCACTCCCTCTGGAGGAGTAATGTGCAGCAAGATCAAAGTCGGGCCGTCGACTTTAAAACAAGCGCTTAATGGGAGGCAACCCATCGGTTTTGTATTTCTTATCTTTTTGCTTTTTGTTATTTCTTTTTCTTGTTCCTTATCATGTTAAAATTTCCCACCTTGACTTTATTAGGACGATTCAATTACATTGAGGACAATGTAAGGTTTAAGTGTGGGGGAGTGGTTAAGCATGTATTTAAAAAAAAATTAAAAATTTAAAAAGTTTTTTTTTAAAAAAAAAAAAAAAAGTTTTACTTAAAACCTCCAACTTTTAGAGGTTTTAGAGTCACTAGCATACTTCTAGGTATGTTTACATAGAGATTTTGACCGACATAATTGAACTTGGAAATGTTAGAGAACTACATTCGGATTTCTTACTTGTTTGAGTGTTAAATAATGGATTTAATCATGCCGGTGATGCGAATTTGGTGCAGGGAGAAGTGCATTATTAGAGTTGCTGATCAATCATTAGTGGAGACTACCCGTATTCATATCATGTGAGGCACCGACCAGAAATTCTTCCATCTACTAAAGAGCTTCTTTTGAGTGTGTGTCACCATACGTTAATTCCGGGTAGAATGGTGAGCTACCCAACCTCTCACCAATAGAAGCACTACTCTTTGATCTCTTGAGTGCTAATTTTGTCAATCATAAGGGTGACGTCTATAGATGAAAGCCTCCTTCTTGTAGTTCGATTTGCAGTTAGCACCATTCTCTCTCTCGACAACAACGGGTCCATAGAAACACCATCATCATCAACAAGGAGCGACACCAAAATCTACAAGGAAAGTTGGAAAAGTTCAAGGTTTACAAGCAACGGAATGAGAAAAAAGAGCAAATTTCAAATTCAAGTAAAGCAACATACAAAGAGCGGATTTCACATATATGTTGAGGACTTACAAAAACAATGAAGTAATTTTATATACAAGTATGAAGACTTATTCACAAGAGCGAAGAAAATTAAAAGGTGAGAATTTATGAAGTTTATGATTTCAAGACGATACAAGTTGTGAAGAATCAAGCGGTAAAATACTTCTCCCACGGCCATGGTTTAATTTTTGTTTTGTATTTTATTTCTCTTGTTTCAAAAAAAAAAAAAAAAAAAAAAAAAAAAATGAAAAAAAAAATGAAAATTCATAAAAAAAAAGAAAAAAAAAACAAGAGAAATATTTATTTGTTTTTATTTATTTAATAAGCCGTGGGGAAGGAAAATTTATAAGAAGTTTCAAGCGACAAGGATTTAAGGTAAAAAGGGTTACAAATTGTCAAGGATTTATGAAATTCAAGGGTTTATCATCAATAGTTGAAACCGAAGACGAAGACCAAGAAGATCAAGACGAGGAGCGGAAGACGTTTCTATTGGATGCCGTGAGAGTGGTGTTATCATAATTGGCGATCGGATGTGAAGGTGAGTAAGTAATCTCATCCTCGATAATAAATGGTTGATTTCCTTTCTTAGAGATCGTCAGAAAAATGGTTTTTCAAAATATAAAAGATGTGGGTTTTTAAAAACATTTCGGAAGTTGTCCTTCCCATCATTCAACGTGTTGCGAAATTCTCTCTTCATTCCTACCTGCACACATGTGAGACCCATAAAAAAGCCGTCTTTTTGAGTGCAATTATCATAAAATCCTTTTTGGTGAGGCGGAAGTCGAGGCGAAATGCTTATTGATCGTTTCTCAAACACGCATTCTCTCATTATGGTGTGGTTATTTCTCACTCAACATTTAAGAATGAGAATATGTTCTTTAGTATTTTTAACTTCTTATTACTAGCATGCAGAAACTCTATGTCCTCATAGCTCTTTGGATGCTTGGGACGCTTGAACGCTTTGAAGTTGTGAGTTTTTAGTTTGATTTGCTCGAGGAATAGCAAAGTCTAAGTGTGGGGGAATTTGATAGGGTGTAGAATACATCCTATTTACTATCTATTGTTTATGCTTTCTTTGCTATTTTTCTTGTAAATTATGTATTTTACGCTTGTTTTGAGTTTTGTAGCTACTTTAGAGTCACACGGAGGAAAAGAAGAAGAAATCACCCAATTTGAGCCAAAAGGGCAAAAAAGTCATTTTACAGGCGATTGATATATGGAGCCCAGTTGAGGTTAAGGGGCAACCCAATTTGGAGGAGTACTAAAGCCAGGCCCAGTCAAGGCTAAGGGGGGTTGTCATCAGGGTACCCCTTATCATTTATCAGAGGGTGTAATTATCTCTGGGGTATCCCTTATCTAATGAGTGGGGTGGTCCTTATCACTGGGGTAACCCTTATCTCATATGCTGGGGTGTCTGAATCCGCCCCATTCATTACACAACCCTAATCGAGTTTCTTTCTCGCACTCATTTACTCATTCAA
Organism: Papaver armeniacum; assembly: GCA_023531295.1. Lineage (NCBI taxonomy): Eukaryota > Viridiplantae > Streptophyta > Magnoliopsida > Ranunculales > Papaveraceae > Papaver > Papaver armeniacum. Next base: position 374,187 of record JAJJWW010003100.1, on the reverse strand, counting down.
TCATTTCTACACCTGAAAGTGAGAAACAGCCATGGCTGCTGCTGTTAATCGAGAGACCTGAAGTCGAGAGAGATGAACGACGAGAGCCAGAGATTGAACTCAGAAACCCAGAAGAAATTAGGGTTCGATGTTGTATGAATCGAGATTGAGACGTTGCTGCTGAGAAACAAATCGATAAACGTTAAAGAAGATGAGACTCTCTACTGTTGATGGAACTGCAGTTGTTGAAGTGATGCAGTGAATGAAAGATGATTGAGAGAAGTGAATCGACGATGAATTAAAACTGAGATATGTTGTTGAAGCTTGATGAGATGAGATTTGTGAATCGAGAGAAGAAAGATGGGTTCTATTAGTTGATTGAAGAAATTGGTAGAGTTTAAAAGTGGGTTTGATTCCAATTTGACTCAGGTAACAGAACGAGGTCGAAATCGACAGTAAGGGTTTGGTGGAAGCTCGACAGAGGCGAGATGATGGAGATCGGAAAGAGGAGATAAAATCTGAGGGTTCTAAGATTAACTCAGATGGGATTGAGGCTTGATTTGAGCTTTCTGAGAAGAAGCTGAAACTGAGATGGGGTATGTGTTGATTTCTGTTGGACCGAGAGCTGATATGAAGAACAAGTCGAGAAGAGAAGTTGGGTTGTGATCGAGAGATGCAGAGTAATGGGTTTGAGTTGCATTTAAGATGGGATCTGTGAATCGAGAAGAGATTGCTGATGAATTCAAGAGCAAGAAGTACACAGAATCTCTGAGACCGAGTTCGATGAATTACAGGGAGATTTGCTGATGAATTAGAAGGTGGGTCTTGGTTGAATTCAGTTTTGAAGCAGATGGCAGAATGGGTTTTGATTTGAAGTGCTGCTGTGTCAAGAATGGTGGTGATTGAGATTCAGAGAAGTAAACTGATGATGCAATTGATTCAGGGAATGAATGGGTCTGTAATGTTGTGCACATGGGAAGTATGAGTGAAGCTGCAAATGAAATTGATGGGGTTCTGTGACAGTAAAGGCAAGAGGAATTTGATCAGAATGGTGATGAATGAAAATGGGTATGCTGGTTGAACAAGAATTGAGCAGCTGTTGGTTCACTGATGCAGGTGCAGATGATAAGAAAATAGGCTGTTTAAGGCTCTGTACAGGGAAGAATGGTTTGTGAAATACTTAGATGTATGTTAGGATTCTTAAAAGGAGAAGACTGAAGAAAATTGAGGCCTGAACTTGGCCGGGAAGCCCTGAAACACACAGAACTCGGCCAGTTTTCTGCTCTGGCGAGTTGACTCAGTGAGTCCGTGGAGCGATCCAGCAACCGATCCAACTCACCCAGTTAGACCAATCAGCCGAATCAGAAGCTGACTAGAAGCTGACTCCTCCTTCCCTTGACCCGATTGACTAACGGTTGATCGACGGTTTGACCGGTTTGACCGTTAGTCCTAACGGTGGATCAGCGAGAATATTCCCTTGACGGCAACAGACTCGAAGGCTGGCGGCGACTATTCCTGGCGGATTCTGGCCATAATCCCAGTTTTCCGGTGAGCCAAAAAAAAATTCCAGAATTTTCTATGGACTTCTCTCATGGGTGTGAAGACTTGGACTAGGAATTGGATGGAGAATTGGGTTCAAATTTGGAAAGAGAAGATGGAAGAAGAGAAAGACTTGAATTTGGAAATTGAATTGTTAAAGGAAAAGGAGTCTATTCCTTGGAAGATTTGGAGAATATTAAAGCCTATAAATAGAGAAGTTTTCTACATCTTTTACACACCTCTCTACACACACAACACTTATGTTTTTGCTTTTGATTCTTCTTCTTAATTATTTGTGTGAACTTGAAAATTCTCCTTTTAATTATTATTTGTGTGAATTTCAAAAGCATGAGTAGCTAATTTTCTTATTGATTGAGGATGAATTCCTAGTTCTTAACATGATTTGAGTTTTGTTTCAATTCTATCTTGAGGTTTTTCACATAATTATCGCTTGTTTTTACTAATAGGAATGTTTAGTCATTCATGATTGATTGATAGATTGTTTGGAGTGCACGCTAAATTGATTTGTTAATTTGATCTAAAGCTAGTGAAAGTTAGGAGATAAGTAATCGTTTCTTGACTCTTTACATAAGTAGCAAACACGAGACCTTGCGGAGGGATTCCGTGGAGCAATTGTGTGTGAAAACAACGTTAGCAAGTAAACCTTGATCTAAGAGTTTAACTACTAATATCAACCTAATAAGTTCATAAATATTAATGCGTTTATTTAAATTACATCTTGAGTGATCTACTTCTAGGTGGTTTGGTAAATAGAATCCGGTAGTCGAGAACTTCCGTGTCCGGTGATACAAGGGATTTAGGGGTTTAGCACTGATCTAGCTGCTCTACCTACGGTTGGTGATAATTTGTGACTAATAACAAGTAGAAAAGAACATAACTTTAATCATTGTTTTGCAACGAAGAAGGATTCCTTGATCTTGTCTCTCTTATTGATTTCAACTTTAACTTTTAATTGCTTTATTTACTTTCTTTTGCTTTATACATCCCCCCTTTTTGTGACAATTTTGACAACTAGAATCTCTTGCTCCTCGTGGGAACGAACTTGACTACACTATATTACTTGTTAATTAGGTGGAAAAATATTAATTAATTTGTTGTGGTTACGACACGCATCAGATAATCAATGGGAGATCAACAATCACAGAATTCTTACATGGATCGGAAACATTGTTATTAAATCGATCAGTATGCAGCTTACCAACTTTGAAGTCGCCAAAGAAGCATGGGACTTTCTCTCCAAAGGTATACTCAAATCAATTTTGCTCAACGTTATAAACTTGAACAAGATATTCGATCGTCAAAGCAACAGAATGATCAGACAATATCAGATTTTCACTCAGAGATGTCTGTAATATGGAATCAATTAGCATTAATGGAACCTAGATGGACAGCTGATGCAGAACTGTGGGAAAAATATCGAGAAGAAACAAGGTTAGTTCAACTTCTTATGGCATTGAGAGACGAGTTTGGAATCTGCAAGAGCATCAATTCTACACAGAACACCTCTACCAAAAGTGGAAGCTGCATTGTCTGAAATCATCACTGAAAAAACAAGGAAGAGAATTAAACCAGAAATCTCAATTGTTTTGCTGCATCTTCAAGGGCAAACTATAATACTCAAAAGAATCCATCAAGACGTGATATATCTCAAGTTCAATGCCACAACTGCAAACAACTTGGACATCTAGCCAGAAACTGTACTCAGCCATCATCAACAACATCTCAAGCTATATCTACATACCAATGCAGCTACTGCAAGGAAATTGGACATACGGTGAACAACTGCACTTCACCAACATCAAGGAATATGCGAGAGAAAAGGAGGAATTTGAATTCAAGTACATCAACAAGATTCAACTCATGAAGACTTTTAATTTGAACTAGAAAACAAGCATGAACCATCTCTACCTGATATTCAAGAGATGATCAAACAAATCATGTCAATTGGTAATAGTTCTTCATTGGCTTCTGCACTGGCAATTCCTACAGGTATATTCTCAACTGAGTGGTTTCTCGACTCAGGTGCTTCCAACCATATGACCTTTAATCCACACTTGTTTGAGAGTATGAATCCAATAACAACTCCTAAGATTCATACTCTTGATGGATTTAAATTGACTACAAGTCATATTGGACTGGTTAAAATGTCTAACAAGTTGTGTATACCTGATGTACTTCTTGTCCCAAAGATTACCATGAATCTTATCTTTATCGGACAATCTGTGTGATCAAGGATTTAAAATTCACTTCTTTCCTTCTGGTTGTGTTATACAAGATCCAAAGACGGAGAATCTAGTTGGGATAGGCCGTAGAGTGGGTCGACTGTACCTTCTAGATATGCTCATTGTCCCTATACAATCCAAAGATCAAGTTGCTGCTGTTTCAACTTCTACACCGTCTTCCATATCTCCATTCATGTCTTGGCACTCTAGGTTAGGTCATGTTTCTTTTCCTCGTCTTAGATATATGATTAATAAAGGCTTGTTAGGTTCTGCTCAACTAGAAAAAGAACCTTGCTGCATTACCTGTAAGATGGCAAAACAACCAGCTTTACCTTTTAATAACAGTACAACTTTTTCTACTGCTCCATTTGATCTTATTCATTCCGATGTTTGGGGTAAATCACCTATTGTTTCAAATGGAGGGGCTTTATACTATGTGATTTTTATAGATGATTACACCAAATATACTTGGATATATCTTTTTAGTTCAAGGTCAGATTTCTTAAAGATTTATACTGAGTTTTCTACCATGATCAAAACCCAATTTGCAAAAACCATCAAAACCTTCCGTGCTGATCGGGAGAGATATATATCAACTCCTTTTCAAAATCATCTTAAATTTGAGGGTACTCTTCTCCAATTGTCTTGCACTGAAACTCCTGAACAAAACGGTGTTGCAAAATGCAAACATCGTCATATAGTAGAAACAGCTAGAACTCACCACTTTTCAGCCGGTTCCATCAAATTTTTGGGGAGAATCTGCTCTTCTTGCAGTTTACACAATAAATCGTATTCCAACAAATGTAATAGGTGGTATATATCCATATGAATGTCTCTATGGAGAAATACCAAATTATTCAACTACATGTTTTTGGATCAACTTGTTTTCTTCTTCTCCTCCTAAAGAGAGCGTAACAAACTCAGTAAAAAGAATTCAATTTGTATTTTCTTAGGGTATGGGATAGAACAGAAAGGGTATCGTTGCTATGATCCCACAAGTCAAAAACTTCGTGTGTCTCGACATGTTACCTTTTGGGAGAAAATACCATATTTTTCCTCTTCCTAGAAGTAAGCTTTCCGAGAATTTCACATATCAAGATCCTTTTGATATAGGTACTCTTCCTTTAGAACCTAATTTTGAGACTAGTATGTCACCAGAAAATTCTCAATCCTCCATTATTGATACTCAAGAAATGCCTGAATTCTTTATTTCTCCTGAACAAGAAGCGCCAGAATTTTCCACTCCTGATGCTCAAGATGTACCTGAATTATTGTCGAATCACTCTATGCATCATCCTGACACTGCTTCTCCTGAACAGGATCCAATGCCTGAAGAGATATCTTTGCCTCCTCGTGAAAGACGTCCACCAACTAAGTTATCTGACTACCATTGTTATTTGTCAACTATTTTGCCATTGTATGAACCTAAATCTTACAGAGAAGCTTCTGTCATTCCGGTATGGCAACACTGAATGAAGAGAGAATTGGGTGCACTAGATAAAGCTGGAAGTTTTGACATGGTTGATCTGCCACCTGGGAAATCTGTGATTGGATGCAGATGGGTTTACAAGATAAAAACAAAGGCTGATGGCACTATAGAACGACACAAGTCTCGTCTTGTTGCCCATGGAAATACACAGGAATATGGGATTGATTATGAGGAAACTTTTGCACCTGTTGCTCGTATGACAACAGTTTGCACTCTCTTGGCTGTTGCTGCAGCTCGTGCATGGGATCTTTATCAAATGGACGTTACAAATGCATTTCTTCATGGAGAACTTCAAGAAGAAGTGTACATGAAGCCACCTCCAAGATTGTCTCACTCTCCAAACCAAGTCTGCAAGCTGCGTAAAGCCCTGTATGGTCTCAAACAAGCACCTCGTGCTTGGTTTGAAAAGTTCATCACTGCTATTCTTCAATATGGATTCAAACAAATCCCTTATGACTCAGCCATGTTCTTTAAAAGATCAAATAGAGGAATTGTAATTCTTCTTCTTTATGTTGACGATATGGTGATTACAGGGAGTGATGTGGAAGGTATTAATACTCTAAAGTCTCAACTGAGTTCATCCTTTGAGATGAAGGATCTTGGTCCTTTACGATACTTCCTTGGCATTGAAGTAGATCAATCATCTTCTGGGATCTTTATCTCTCAAGTGAAGTATGCTATAGAGATACTAAATCGTGCGGGGTTATCTGACAACAAGACAGCTGAAACTCCGTTGGAAGTAAATGCTAAGTATAATCCTACAGATGGGGAAGTCTTGTCTAATCCTACGTTATATCGTCAATTAGTTGGTAGTTTAAATTATTTAACTATCACACGACCTGATATTAGTCATGCAGTTCATATCGTGAGTTAGTTTATGACAGCACCACGTTCAACATACTATGCAGCTGTTCTTAGAATATTGCGCTATATCAAAGGTACGTTGTATCAAGGATTGCATTTTTCTTCATCTTCTGATCTTAAAATCAAGGCGTATTCCGACTCTGACTGGGTTGGTGATATTACGGATCGTCGTTCAACCACTGGATATTGTTTGTTCCTTGGAAACTCTCTTATTTCCTGGCGAAGTAAGAAACAAAGTGTTGTTTCTCGATCTACTGCAGAAGCAGAGTACAGAGCACTTGCACACACCACTTCTAAAATTGTCTGGTTGAGATGGCTGCTTAGAGATATGGGAGTTCATCTTTCAAAACCTACTTCATTGTTCTGTGACAACAAGTCTGCTATACACATTGCTCACAATGATGTTTTTCATGAACGAACGAAGCACATTGAGATTGACTGTCACTTTGTGAGACATCATTATAGGAGACAAACCATTGATCTACAATTTGCCAAGTCAGAACTTCAGATAGCAGATTTATTGACAAAGTCTCACCCCTCTAATCGACTTAAATTTCTGGTATCCAAACTCAATATGTTCTCCAGACCATTTGAGGGGGGTGTTAAGAAACATAGGGTTGTCATCCTAGAGTGGATATATTCCATCTTTACTCCAAAGATACGTACGTATCTTTACTGCATGTAAGATATGTATCTTTGTTATTTCCTTTTTCTCATTATTGTAACATGTATAAGAGAAGCTATGCTTCATTGTAATCGATACACCAGTTAATACAATAATCTTGATTCCATGACATCTCTTGTCAACCAACACCTTGTCATTATCACATTCTTGAATTTCAGTATCTTCTATTGTATCTTCACTTGTTCCAAAGAGATTTTCAAGCCCTAATTCCAAAAGCTCGCCTGAAGAGTCAGTGACTTTGGCAATGGCAATAACATCATCTTCAGTATTCTTCAATTTCTCCTCAATAGACTCAACTCCGGCTGGATCAGACATAGATTCTAAAATGCTGTAAGAGTTTGTATGTTCAACATTCTCAACAAAGGGAGCTTCTTCTAATCTCTTTGTATGCTTCTTTTTGCTAGAATAAGCTATCCATTCCTCTTCAACTAGTTGAATCTCAACCACCTGATCTTCACCATTTTTTTTTCACACTCTCACATGTAGGTACAAGAGGATCAGCTTTCTCAATCACAGGGGATTTCTCTATAATAGGCTATATTGAAAAATCCTAAGATCCTTTTACTTGATGAGGCAACAAGTGCATTAGACGCAGAATCAGAACATTTGGTACAAGAAGCATTTGATAGAGTAATGCAAAATAGGACAACTGTGGTCGTTGCTCACCGTCTTTCAAGCATCAGAGTGGCAGATATAATAGCAGGAGTAAGAAATGGTATGATCATTGAACAAGGAAGACATGATGTGCTTATGAAAATAGAAAATGGTGTATATGCATCGATGCATGAATTGAGTACTACTTCAACAACAACATAATCGGTTCTCTCTTAACATGGGCAAGGAGAACAAGAATCGTACAAAGTTTTATGCAGAAGCTGTAAATGGGAACAAGCATGCAGACATATACACGTCAGTTTCATCAAAACTCCGTGCAGTCATACTCCTCGTGAAATTGCAAATTAGAGAGTCTACTCTTCCAAGAATTTCAAGATGTTTTGTCTAAAAATATGTATGTATTTCGTATATATACATATATGCATGTCAAACCCGGATCATGCCTATACTTGGCTTAACGCAGCCTTTATTACTAAGTTTATTGGGGGCCAAAAACTGTTTTCATTTTGAAGTTTAAGCTGTGATTAATGATCAACGACTGCGTGCTCAGACATTTTTTCTTTTTGATGTTCTGCTAAGTTAACTTAAATGGCATATGTTTTGCTAAGTTAACTTGGTGAATAAATGGCATATACAGAGTGACGCTGCATTTGCATGCCCAACATTTTTGAATGTCGAGTTCCACAATCAAATGAATTTGATAATTTTCTTATTAGATGAACACTGACCAAGCGAAAGAAATAATTTCTGTTCATAATATGTAATTTCAACATTCATAACTTGTATTGGTATACCTTAGACTGCAAACTCAAATCACCTCTAAACCATTGGTGAATACCATGAGCCCATCTGAAAGTCGGTGATGGGAGACGATTGACAGTCAGATAAGCCGAGGGAATTAACTGCAGTTCCTCTTGATATTCCCATCCAATTGCATTCATTAATAATCCCGTCAATGAATTTTGCATTGCCAGCCTCGCGATTCCACCTGCTCCAAAGCTTTCCAGGTTCTCTCGGTGTTCAAAATATCCTATGTACTCACAACAGAGATGATCAGCTGGATTCACAAACAAATTCGGAATCCAGGTCGACAGAACATTAAGAGGATCTTCGGACTGTTGGCTGTCTTGGTTAACCTTCATGGCAAATGTGAGTCCTGCTGTGATCAAGCTGCTAGCAATACGAATCCCATGCCTCACTTTCTTATCTTTGATCCTTTCAATTGGAGCCGAAATGAATGGTGGATTGAAGAGATATGATTCAAGAAAATGACCGGTTCTCGCCATGTTTTTTCCTGCCAGCAATGCTATGGAAGAACCCAAAGAATGTCCTGTTAACCAGACATTATTATCTCCGCTTACGGATACCATGTTTCGCACAGCTCGCATTGCAGTTCCAAAGCGGGACGTTTGGTGAAGTCCATTTTGGACAAGATTCAGGTCCAAACTCAGATCCTGGAAGAGAGAATCTAGTTCAGTGATCATTCCCCTAAATGCAATCACATATCGTGGAATTTCCGCCAAATAGTAGCTGTTATCTTTTGGTTTGGATTCATATATAGCACCAAAGATAGAAGAGTCAACATCATCCACAAGCGTATAGAGTAATTCAAAATGGAAGAATTCCCACCACGGTGGTGCAAGAGCTTTCGAATTTTTTTCTTGACGGTCACGTTCTAAAACATATACACCCTGAACCAAGCTAGCGGCTATAGATCTCCGGTGATGTACATTTCCCCTTATAAACAAAATAGAAATTCCTTTATCAGCGTTCACATTTTTGGGCAAGTTATATATGGTTTTGTTTAAACAAGTACGAAACATACTAAAAGCACGAAATTCTAAACTGATTTCATCGGATTGTAAATCTTAGAAGCACAAGAAGCAATTGCAAAATTTCCAGCACAACTAAAGAAGTATAACGAACGATCGTCTTACCAATTAACTGTAGTTAGATGTAAAGGTCCTGAACGGATAAAATCATCCCTCTCCGATGCCATACCTACATCTCAAAACCTACAAATTATGAATGCAACATAAAGCTTGAAAGAAGTTCACACCAAAACAAACAGAAAACAGGAGAAGATTCGTGTCAATCATTTATATTGCAACTAAATAGAAACGTGTCATACATGTAAGGTCTCTTTCAGGAAATAGTGTACAAATGTACCTCGGAGCCCAAGCGGATTTCTACTGTGATGAAGTACCGAGGATATCTAAGGGTTTGATTTTGGGGACAAAGAGAGTTGCACCTAATTGACTGTTGGACAGAAACATCGTACGTTTTGGGTAAAGATGACACTTGAAAACTCGTCGAATTATCTATATACCCATACTAAAAGACCCTGCAAAATACACTTATGAACTTTACAAATACCCCTAAGCTTAACACATTACTAAAATACCTTCTTTTGTATAGTGTATACAAACAACCGCCATTAAAGAAAAAAAAAAAAAACTCTACTGCCACCACCACCACTGCCAGCACCGCAAACAGTCACCACCACTGTCCACCACCGCCACCGGCACCACCACCATCAACCACGACCACCACCACCAACCACGACCACCGCCAACCACCACCACTGTCCACCAACACAGCCAACCACCACCACCACCGCTAACCAGCACCAGCGCCACCAATCATCACTGCCGCCGTCAACCACCACCACCGACGACCAGCACCACTGTCCACCCCCACCACCCAACACCACTTTCATCCACCTCCGCCGCCAATCACCACCAGCAACCACCAATTCCACCACCACCATGTGGAGTCAACTTGATGAAGTTTTGATGTAGTACATCTTTATACGTATCAACCATGACAGTTGACCCCTGAAGTGTGTATCAACTATGACAGTTGATCCCTAGTACGTGTATCAACTATTACAGTTGATCCCTTTCCGTCTGTTTTAGATAACTTGCCTGACAAGTCTTTTCTTTCCTAGTTTGTTTAGATTTCCTTTTCTTTTCAGTTTAGTTGGTTCTTGTGAACCTATTTAAATGCCTTGCCTTCTTGTTTTGAAGACATCTTATTTATCAATATTATTATCAAGTTTGATTATCAATCTTTTTACCTTAGAATCTAGATCCTAGAATCATATTTTAACTAAGTTCTTGACGGAATTTCATCTATCTTCAAAACCTAAGCAACTAGTTTGCTATATCCTGGTCTGTACTACACTAGTTGGTATCAGTTACAGAGTTTTTAGATTTCTATCTAGAAACAGATCCTTCACAGCTTCCGCAAAACACACTTAGAACCCTAATTTGCTTTTCAATGGTAGATACAACTCATTCCCTAACTAAAATTGCAGAACTTTTAAAAAACCTTCAAATCTCTATGGAAAACAAGTTTGATACCAATAAAACTATTACTGATGGTTTTACAAAACAATTGGGAACTATCGAAAAAGGTTGGTATTCCAAGGAGAGTGTCTAGACAAGTTGTGGAAACATGCAGGTCTGGATGACAAATTCCTAAGTTAACTGAGGATGAGGAAGAAGGAGAAAAGAAGACAGGAGAAACAGAAGATGATGAAACAAAGAAAGTTAAGGACACTTCTTATGTTCAGAATACTTCTATTCCTAGCCACGTTTCTCATATCCTTCAACACAAAGAGCTGGTGGAAGGTTTTCTTAACACTCCAAAAAAACAAGTTAATGTGACTATCAACCTTGATGAAGATGATAAATTCGAAGAACAAGAATTTCAAAAGTGGACGGATGAAAAGAGATTAAACTCTATTATGAATTCTTATGGAAATCTACCAGAATACAAATTAAAAGCTGATATACCTAGTTTTCCTGGTGGTTTATAAATTGAAGGATTACTGGATTGGTTTTATGAAGTCGAATCCTTTTTCAAATTCATGGATGTCCCTGACTCTTCTAAAGTAAAACTGGTCGCCTATAAACTGAAAGGTGGAACTGCAGCTTGGTGGGAACCACTATGTGAAGATCGAGATAAATATCACAAACCCCATATACGTACCTGAAAAATAATGATAGAATTATTACAAGCCAAGTTTTTACCAAAAGATTATAAGCAACAATTGTTTATCAAGCTTCAAAACTGTCGCCAATAAGCTAAATTGGTTGAAGAATATGTAGCTGATTTCTACAGTTTGGTTGCTCGTAACCAATTGAAGGAAACTGAAGAACAATTAGTTGCACGCTTTATAGATGGGTTGAACAATTTAATTCAACAAGGGATGACACAATCATCTTTTATAGTGGTTGAAGCGATACAACAAGCTCTTAAGGTTGAAAGGCGTGTGCTCAGTACTTCTCGCCAAGCAAATCCAAGACAAGCTCGTTATCAACATTTTTACAAAGCTGCCAGACCATATAACTTTTATGGTTACCAGAGTGAAAAAGGCGCAACAGTTTTTGTTGATCCATATTCACAGGGATCAACTGTTTTTGTTGATCCACAAGACAGAAGTGCAAACCAACCATATCAGCAACAACAAACTACATTTTTTCCTTTAGAACCTACTCCTACAATGCATATATTATCTGCTAAGCCACCTCAGGATCCTCCACAACGAAATTTTATTCGCAATTCTAGAGGTAATCAATTTCAAAAAGAATTTCCTCCATTATCTAAACCCTCTAATCCTTATTCAAAGTTTCGAGGAGATACATGTAACAACTGCAACCAAAATGGCCATACTTATAGTGATTGTCGCAAGTTTCATGCTTACATTAATGAAACTCCAGAAGAAACACAAGAAGAAGAAGAATTAGGAGCTGATGAGTTTAATTATTGTAATTGCATCTTTTCTGATGACTACACCCAACAAGATTTAAAGGCTATAAACTACTAAAACATACAAGATTCAAGATGAACGAGATGTAAAGTGCATAGAAAGTAAATATTAACACAAGCATATAACATGGTTCGGCCATGAAGACCTACATCCACGGGAAAGAAGATGTTTTCTTTATTGATTATAAGGTCTTACCCTTGAATGAACTACAAATCTCACTTAGATTTCTTACTTTCTATCTATCTAGATCTCTCTTAGGAATTCTATGTAGAAAGACCATCTATTGTTACATAAGTTGTCCATCTCCTTCTACATGGACTGGTATTTATAGGAAAACTAAACTCGTGAAGGCCTGGTCGGGTGGAGCTGTCTTCCATCGCTGTCGCTGCTTCGGACTGGTTCTATACTACCCCTCGTGATGACTTGCTTGGTTCTCCCTCCGAGTCGTCTCGCACTGTTCGTCATCGTATAGACCTTCTCTAGATAACCTCGTTCTCTATCACCATTGTTTTAGTATAGATCGCCCGAGCCTCCATTGCAATGTAGTCCACGTCTATTCTTATCCTTCATTAAATGCAGTATTTCTTTTTAGAATTGAAGTCTGAGCGGATTAGACCACTCCTCACACGCTTCATTCATGTGGCGTTGTGGAAGGCGTCTCGATTTAGATGAACTCACCTTTTCAGAGTAGGATTCAGTGCTCCTATCTCATCATCTTGTTATGTATTCATCCCTTAGGATTTTGAAACGTGGCTATCGGGTAATTTATCCTCACATTTTGCTCATTTTCTTTGCAACTTGCCGAGGGCATGATGGGAAGAAAACTTTGTAACCGTCCTGTCTTTATCGCCATGTGTGTACTTATCTGTTAGCCTTGAGGCGCCTGTCGGCTTTCTTTAGACTTTTGGGGGAGAGAGGATATCTTTCCTCTTCAAGATTTTTATCTCCTTGTCTGCCCCGTCGTTGACCTTCTTGGGTTTGAATAAGCTGGTTGGCTTTTTCGAGAAATTTTATTCTTATAAAAATCCTCTTGATGTGGAGAAAGGAGTTACATTCTCTTCTTTTTGTAGGTCTTACAGTCTTTTTTGCAAAGGTTTTCTATGTCTAGTGAGTGTTTTCCTCCGCATCCTCCTTGGTAACGAGGTATTCATTCTTATTAACATGACGGTATGTCCTCTTATTTACGTGCTACTTCGGTTTTTCTTGCTCCGGTTTCTATATCATCACCGATGTCTCCTCGGAAAGACTTATCTTTTCGTATAACGTCTTTAGCCTCGTCTGTCCGCCTAGAGACTGAACTCCTTACTAGAAGATTTCGTATTTACTATTGTGTTTCCTTTTGCCGGAAAGCTTGGAAACACTTCCTATATTGTGTTTCTTCTGGCGATTGTCCATGGGAACGTTTTATGCCATGTGTGCGTTCACACGTTTTGGTTTAGAAATATTTTTGCGCTGTTGTCTGGTGAATGGAGGTCGCCTGAGCCGCGGAGGATGCTAAGGTATAAAATATTGTTTTAACATGTTAAGGTATATACCTTGCCCTTGTTTTATATCTGAGTATCTGACTGCCTTTAGCGTGAGGCAATGTGCTGCTCCTGGTCGTGGTGGCCTCGTCAATCCAAGATTGGAATCGTATTGCCCAACTGTAGCTGTTTTTATTGGAACTGATGGCGAGGCTTGGATGGTCACCAGATGTAATAAGTCTGCTTAACTGTAGTGCTCGTTTATGTATTGTCTTTGAGAACCCTTGTGGAATGTATGTAATTGGGACTTTTTATTGAATAGTTTGTGCATTTTGTTGGTTTTGAGAAGTTTGTATGCTTGTTAGTGGTTCAATTGTGGGTGAAAAAGCCAAGGAGTGATAAGTTCCTTAATTGGATAAGGCACCTCTTATAGTATTGGACATTTAGACATAGAAGATTTCCTCTCTCAGTATTCGCCTTCGTGGGCTGCATTTTTTAATAGTGACCAGTTTAGGTTACACTCCCCTTGGTTGGGTGATCCTGTTCCTGAGTCACCTTCTTCTTAACCATTCTTTGGAGGGCGATATCTCGGTCAAGTGATTCTTCCCTTAGCAAAAGGAAAGCATCTCGATTCTGGATATCTCCTGTTATGGCAGGACATTGATAGACACATTTTTGTGTCTGATTTAATCTCAATTGTATATTTTGTTAGTGCTCGATTTTTTATTTATTATGGTTTTTTGTGTCTTTGTAGGTGTTTTTGGAGAAATAAACATGTGCGGCGAATTTGGCTAGAAAAGTGGTATTTGCACTCGTGGGAGAAAATTACTATTCGGACACTCAATATGGATAAGGGGTACACACTTGATAAGGGGCACCTCAGTTACTATTTGCACCCCACTACTATCCGCACACCTGAATTGCTAAGGGGACTCCATCTCCTAGCATTTGAAAATCAAATTTGGCGGCAAATTATTTCCTCGCCTGCATGATATTCTGGGAAGAACTAGGACGAGTTTCTGTTAGAGATTTTCATGGGTTTTGAATTAGAATGATATGATACTACCTTGGTGCATCGAAACAGGAAGGATGAAGGCTTTGGTTACGTGAAATAAGGGAAGATATTCTTTCCTTTTCAAAAACAGGGAGCATTATTGTCGGGATTAGTTTTGGTTACGTGAGACCTGGAAAGAGTTCGACTCGATCTGGAGTTTTGGTTGGATTGCCTGTCGATGAACCAGATGGTTTGGGCCTGTGTGGATGAACCAATGTCGGTATGTGTTTTAGATTCGAAGGAAAAGCATGTTTCCATATATATCTCGGTAGAACAGGGGAATATCGGGTTTGTTTGGCTCAAAACTGGAAAGTACGTGGAGGAAATATACTCTGCTGGATTTGATCACATATTTGGAGATATTCATACGCGGAAAGAAGAACAGAAAAGGGAGGAAAGACCGAGACTTGAGGAGAAGGAAAAGATGGATAAACTCGGATTTAATCGAGTTATATGGAGAGGGGATGATATATAAAGCGCCGTTAGTATCACAAGGAGGTGGTCGAGACTTTGGGGGACCGAACGGAGGCAGAGAGGAGAAGTAATCAGAGCTGCAGAAATTGTTACTGCTGCTGCAAGAACCCTAGAACACGAAGAACATTGACGCACAAGGAACAGTCGCAGAAAGCTATCGTTGTTCAACAGCAATGAACAGTAATATCGTTTATAAGGCACTTATTTCTCTCGTAACAGTTCGCATCCATTGTAATGCTTCTTTGTAACGCCATTACAAATTGCAAACATAATCTGTTTATTGTTTTTCATCCTTTTAATCAACTTTTGAGCTATGAACCGATATTTTGATCAAGTGATTAATATGAGGAGCTAAACCCCTTTGCTGAGACAATGGAGGAAGCCATTCTTTACGCATGTGGTAATTCTAATTAATTCTTTTATGACTTTTGCACTATTCTAAATTGATTTATGATTTTTCTTGATTATTTGTGATTTTGTCTCGATGGTGTATGCTTAGTCTAAGAACTTTTGATGCATCATGCTTATGATTTACATCTAATACTTTATAAAATCTATTTTTGGCAAAGAAAGAGTCAATATCTTGTAAGCTATAATTGTCTAGAATTAATAGTTGAACAACATGACATATAAGAATTGGTGAAATCCTGAGTCTCAGTCTCTCGATATTTTGTGACAATCTTGTGTACATATTTTCTTTGTTTTTAGTATTTTCTTAAATCGAGTCTTTACAAGTCTGAGTTGAACGAATCTTTCTTACCACTTTACTACAACTTGTTAATATCACATCAATTTTTGGCGCCGCCGACGCGGACTTGTATTTAGATTTGTTTTAGGTTTATTTTTATTATTTTTGTTCCTTTTTACGCCTTTGGTATTTTTCGATTCTTTTCAGATTTGGAGCGAAGCTACAAGGAAAGAAAAAGTGCTATAAAAGGAAAGCATCGCCAAAGAAGGAAAGAAAAGAGGAGTCCAAGGAACGAAAAAGATTTTGTATATAATTATTTTGTTTTATTTTTAGAAACTGTAAATAGGGTTGTATTTTTGTAATTTTTTTTTTTTTTTTTTTTCTTCTTTTTATTTTTGGACACTTTTTGGACATTTTTTTTGGACTGGACATTATTTTAAAACCCTAAGGAAGGGTTGAAATTAAATATAAACTGTTTGCAGGGAAGGACGACAGTTACGATACTATCTCGGCCACTCGGGTTCGTACACTGACATCGGAGTCGGTGGCCTGAGTCGACTTCAACGGTTCATCGCCCGTCTGCACGGAGGTAAGACTCTATCCACCCACGAATCCCCTCGGTGGGTTTTATTTTGTGTGACAACTCACACCCTGCGAATAGAATGTCGAACCGGTATTACAATAGCCAATACAACGAATATCCGACTGAGTTTCAAAATGGACGTTACTACTTTGACCATAGTGTGAATAGTGGTTGGGAACATCAGCCTTTTCAAGGTTATGGCTCATACCATGATGAGCCCAATTACTATCCATACACCCACCGGTCATGCGAGCAAAATTCCTCTCTACTAGAGTCCGCATGTAAAGTTAGCCGAGTCAACACAAAAGTTACTTGAGTCAACACGTAGTTCGGATGCAATGAATAACTTAGTTTTGGACGAAAGCAATGCAACGTGTGAACCTTCTTTCCTAGATGAAATCGAAGTCATGTGAGTCGACTCGAAAATGTCAGTTAGAGGCCCGAGAAAGAAATGCTCAAGATAGTTTTAATTTCCAATATAGTGTTTCCAATAGTACCTTTGAAAATGAAGATAGTTATTTGCATAATCAAGATGACGAGGTTAGAATTGGTAACACTACCTTAGATGAGGTTCGACCATTTTCATGTTATTACAATGATGATTATGATGAGGATAGTGTTGATGAAGAATTTGAAATGAGTAGGCATAGTGATCGAATTGTTACTCCAATTGAGCTTAACAACGATAATATTATTTCTAGTTTGAATCCAAATAATTTTAATAATTATTCACCTATTCAAAAGGACGAGGATTTGACTAGAGATACCACCGTTTTAGACGATGTAGTTTTTCCTTATGATTACGAAGCCGATTATGGTTTAGAGGAACGGGTATATTTTGAGTCTAGCAATGTAGAAACAATAGACTTAGAAAAAGAAAATGAACTCGTAGAGATGAGTGAGGATGAACCCGACTTAGAAGAATCAATTGACCATTTTCGGAATCGATGACCTTGAAATTAGGGAAGTTGTGACTAGTCTTTCTAGAGACACCGAAAACTCTAAGTTTGGGGGTGATTATCATTCTCCATGTGCTTTAACTCTTAGAAAGGTCCCTCACTTGGGACTTGACATATGTGCCTCAACCATTTTGCAAGATTATCTTCATACACGTTTTCCGAACCTAGTGATGTCCATAAGGAAGTTCGGGTTGTTAGAAACCCATCCTCTCAAGTTGATGTGGTTTACCTGTGCTATAATACCTGTTGATTTTGTTTTCCCACCAAATATTTTTCAACCAAAGGGGAACGTATGAGTTTCGAGATGTGTCAATTATTTAGTTTTGAGACTAAACCTAAGTACTTTAGGAGAATAGAAATGACACATTTTCTTAAGATTGACCGCCGCCATCGTGGGTCAATTGTGTAAGTCAAATCGATTGACTTAGAGGATCCTCAATTATTCAAAGTTATTATTATGTGCTTCTAAGTTTTTACTTGAGTTTTTCCAGACTCTACAACTTGATAATTTGGATCTTACTTATGAGGAACGCAAGCCCAAAGAAATTTATTTCACCCTTTCATAGAACTCAAACTCAACCACGCTTAGATATAGTTGTCTTAAGCAGGAAACTAGACAATGGTGTGCTTTATTTGGCATGTTGCAGATTCCTTTTACTTGTGATAGCTCTATTTGGTTTTGATGACCCAAAATTCCGGCTATTACTTTATGATTCTATGAGGTGACTAATCCTTTGTTAGTCCTGGTGAAGACGTTAAACTTAGCACTTCTTGGGAGGTAACCCAATATTCATGCGACACGGTAATATCTTTCCTAATCTCTTTGCTTTAAATGGTAACAATTTATCATTGTTCATGCTTTTAATTTTATCTTTAGAACATTGAGGACAATGTTAGATTTAAGTTTGGGGGTACGGGAGAAACTTTTTAGTTGCATTATTAAACTCCAGAGACTAGAAATTTATGCTTATTAAGGATGGCACTAACCAATCTAAGTGGATGGAAGCATTTTGGTTGTAGGAGTTGAGGAACTAACTCGATTAGATGGAAACATCTAAAGAGTCTATTCATAAAAGCACGAGCTCGGGTGTTAGAAATAACATGATAGTTTCACCAATCTCGTTGAGTCCTTTTCACTGCTTTTATTTTATTTTGTTTTTAAACTATGTTTCTCTAAGTGATTAGGTGGGTCCCACGATTCAAGTTGTTACCAATGCTAGGGTGAATTAGAGTGATTGAGATACCAAAAAAAAAAGTGAAAAAGTGAAAAAAAAAAGTTGAAAAAAAAAAAAAAAAAAAGACTAGACCAATTAGACCAAACGGAATAAAATTAACACTTGGGAATAGCAATATGTGTGTGTTTTCCCCTGTCTGCCGCCTAAACAAGCGTGGAATGCAGGATCCACGTTAACTATCATGTAATAATCACCGACAAGAAGCATGCGCTTGGATCCAAAAGATCTAATCATGCAGTTAAATAAAAAAAAAAAAAAATTAATGTTCGGTGAATAAATCGATCATTGGTTCCCTTGTATATGCCGACGTGTTGATCTAGAATTAGGATTGTCGACCACCGGTTCCCTTGTATATGCTAGTTGTGTTGATATTAGTCGACTTAAGTATCTCACCATTAGGATAGGTTCATTTTGGCGAGGCCTTCAGACAGATATGGGAAACACCAATCACTTAGTAAACAACAAAACCATCTATGTTTTTCTCTATATCCATCTTCTTGATCTATCCATGTGATTAGTTTTGACTCGGTATTGATGTCCATAGTGTGACTATCTCGAGTAGAGCTCCGTGACTTATATATGAATTTTAGTATGCTTGAGTGCAAACTCGTACAAATTGGAATTTCGCATCGTGGTACTTCCTCCCGTAGTCAATAAGTATGCCAACCAAGGAGATTCTTTAGTGCCTTCCAAGGTTCCGTAGATAGTTAGAGTCCTGGAGTGTAAAGGTTTTGTGGGTATATCTCTCAAAACCCTCCCGAGACTATAACTCGGCCACTAGGGCCACCTAGGGGTTTAAAGGCTTGTTGCATACGCTAAATGCAATCGACGATGCTCATGACAAAGTGAGTTAGGATTTTATTTTTATTTTGATTTACTCGAGGACGAGCAAATAATAAGTTTGGGGGTATTTGATAGACACATTTTTGTGTCTGATTTAATCTCAATTGTATATTTTGTTAGTGCTCGATTTTGTATTTATTATGGTTTTTTGTGTCTTTGTAGGTGTTTTTGGAGAAATAAACATGTGCGGCGAATTTGGCTAGAAAAGTGGTATTTGCACTCGTGGGAGAAAATTACTATTCGGACACTCAATATGGATAAGGGGTACACACTTGATAAGGGGCACCTCAGTTACTATTTGCACCCCACTACTATCCGCACACCTGAATTGCTAAGGGGACTCCATCTCCTAGCATTTGAAAATCAAATTTGGCGGCAAATTATTTCCTCGCCCGCATGATATTCTGGGAAGAACTAGGACGAGTTTACATAGAGATTTTCATGGGTTTTGAATTGGAATGATATGATACTACCTTGGTGCATCGAAACAGAAGGATGAAGGCTTTGGTTACGTGAAATAAGGGAAGATATTCTTTCCTTTTCAAAAACAGGAGCATTATTGTCGGGATTAGTTTTGGTTACGTGAGACTGGAAAGAGTTCGACTCGATCCGGAGTTTTGGTTGGATTGCACGTCAAGAACCGGATGGTTTGGGCTGTGTGTGGATGAACCAATGTCGGTATGTGTTTTAGATTCAAGGAAAAGCATGTTTCCATATATATCTCGGTAGAACAGGGGAATATCGGGTTTGTTTGGCTCAAAACTGGAAAGTACGTGGAGGAAATATACTCTGCTGGATTTGATCACATATTTGGAGATATTCATACGCGGAAAGAAGAAATGAAAAGGGAGGAAAGACCGAGACTTGAGGAGAAGGAAAAGATGGATAAACTCGGATTTAATCGAGTTATATGGAGAGGGGATGATATAAAAAGCGTCGTTAGTATCACAAGGAGGTGGTCGAGACTTTGGGGGACCGAACGGAGGCAGAGAGGAGAAGTAATCAGAGCTGCAGAAATTGTTACTGCTGCTGCAAGAACCCTAGAACACGAAGAACATTGACGCACGAGTGGAACAACGCAGAAGCTATCGTTATTCAACAACAGAACTGTAATATCGTTTATAAAGCGCACTTATTTCTCTCAGAATATTCGCATCCATTGTAATGACTTCTTTTGTAACGCCATTACGGCGTTGCAAACGATCTGTTTTATTGTTTTTCATCCTTTTAATCAACTTTTGAGCTATGAACCGATATTTTGAGCAAGTGATTAATATGAGGAGCTAAACCCCTTTGCTGAGACAATGGAGGAAGCCTTTCTTTACGCATGAGGTAATTCTAATTAATTCTTTTATGACTTTTGCACTATTCTAAATTGATTTATGATTTTTCTTGATTATTTGTGATTTTGTCTGATGGTGTATGCTTAGTCTAAGAACTTTTGATGCATCATGCTTATGATTTACATCTAATACTTTATAAAATCTATTTTTGGCAAAGAAAGAGTCAATATCTTGTAAGCTATAATTGTCTAGAATTAATAGTTGAACAACATGACATATAAGAATTGGTGAAATCCTGAGTCTCAGTCTCTCGATATTTTGTGACAATCTTGTGTACATATTTTCTTTGTTTTTAGTATTTTCTTAAATCGAGTCTTTACAAGTCTGAGTTGAACGAATCTTTCTTACCACTTTACTACAACTTGTTAATATCACATCAGACATCATCCGATTTCAAGATCGTGATGGCATTACCTTAGGTTTATGTCCGTCTTAGGTAGCTTATGCATTTTACCCGCATCATTCATTGTAGAATGGAAGGTGTGGTTAGCACCGTTCCATATTTTTGATGGAATTTTGCTATAATGCAAGCGTGGCATGATTATTCTATATGCAAATGTAAAGAAAGAAAAGGTTAAGATAACAAATAAAAAATGAATAAAATAATAAAAAACCAATGCAAATGAAAAAATGCACACAATACAGGTAATTTTATTAATCTCAAAAGAGGGTTTGTAAGCCCTTAGTACATTTGAGGGAGGTTTCATGACCTTTGAAAACTAGGGATTGGGTCTTATTCCCAAGATTTGGCTATCTATCCACGAGACTTGTTAAGCATTATATGCTTTTGGATACTTGATGTTCCATGGGCGTTCTAGTTCTTCGCCATTTGATTTGATCAATCTATATGCTTCGTCGCCTGCCTTGGCTATGACTGTTAGTGGTCCTTCCCATGTGGGTACAAATTTTCCTGACTCACGCTGGTATGATGGGATCTCGCGCCAGACTTTATCGCCTGGGCTAAATTTCCTCTGGTGAACACGTTTGTTGTGTTCTCAGGCTAATCTCCGATGATATTTTTCTATCCTTTGGAGAGATATTTCTATGTTCTTTTCCAGATCATCCAGCTTGGAGAGTATCATGTACGAGGTTAGGATTTTCTCCCATTCCTCGGCCTTAGTTGTGGGGATCATCGCTTTAGTTGGGATGATCACTTTCGTGCCATATGTGAGAGCGAAGGGAGTCATCCCCGTGGCTTCTCTCCGAGTGGTTCGGTAAACCCAAAGAACGTTGTGCAATTGCTCGCACCAACTGGCAACATGTCCATCTAGCTTCTTTTTGAGCATGTCAGCTATGGTTTTGTTAGTTGCCTTTGCCTGGCCACTGCTCTCGGGGTAGATGGGTGTCGATTTATTTTTTTTGATCTTGAAAAGTTGAAGAAGAGATCAATATTTTTCCCTCGGAGTTGGGCCCCATTGTCCGACACGATGGCGGCTGGGATACCGAAGAGACAAATAATGTGCTCGAAGAGAAATTTGTAGACATCGTGGTCTCCAATGTGCCTTAGAGCAGAGGCCTCTACCCATTTTTGAAATAGTCGGTGGAAACGATTAAGTATTTTCGTTGTCCCGTTCCAGCTTGTAGGGGTCCAACGATATCGACTCCCCACTTGGAAAATGGCCAAGGGCTTAGAACAGACTTTAGATCCATCAACGGGGCGTGTCTCCTTTTACCAAATTATTGGCATTCTAAGCATGATTTTGCCATTTGTTTTGAGTCCTCATTCATGCGAGGCCAAAAGTATCCTTGGAATCTCGCCTTGTGAGCTAAATATCTCTCTCCACTGTGATTCCCTGCATAACCAAAGTGTATTTCACTCAATGTTTTTTGGCCTTCAGCGAAGGAAAGGCATCTGAGTAGAGGTCCCAGATATAATTGTTTGTATAGAATACCATCTCGGAGATAGTAATTCCCAGATCTTGATATTACTTTGTGCACGAGTTTTTGATCGCTTAGGAGATCGCCATTGGCTAGATAATTTATGATTAGTATTCTCCAATCGTCCTCTGGCAAGGCCTCTTCTTGGCCTGTCAAGATTACATTGAGGATTTCCATATCTCCTTCTAAGGGTATGGAGGGGAGCATGACCCTTTCGATACGGACATTTGTGGTCTCCAGATCTACTTGTTATGGAGGCTATGAAAGCTAAGGCGTCTGCGTGTCTATTGTTGCTCCTGTTTAGATGTATGAACGTGATATTTGGTATCTATTCTATGTAGTGTTTGGCCAGTTGGAGGTATCGATGTAGACAAGGGTCCGAGGCCTGATACCTTCCATCAATCTGCCTGACAATGAGTTGGAAATCACTTGTGATCCTTACTTTGGTAATGCCGAGTTCGATGATTACTCGGAGAGCATGAATGACTGCCTCATATTCAATTACATTATTGGTAGCGGGGAATTCTAGCCTTAAGTTGTAAACGATCCTACGGCCTGTCGGGGTCGTAAAGACCATTCCGATACCGGATCCTTCCGAATTATATGACCCTTCTACAAAGACTTCACATCGCCTAAGGTTTTTTGAGGGAAGTAGCTCGGGTGGGTATTCTAGCTTGTCTTCCATCCCGGGGATTTCCTCGATTTATTTAGCATCCTCTAGGGGAAATCGGCTAAGAAATACGCAACCACTTGGGTTTTAATTGATGTTTGGGCCTGATACTTGACCCCAAATTGTTTGATCTTTGCCCCCTATTTGGAGATTTTTTTGGCTCTGTCAGCGTGATCTAACACAGACTCTATTGGATCCTTCGTGATAACCGTCACAGTGTGTGCATGAAAATATGTTCGTAATTTTTGTGTCGCGTAAACCAAGGAAAAAACTATATTATCGATCTTGGAGTAATTCTTCTTTGCGGATGTCAGAGTCTTGATTATGAAGTAGATTGGTTTCTCTACTTCTTTATCTATACGAGTTAGCACTGCGCTAATCGAGGTGTTAGTTGCTGATGAGTAGATATAAAGGTTTTCGCCTGGGTCCGGTTTTTGGAGGATTGGCAAAGTGGCCAAATGCTCCTTAATCTTCTGGAAGGCTTCTTCGCACTCATCACTCCATGAGAATTTTTCTCCCTTTTTCAAGGTATTGAAGAAGTCTTTACATTTATCGGACGATGTAGCTATGAACCTCCCCAGGGCTGCTAGTCGACCATTTAATCTCTACACATCTTTAACTGTGGCAGGCGAAGGAATTTCTAGTATGGCTCGCACCTTTTCGGGATCCACCTCGATTCCTCGCTTGGTGACTTAGTACCCCAAGAATTTTCATGAGGTTACTCCAAAGGCTCATTTTGCAGGGTTAATCTTCATGTTAAATTTCCTCATTTGTTCAAATCGTTCGCATGGTCTTGTGGGACTTTGCTTTTGACAAGCATGTCATCCACATAAACTTCCAAGGTTTTATGTATCCATCCATCGAACATTTTTTCCACCATCCTTTGGTAGGTAGCGCCTGCGTTTTTTAACCCAAACGACATTTTAGTGTAATACTATAGGCCTCGGGTAGGGAAGAAGGAAGTATGCTCTTGGTCTTCCTCGGCGAGGGGGATTTGATTGTTGCCCGAGTATCCGTCCATGAGGGATAAAAATCCGTATCCTGAGGTTGCTTCTACGAGTTGATCGATGCTAGGGAGTGGGAAGCTGTCTTTCGGACAGGCCTTATTAAGGTCGCTGAAGTCAATACAGATCCTTACTCCTCCGTTTTTCTTAGGTACTATGACCATATTGGATATCCATATGGGATATTATACTTCTCGAATGAATCTATCGAATGCATCCATTTTCTTTAGTTCCTTTTGGATGGCTTCGTGGTATTCTGGTGCCACCTTTCGCATCTTTTGCCTCATGGGCTTGTGCTTTGGGTTAATTTTCAGGTGGTGGCAACAGACTTTCGGGTCTATTCCATGCATATCATTCATTCGCGATGCGAAGACATCAGAATATTCTTTTAGTACTTGGACTAATTTTTCCTCTTCCTCCTTGCCGAGGAGAGTTCCAATTATAATCATACCCGGATTTTCAGGTATTCTAATGTTTACTTCTTTCGTTGGCTCCGAGGCTGAGAAATTTGATTTAAGTTCTGCGACATCGGAGAGGTTTTGTATGGGCCCCATAGGCGAGTCCGAGGTCGGAATATCATCCGGGGGTGGCTCGTGGCCTGAGCGTCTGGCTTCGTTTGTTTCTGTTATGTAGGCATCAATCTCGGCATGGTTCTTAGCATTCTTGGCTCTTTTCTTCTTTGCCTTTGAGGAATTTTTCTTCTTTTCTACATTCTAGAAGTCCATCTTGTAGCAATATTTTGCCTCGCCCGAGTCTCTGACAGTATCTGCGATTCCATTGGGTGTGGGGAATCTCAGCCTCTGATGGTATGTCGAGGCGACTCCTTTGATCCCATGGACCCAGGATCGTCCGACAATAGCTGTGTAAGGTGATAGTACATCAACAACACATAAATTGGTTAAGGTAAGTATTTTTCCCACCCGAATCTCTAGTGTCACCTCGCCCCTTGGGCGGGTTGAGGAGTTGTTAAAGCCAAATATATTGTAGGTGGAGAGAATTAGGAAATCTTCTATAAGACCCATCTGTTTGAATGTCTCATAGAATAGGATTTCGACAGAGCTTCCCCCATCGATCAAAATCTTAGGCATGGCCCACGACAATGCCTTAAGTCTCTCTTCCTCGCCTTCGCGTTCGGGAAGTGCAATGGCCATCGTGACTACTAGCGGGTAGTTGTGATTTTGACCTCCATCAGGTGCCTCCAAGGATGAAAAGCTTATAGGTAATTTCATCCACTCCTCCATGGGGGGCTCTCTGGCTACACTGAAAACTTCGTCGTCTTCGAAGTTTCGCTTGTGAATTCGTCCTGTAATATTTCCTTCAGGTGTGGTTCCAATGGAAGCTCAATGTGATATTGTATTGCACCCTAGATATTGTGCCTCACGAGGGATTTACACACGATGTACGGGTGCCCCAGTAGCTGGATGTATCGCTAGTTACGCGATGTACTCTTGGAGCTTTCCCTCATCAATCATATCCTGTACTATCTTCTTCAAGTCTCTACACGAATGTGTCGTGTGGCTATGGAATTGATGGAATTCGCAGAAGTTGGTTCTATTTTTGGCCTGTTCAGGCTGCTGGCCTCTGTTCCATGGGTAAGTTATTTTGTATTTTCCGTCGATCTTCTTGGGGATCTCGGATATGGGAGTGTTTAGCTTCGTGTAGACAGGGTTTACGAATTTTCCTTTCTTTTATTGGGCTTGGTCTCTCCCTTTCCATCCTCCACTCCGATGTTTATCGAACTGGGTTGACACGTTGCTGGGCCCGCCTTTCTCCGTGGGCTGGCACCTGGTGTTCTGTGGTTCTACCACATTCGCTCCTCTGTTGGTTCCTTTTACCAACTTGTCGTAGGTACCATCTTGAAGTTCTTCAAGAGCCACATAATCCTCTTGAATTTCTCTTAGCTTTCCTAAATTCTTTGGCATGGTTTCGTACATGTGGACGAATACAGGGTTTCTCTTTATCAGACTATTTTTGAAGCCCAAGATCGCGTAGGCCTCAAGGACTCTTCCGATATCGGGGCATAGTTTTCTCCATAGTGTTACCAGAGAGCGGAGTGACTCGTTTGGTCCTCGAGCTAACCGTAAAAGTGCGTCAACTTCAGATTTGACTCTGCTATTATGAATGTACGTTTCTAAGAACAACTCGGATAGGTGAGCGAATGATTTAACCGATCCTTTTGGAAAATTGTTGAACCAAATTAGGGCCTCGTCTTTTAGACTGGATGGAAAAAACTTGCATAACACCACATCGTAATGATCTCATTGGGTTAGTGTCACACGGTAAGTTCTAAGATGTTCAATTGCGTCTCTGACCCCAGTAAATGGTGTTGTGAATGTCGGGAGGGAGAACTTCCTTGGAAATGGTTGTGCTAATAAATTCTCAGACAAGGGGGATTACCCTGCCTCCTGCATTACTTCTGCCAACTTCTTTCTTTCTTGTTTACATGTGGCCTCTCTACAAATGGATTCTAAATGGCAGAGTCGGGCCTGCAATTGATCGTCTGTGAGCCTCGTTTCGGCTTTCTTCTTCCTCCGTGCGCCCTCTCGGGTGAGAAAAAAATTTCTTGACGGCGATATCTTGATTACCCTGAGTCCTAATCCGATTGTTCGGTATACGATATAATCTTAGAATGAGTTGACTTCGAGGTCCCCCCTTGCTTGGGATTAGCGGCGGCGAGATTCTCTCCTATGCTAGGGATCAACATCGGATGATCCCTCGGATGGACTATCCTCCTCGTCTAGAACGCCCTTGCTTCCCTTGGTAAAGCGATCCGATGTTTCCTCGTTTGAGGTTTCGGGGATATCGACTCGCTCATCGTCCTGCAAGTTCTCGAAAGGACTCTCCTATTCGGGGGTCTCCTCTATGGGTCTGAGTGGCACCTTCTTCTTTGCTCTGCGTTTTAGCCTGCGGTTTCTCCGTTCTAGCCTCCGGTTACGTCTTTCGAGCTTTCTCATTCTATCATCCTGCGCAACCTGCGCTTTCAGGATGACTGCGATGGTGGCAGTGGTATCATCACGTTTAGAAGGTTCTCCCTTTTCCAATTTCATTGTTCACTGTTTGCCTTGGAAAACTGTTCAACCTTTCTGGTTGAGTTAGATGGATATCATCTTGTCCTTCGAAAAGGGTTCCCTCCTCGTCGAATCGGGTTATCAGCTAACCCCTCCCGATATTGGTCATCGGGTTGTCCCTCTCCAGGGAGTGCATGTTGCGCATCGTCTCACCAAGCTCCATATCGTCTAGACCATCTTGGTGAATTCCACCCTTCTCGCCTTGGCTCGTTCGAGCAGATCGTCTTGTCACCATCGCCTTACCTGTGATATATGCAATAATACTTAATTTTTCTCTTTTAACATAAAAGGGGGACCCTAGATTTGCAGGTCATGTGCATTTTCTATGTCATAGTTCAGAGTGGACAGTTTAGTACAGGAAGACTTTGCAGTAAATTTGGAGACATGTGAAAATGTCAAAACATTCCCTACTTGCACAAGGTGTTAATGATGAAGAAAAGATGTTTTATCAGTTCTCTTTTTTCAAGAAAAATACCTCCTTCAACACGCTATACCTTTATCGGGATAAAACCAATTTGTGATGATTGAGCATATTTTCCCATTTTAGGAAATATTTCTCATCATCTTTTAACTTTTGATTTTGAACAAACTTTGAGTTTGATGAATGATTATGTACTCATTAACCCTTCCCCTTGACTTAGAGTTAGGTTTCTAAGAAGGAGATCTTGGATTATTGTGAGTGTGATGATGAACATCATGAAAATCTGTCTTTTCAACTTCCATAGGATGATAATTCCCTTATGAAGCTTATTGACTAGTATTTCTTCCCAGCTCTTTCATGGAGGAGATCGTTTGAGCACCGAAGTGTTTGAAACTCCATTTTTACTCTGATATGAAACTCTCCTAAGCATCTGGAGGAAGATACAGAAATCTTAAGAAAAAACAAAAAATCTTAAAGAAAATCAAAGAAAAAGGGTGTGGATCTGTTGATTTTGACGGTCTCCAAGACTCCACGGATTGCATGGATCATGAACGAGTCCGAGCTCTACTCATAAATTCTAACAGAACTTTACACAGTGGTCTAAAATCCACTTCTCTCATGGAAGTTATGAAAACGATATATAGATGTTACTAGGGAGGTAGAATAGATCTTCATACCTCCCTATTTCGAGCGCCAAAATGTAGTTGTATCTTTTATGATGACTACCTCCAACAAGATCTAAAGGATATAAATTACTAAAATATAAAAGATTCAAGATGAACGAGATGTAAAGAGCATACAAAGCAAATATTAACACAAGCATATAACGTGGTTCGTCCATGAAGACATACATCCACGAGAAAGAAGATGTTTTCTTTATTTATTATAAGGTCTTACCCTTGAATGAACCACAAATCTCACTTAGATTTCTTATTTTCTATCTATCTAGATCTCTCTCAGGAATTCTCTGTAGAAAGACCATCTATTGTTACATAAGTTGTCCATCTCCTTCTACATGGACTGGTATTTATAGGCAAACTAAACTCGTGAAGGCCTGGTCGGGTGGAGCTGTCTTCCATCGCTGCCGCTGCTTCGGGTTCTATACTATCCCTCGTGATGGCTTGATTGGTTCTCCTCCGATTCGTCTCGCTCTGTTCGTCATCGTATATCCCTTCTCTAAAGAACCTAGTGCTCTATCACCTCTGGTTTGTAGTATAGATCGCCCGAGCCTCCATTGCAATGTAGATTCGTCCACGTCTATTATTATCCTTCATTAAATACAGTCCTTCTTTATAAACTTGACTGTCTGAGCGGATTAGACCACTCCTCACATGCGTCATTCATGTGGCGTTGTGGCAGGAGTCTCGATTTAGACAAACTCACCTTTTCAGAGTAGGATTCGGTGCTCCTATGTCATCATCTTGTTATGTATTGATCCCTTTGGATGTTAACACGTGGCCATCGGGTAATTTACCCTCACATTTTGATCCTTTTATTTGCAAATTGCCGAGGGCATGATGGGAAGAAAACTTTGTAACCTTCCCGTATTTATCGTCATGTGTGTACTTGTCTATTTGCCTTGAGGCGCCTTTCGGCTTTCTTTAGACTTTTGGGGGAGAGAGGATATCTTTCCTCTTCAAGATTTTATCGCCTTGTTTTCTGCGTCTTTGACCTTCTTGGTTTTGAAGAAGCTGGTTGGCTTTTTTGAGGAATTTTATTCCTATAAAAACCCTCTTGAGGTGGAGAAAGGAGTTACATTCTCTTCTTTTTTGTAGGTCTTACAGTCTTTTATGCAAAGGCTTTCTATGTCTAGTGAGCGTTTTCCTCCTCATCCTCCTTGGTAACGAGGTATTCATTCTTATTAACATGACGGTATGTCCTCTCATTTACGTGCTACTTCGGTTTTTCTTGCTCCGGTTTCTATATCATTACCGATGTCTCCTAGGAAAGACCTATCTTTTCGCATAACGTCTTTAGCCTCGTCTGTCCGCCTAGAAACTGAACTCCTTACTATAAGATTTTGTATTTACTATTGTGTTTCCTTTTGCTGGCAAGCTTGGAAACACTTCATATATTGTGTTTCTTCTGGTGATTGGCCGTGTGAACATTTTATGGCATGTGTGCATTCATATGTTTTGTCTTAGAAACATTTTTGCGTTGTTGTCTGGTGAATTGAGGTCGCCTGAGATGCGGAGTATGCTAAGGTATAAAATATTGTTTTCACATTATAAGGTATATACCTTTCCCCTATTTTATATCTGAGCATATGACTGCCTTCAGCTCGAGGAAAGGTACTGCTCCTGGTCGTGGTGGCCTCGTCAATCCGAGATTGGAATCATATTGCCCCACTGTAGCTGTTTCTATTGGCACTGATGGCGAGGCTCGGATGGTCACCAGATGTAATAAGTATGCTTAACTGTAGTGCTCCTTTATGTATTGTCTTTGAGAACCCCTGTGGAATGTATGTAATTAGGACTTTTTATTGAATAGTTTGTGCATTTTGTTGGTTTTGAGAAGTTTGTTTGCTTGTTCGTGGTTCAATCGTGGGTGAAAAAGCCAAGGAGTGATCAGTTCCTTAATTTGATAAGGCACCTCTCTCGGTATGCGCCTTCGTGGGCTGTATTTTTTTAATAGTGTCTAGTTTAGGTTACACTTGCCCCTTGGTGATCCTATGTCTGAGTCACCTTCTTCTTAACCATTCTTTGGAGGGCGATATCTCGGTCAAGTGATTCTTGCCTTAGCCAAAGGAAAGTACCTCGATTCTGGATATCTCCTGTTATGGAAGGACATCATCCGATTTCAAGATCGTGATGGCATTACCTTAGGTTTATGTCCGTCTTAGGTAGCTTAGGAATTTTACCCGCATCATTCATTGTAGAATGGAAGGTGTGGTTAGCACTGTGCCATATTTTTGATGGACTTTTGCTATAATGCAAGCGTGGCATGATTATTCTATATGCAAAATAATAAAAAACCAATGCAAATGGAAAAATGCACACAAAACAGGTAATTTTATTAATCTCAAAAGAGGGTTTGTAAGCCCTTAGTACATTTGTGGGATGTTTCACGACCTTTGACAACTAGGGATTGGGTCTTATTCCCATGATTTGGCTATCTATCCACGAGACATGTTAAGCATTGTATGCTTTTAGATACTTGATGTACCATGGGCGTTAGAGTTCTTCGTCATTTGATTTGAGCAATCTATATGCTCCGTTGCTTTCCTTGGATATGACTATTAGTGGTCCTTCCCATGTGGGTGCAAATTTCCCGACTCACGCTGGTATGGTGGGATCTCGCGCCAGACTTTATCGCCTGGTCTAAATTTCCTCTGGTGAACACGTTTGTTGTGTTCTCAGGCTAATCTCCGATGATATTTTTCTATCCTTTGGAAACATATTTCTATGTTCTCTTCAAGATCATCCAGCTTGGAGAGTATCATGTCCGAGGTTAGGTTTTTCTCCCATGCCTCGGCCTTAGTTGTGGGGATCATCGCTTCAGTTGGGATGATCACTTTTGTGCCATATGTGAGACCGAAGGGAGTCATACCCGTTTCTTCTCTCCGAGTGGTTCGGTAATCCCAAAGAACGTTTTACAATTGCTCGCACCAACTGGCACCGTGTCCATCTAGCTTCTTTTGGAGCATGTCAGCTATGGTTTTGTTAGTTACTCTGCCTGACCATTGCTCTCGGGGTTGATGGGTGTCGATTTAATTTTTCTGATCTTGAAACAGTTGAAGAGGAGATCAATATTTTTCCCTTGGAGTTGGGCCCCATTGTCCGACACGATGGCGGCTGGGATACCGAAGCGACGGATAATGTTCTCGAAGAGAAATTTGAAGACATCGTGGTCTCGAATGTGCCTTAGTGCGAGGCCTCTACCCATTTTGTGAAATAGTCTTTGGAAACGATTAAGTAATTTCGTTATCCCGTTCCAGCTCATAGGGATACAATGATGTCGACTCCCCACTTGGCAAATGGCCAAGGGCTTCGAACATACTTTATATCCATCGACGGGGCGTGTCTCCTTTTACCAAAATTTTGGCATTCTAAGCATGATTTTGCCATTTGTTTTGAGTCCTCATTAATGCGAGGCAAAAAGTATCCTTGAAGGCTCGCCTTGTGAGGTAGAGATCTCCCTCCACTATGATTCCCTGCATAACCAAAGTGTATTTCCCTCAATATTTCTTGGCCTTCAGCGAAGGAAAGGCATCTAATTAGAGGTCCCAGATATGATTGTTTGTATAGAATACCATCTCTGAGATGGTAATTCCCAGATAATGATATTACTTTGTGCGCGAGCTGTTGATCGCTTGGGAGATCGTCGTTGGCTAATTTATGATTGGTATTCTCCAATCGTCCTCGAGCAAGGCCTCTTCTTGGCTTGTCAAGCTTATATTAAGGATTTCCATATCTCCTTATAAGGGTATGGAGGGGAGCATGACCCTTTCGATTCGAACATTTGTGGCCTCCAGATCTACTGTTATGGAGGCTATGAAAGCTAAGGCGTCTGCATGCCTATTGTTGCTCCTGTTTAGATGTCTGAACGTGATATTTGGTATCTGTTTTATGTAGTGTTTGGCCAGTTTGAGGTATCGCTGCAGACAAGGGTCCGAGGCCTGATACCTTCCATTAATCTGCCTGACAATGTGTTGGGAATCACTTGTGAGCCTTACTTCGGTGATGCCGAGTTCGATGATTACTCGGAGAGCATGAATAACTGCCTCATATTCAATTATATTATTGGTAGCGGGGAATTCTAGCCTTAAGTTGTAAACGATCCTAAGGCCTGTCGGGGTCGTAAAGACCATTCCGATGCTGGATCCTTTCGAATTACATTACTTGTCTACAAAGACTTCCCATCGCCTAGGGTTTTCTGAAAGAAGTAGCTCGGGTGGGTCTTCTATCTCGTCTTCCATCCCGGGGATTTCCTCGATTTTTTCTGCATCCTCTAGGGGGAAATTGGCTAAGAAATCTGCAACCACTTGGGTTTTAATTGCTGTCTGTTCCTGATACTTTACTCCAAATTGTTTGATCTGTGTCCCCCATTTGGAGATTCTGTCGGCTCTGTCAGCGTGATCTAACACGGACTCTATTGGAGCCTTCGTGATAACCTGTGCATGAAAATATGTTCGTAATTTTTGTGTCGCGTAAACCAAGGACAAAACTATCTTCTCGATCTTGGAGTAATTCTTCTCTGCGGATGTCAGAGTCTTGCTTATGAAGTAGATTGGTTTCTCTACTTCTTTATCTATACGAGTTAGCACTGCGCTAATCGAGGTGTTAGTTGCTAATAAGTAGATATGGTCATTTTCACAGTTTCCATAATATTTATTGCACTTATTTTCAATAAGGGTAATATGGTCATTTTCACTTATTCCTAATCATTATCACGAATACAAAATTTAACAACAGTTATAATTGTTGCATGACTTATCACAGGCATATCAGTGACTGAAAAATAAACTTTGACAGGTTTCTTCAATTCCCGGATTAGATGCTATACTTCTCTTGTAATCTCGACTCTTGTTGAGTCCTAGTTTTTTCAATGAAACTTCTTACTTACAAAAAAAATAAAATAAATAAAATAAAATACGTATACTTTTTATCATTTTTTGGATCAACAAAACGATGTAATTTTAGAGAATCACATACATTATTTTAGAACCATAATGGCCGGAGGTGTATGATAAAGTTATAGTTTAAACAACAATGCGACATGTTCGATTACATCAATAAATTTATATAAATGGAGACAAATACATCATTTTTTCATCAATAGATATGGACAATACCTGCATTGTTCGATTACATCAATAAACAAAGTAAGTTAAAAAGATGAAGCCAGATACTACTCGTCAAAAAAAGGCCCAAATAATTCTAAGCCCATTGATAAGTTCTGCCACTCCGGTTCGGCGGTTCCCTTTTAAGAACTGTTTCTTAACTTAAGAAACAAATTACTCGAGATTTTGGGTTTTTCTATTCATCACAGAAAAGCATTTCATCAAGAGAAGAAAAAATTGAATTAACATTCCAAGGAAAAATTAAACTGCAAAATGAATTAATCAGAAACTTAAATATTTTATTATACAAGAAATTGACTCTTTTAATTTTACATAATACTAATAAGCTACAGACATCCCAATAAGAAAAGAAAGAAAGCCAACAATTTTTCTACTAGACCACGAAAATTCATATAACCAACCCTAGTAAGTACCTATATAAATTTCTTTCTTTCGATCCGAAAGAGCGCAGTTTCTGAATAGTTTTTTCTCTGATCAGGATCCCCGGAGATGATCATCATCAATGAAGTTTTTCCACGGCAAAGGAATTGATTAAGCTTCAAGGACACATGATCTAATATTGAGTAGGCCAAAGGAAGGTACCAATAGCATAGTTTCTCTTAAACTCAAGATCACCATGAACAGGTAATCCATATTGAATAAAAAGACAATCTAATTTCCATTCATCCATTGATTCATAATCTGATTTCTTATACCTTGGGTAATGCAAGGGCATCTGAAAATACCCACACTTGTTTTTCTTTTCTATAAACATATCTCCATAAGCATGCTGCTGCTGCTTCTTATTCCCATGGACATGATCGTCTTGCAGCTTCATCATCAACTCACTGTTGTTGTTTGAGATATGATCATATGCAACTTCTTCACCCATTTCTGCTAAGTCTCAAAAAATGAAACGAAGGTGATGGTAAAGAAGATGTAAGTTAGAAAGATGACTCTCTCTGTGTCTCTGCCTCTCTGTAGAACCCTAAACTGCTTATGATGAACATGAGAGACTCCTAGAAGGTCTGTATTTATAGGGTGTTGAGAGAAGTTACACCGGCCCGTAAATACAGAGAGATCTTGACTGTCACCTCCTCTTGAGGAGAATCTTACTACTACACGCAATTTGTTGAGGAGGTTATGTAGGTGCATGTTGTGTCCCTCACACTTGGAACTTTGTTTGAATGCGACCCACGTACACACACTCTAGAAAGGAAGGAAAAAACCCTAGCATTTACTTACAATACTTGTGGAGTGGTA
Source organism: Papaver armeniacum (assembly GCA_023531295.1). Lineage (NCBI taxonomy): Eukaryota > Viridiplantae > Streptophyta > Magnoliopsida > Ranunculales > Papaveraceae > Papaver > Papaver armeniacum. Next base: position 339,268 of record JAJJWW010003100.1, on the reverse strand, counting down.
TACGCATATTTTGGTGGAGTATTTGACAACCGCGTAATGAGAAATTACAGCTTGTAATATTGAAAGGAATATACACTTTGTACACGGTAATAATGTAGAGAATATTTGCAAATAATTTTTAACGGTCTGCAAAATTCTCATAAAACCGTATATACTGCATTTATGGAACAATAAGATCTTACCAGTATAACTGCTTTTGGGGGAATTAAATTACCCCCGTATTATGGTAAGTGAATCTTTATTGAAACAATAAAATCTTACAGACCGTTATAAATTACCCCTATAGGGAATTTATAGTTTTGGCAGTCATGGCAACACAAGGCAGGGGTCGATTGTCCCCAATATTGGTAGAAAATTGGGGTACAAGACAATACTTTAGTATTATAGGAGAGTGCATATGTATACAGCAATTTTATATTCTGAATCCGGCCTGTTTGGTAGTACAAGTATATCAAGTTACCAACCACTGACAATAAAAGCAAAAAGTTTAAAAAGAAAATATGACACGAGGCAACCAATTATTATCTAAAGACTTAAAAGTTTAAGGCCTAGACAAATAAAGCTTTCGTGTTGAACGGGAGGAAACCCCAGCTTCCTATCGGTCGAAATAGGTTTTTTTGAATTTTGCGAAACGAGCGTTTTGGTGAGGTCACTTGGCAACGCATAATTGGTTTGAAAATAAATAAAATCCATACATATTTCTTATCTTTTTTCTCCACATATTTAATATATTAGCTCCGCCACGCCAAATAAAAAATGCATAGTCATGGGGCAGGGCGAAACCCCGCACACACCAAATCAAAAATGCATCTCCACAGGCACTAGCACAAATCTAGTATATATTAGAAAACTAAGGAAAAAATATTATGGTTGTTCATATTGAGTCTTGATTCAAGAAGTGGTTCAAGCAAGCGTTTGAGCATTAAGTTGAATCAAGTTCTCTGCACCCAATTACTACAAAGAAATTTTATTTTTGTGCCCAAATACAGGGTGTAGAGAGTTTAAGCCATCAATTTATTTATTTTTACAGGTAGCGAAGAACCCGCTTTCTACCGATACTAAAATGGCATTTTTCACGTAAGCATTCAAAATCAATGGACCAAATTTCACATTAAAAATTTTGGGTGTGCTAGCCTTTACCACGTTAGGGGAACTTAGTGATGATACTGTTTGTTTTTTCAAGCGTCTGAAAAATTGTTTACTTACTCATGACGCTGATAGTGATCTTGGTAGTTTTATTTTTCACAGATTAGGTGTTGTTATTCAAAAAGGGGTTGGTGCTCAGCTTGTTGCGCGGCTACCAACTAATACCTCTTCCGTTAAATTTTAATCATCTTTTTATATGTATATTTATGGAGCAACTTAAATAAATAATTTAAATTGATTTCACATTAAATAATGTCTTGGGGTTTGGAATTTTGATGAAATAATGAATGGCAGATGCACTGATGAAACGAAATCAAACTATTTCGTGGATGTACTAGAGAATTCCGGTATGATCGTCATTCTTCGCTTCTAGGTACAATATGTCATAATCTTCTGGATGTTTTTGAAATTATGGGAATCTGATCCAATAATTAAAACCATATTAAATACCTTGAAATGATGCCACCTTCAGCGTTTCGTGTATCTGAGGTTATCTCAGGAATCAATCATACCCCCAGTTCATTAATATCTCGTAGTATAGCACTATAGTCAATAGCCATTATATGTCTAGAAGTTTTATCTTGAAACTATAGAGCCTACTATTTCATGGTGGCAATAATTTCGTAGTTCATTTGAAACTATAGAACTGTCAATCAAATTTTGGACGAGCCTTGCATGGTCAAAGACAGTCAACTGTCAATCAAAGGCCAAAACTATGTACCAAGACCCAAAATCAAAATGCGCCTCAATGGCATGCCAAATTGCCAACCAACCTTACACAGTTTCAAAAAATGAAACCTTACCTTTATGAATTCCAATAGCAATTAATTGAAGAGATTAATAAGTTTTAAAATATAAAGTCGTTATCAACTTGAAATTATTGAGCACAAGACAAGACTCGTAATATATATATATATATCTACCTCTGGGATCAATCAATGTTGCGAGAAACCAATCAATGTTGTACATGAACCCTTGGCTATTTGTAACAGATGGTGTTTAATGGTATGGATAAGCAACCAAAGCACCTAATTTAAGTCACTTGAAATTATTGAGAACAAGACTAATCAATCAATGCATGTTGATGATGTGTGCCTATATGGATAAGCAACCAAAGCACCTAATTTAAGCCATGAAGTTAAGTTTTTGCACACTTTTATCCTTCCATCATTCATGGCCTGAGTGGGATCTCTTTTTTTTTTTTTTTGATATTGTTCGAGTAGGATCTCATTTAATCCTAAAAATAAAAAAATTAACCGTAGCAAAACCAAAATGCCATTCGATCTTGCAAATACTATCAATAACCTTGTGAATAGGAAAGTGCTGAAGTATTGGTTTTGGCTCACTAGTATAAAATTTTGAGCCGATGCATTATGGTACAGTAGTATAAAAAGTTATTGGGTGATATACCGGTGATCTTAGCTCAAAACTCGTCAACACCATTTTTTTTTTTTACCGATAGAAAAAAATATACAAAATTTGTTAAAAATACCAAAATCAACAAATCCTGGGTGAAAAAGACATCTAGATTTTGATATCGTTTAAATGGACAAAAATACAATAGCCAGGATGTAAACATTTTCATCCTAACCATTTTTAAATACTTTTTTTTTTTTAATTTACATCAGGGTGCATCCAGTTTCATCCTTGCTACTTTTTAAGTTTAAGTCAGGATGAATCGAGTTTCATCCTTGCTATTGTTCTTTTTTTTATCCACTTCACCCATACTAATTTTTACTCGTCCATTTGAACCAGGTTTTAAAAATATTTGGACAAATGACCCATTTTCCGAAAAAAATATTAATTTTGAGTAGATTTTGTCGCATAATAAATTTGAGGCAATAAGGAATGTTTTGTCCTGAGGTAAATTTCTGGTTTCTTATGATTTTTGACTCATACATTGCCAAAAAAAAAAAAGGGTCGGTTTGAAAAATCCAGGTCGCGAGGTATTTTTGATGTGATTGATTTGGAGTCATGGATTTACACCGCAACATAGGTTTTGAGTTACAGTATTTTTTCTATTTTTATTTTTTAAAATAAAAGAGGAGAACCTCAAGAGAGTTACCAGTTACTCCATAAGGGGAATTCCTGTAATGCCCATAAGTTATAACCTCATTGTTCCAATTTTGGATGTTTAAGTAGGTCAGGATTGCCCATAAGCTATAACCTTTCCGAGTGTTCTTAACCGCATACTTATTACAAAACACAAAAATTTTGGCTGCCCAAAATATTTCAACTCTCCTTACTAACATAAAGGCATTCACTCTAAAGTTTAAAGAAACATCATTGCTGTTGTTGATTGTGTATCTCTTCTCTTTAGCTTTTGCGTACTTTCCGATCAAATGACATGAGAGTCTTGTTGAGAGTCACTTCTGAAAGTGATCATATGTCCACTCCATTCTGTTTCCCAACGGAAAGCCGCTTCTGCACCTTCTTCTGCTAGTTGCTCTGTGGTGTCGCACTCAGTGTTGATTCCTCTTGCCTCTCTGATGTTCATGAGTAGTCACATAATGTTAATGCAATAGCAGCATTTGAGCCTGAGTTCATCATTGTCAAAGCAATATTTATTTTGAAATCCATGTATCCCGTCTGTCCTTCCATTTGATTATTAGTTAAAGTCAGAGAATCATCATTTTGTGGGTTATAATAAATAGTTTTCATTACATCATAACCTTCCTTCGTTGCCATTTTATAGTCATTCAAGAATTTTATTATACTATCCCCTGTTGCTGCACTATCCTGTTTTTCTCTTTTGAAGACAATGTTACACCGTGCTTTCCAAACATGCCATATAGTCACACTACACATGACTTTCCAATCTATAGTAAAACCACATCTGTTGTTATCTTTAAAGCAATCATTTAGCCATTCATGAAAGTCAGTTTTCCCATTTTTTTATGAGCTGCATATCGAAATTCAAATGCCTCCAGACTTGGTTTATGTAATTACAGTTTAAAAACAGATAAGTTAAAGTTTCCTGACTCCTTCCACACAGCTTACATTGTGTATCAATATCTGGAAGAATTGCTTCCATTTGCATACTGTTAGGCAGAATGGCATGCACAGCCTTCCAAATAAAATGTTTAACAGCCGGTGAAATATCCATTCTCCATATTTTGAGCCATTGATCATTAGGGTTCCCACTTGAGTTAATGTGGTTGTACAAAGATTTAACTGAGAATTTCCTTTTCTGATTTAAGGACCAATGAGAGATGTCTTCCGTATCCTCTTCCGGTATGCTTATCTTCCTTATTTTTTCTATAGTTTGTTCATTAAAACATTTTGCTAGCTTCGTTATATCCCAAGTTTTGTCGGTGATTGGATTTTTTACTTTTGTTATTCCTTCTATGTCAGTTGTGTGTTTGTTGATTGGTACCTTTGTTCCCGGTATGAATAGTCACCCCATATGTCTATTGTCTCCCCGTTTCCTAATTCCCCAAAACATCCCTTTTTTATTTGATCTATTCCTGTTAAAAACCTTTCCAGATCCAGTTATGTCTTGTCTTTGGTTTACTGTTAATGTGGAGAATATCACAGTTTGGTTAGTATTTCGATTTGAGGATAGTGGCACAAAGAGAGTCAGGTGATTCTTTGATCCTCCATCTCATCTTTGCAATCATTGCAGTATTGAAATGCTTAATGTCTTTTATTCCTAGACCACCCTCCTCAAGAGATTTACATATAGATTTCCAGTTTTTAAGAAAAACACCATTTTTCTCATTCTCATTTAAATCTTTTTCATTCCTTCCCTACCAGTAATCTCTTTGTAACTTAGTAATGTTTTTACAAATCTTAACTGGGATTTTAAAAAAATTCATTTGGTAAGCATATAATGAAGTCGTTATATTTCTAACCATGACAGTTTTACCGGACGTGTTAAGATCTATTCTCCTGCAACCGTTCAGTCTATTCCTCATTTTCTCCACCAATGGATCAAAGCATTCAATCTTTGATCTATTGGTAAATAAAGGTGACCCCAACTATTTAAAATTTATGGGTATTGACTTGACACCTAAGATTTGTTTAACTCTGTGTCTTACATGAGTTTCAGTTTTGGGGCCGAAGAATACTCCTGATTTTCTCAGGTTAATGAGCTAACCAGACGCATTACCAAAGTCAGTAAAAAGTTTCACCAGATTGTTGCAAGTTTTGTCATTTACCTTGCAAAGCAGCAGGCAGTCGTCTGCAAATAATAAGTGGCTTATTGACGGTGCCCGATGAACAATTTTTTATACCTTTTATTAATCCCAAGTTTTCTGCATTAGTGATTTTTCGAGATAAAGCCTCCATACAAAATAAGAATAAGTATGGCGAGATTGGGTCTCCTTGTCCAAACCTCTGGAAGGTTTGAAAAACTTTGTTGGAGACCCATTTATTTATTAGTACATAAAGCATAGTTGTAGAGATACACTGGTGTACAAGGTTACAACATTTACTGTTAAACCCCATTTTGTGCATTATCTGGATGATAAAGTTCCATTTTACACGGTCGAAAGCTTTTGACATGTCGATTTTTATGCCCATGAAACCTTTTTAGATTTTGAGTTTTTCATTTTGTGTATCAATTCATGAGGAATCGTTATGTTTTCCGATATCTTCCTCCCTGGAATGAAGGCAAATTGATATGGTGATATTATTTTACCTAATAGCCCTTTCATTCTACTACCCATCAATTTCGAAATGATTTTATAAGAAGTATTTGCTAGAGCTATGGATCTAAATTCTTATGGTGTAGTTGGGTTCAGGGTTTTAGGGATTAAAGAGATTCACGAAGCATTCATCTTTTTAGATATATTTCCTGTCTCAAAAAAAGTTTGCACCATTTTTAGTATGTCTGGACCAACTATGTCCCAATTTTTTTGGAAGAAATTAGGGGGAAACCCATCTGGGCCTGGACTTTTATCAGGTTCCATAGAGAATAGAATGTTCTTTATCTCATTTTCAATTGGAATAATACACAAAACCTCATTGTCTAACTCAGTTATACTAGTAGGGATTAAATTAATCATGTCTTGATCAATTTCTGGGTTAATAGACGTGGCAATACTTTGGAAATGGTTTGTTATACAGTCTGAGATTTCTTCTCTACTATTCAGCCATTCATTGTCCGCATTTTTATGGTTTCTATTTTGTTTCTTCTATATATCTGTTTCGCTTTGTTGTGGAAGAACTTGGTGTTTTTATCCCCTAAAGCTATGTTTTGATCCCTACTTTTACTTTCCAGAATTTCTCTTTTATTGCATACCAGCTAACTAGCTCTTTTCTTAGGGTTGCCGAGTCAATAGCTTTATTTGGATAATTACCCCTTTTGTTTATCATTTCCAGATCTTTTTTTATGGTTTCTATATTTGTTTGAATGTTTCCAAAAGTTTTACGATTCCACAAATGTAGGGTGTGTTTAACTCCTGCTAACCTTTTGTTTATTTTATATGCAACAGACCCTTGGACCTGGTTATTCCAACAGTCTTGTATTAGAGGTTTACATTGCTCATGTTTCATCCATTCTCCGAAATACTTGAACGGTTTTGCACCATCATTCCAGTGGTTATGAGTGTTTAGTCTTATTGGAACATGGTCAGAGGCTAATGGTCATAAGTGCCTTAGGGTAGAGTTTGGGAATTGTTTATCCCATTTAGAGTCACTATGGCTCTGTCTATTCGTTGCTCTATAACATTATTGTCAGTTCTGCGGTTATTCCAAGTAAAGGTATATCCTATGAAACCAAGATCTATCAAACCAAAATGGTTTATTAGATCATTAAAACAATTAGCTTCATTTTTGTTAATACAAGTTATGAAACCACATGTAATTTTTTTGGTATGGTGGAAAGTTTGGGTTAATATGTGAAATCCAGATCACGAAGCGGATCTTGAATAACAAGTCAATTGTTAGCCTGGTTAAAGTGGGACCTATGCCACTTAATTGGGGCTTATAGATTTCCACATCCACCAAATGGAGAAGTATATGGGATGTTTAAATTTGCTGAAAGTACCAATTTACCCTCTAAAAATTCTTAATACTACAAATTTACCCCATTAACTCTTAATAATAAAAGTAAAACTAAAAATCAGTTTCAATTTCATTTCCTATGAACTGATTCTTCTTCTCTTCTTCTCCCTCTTTATTTATTTTTTTGAAACCAAAACATTGTCGATTATCGACGATCCAAAAACGATTAATCGTTCCTTTTTTCTAAAATAATTCGTCGAAACCATCGCGAGTGAAGCATGCTACTAACCGGCAATTTCCTAGTGAGAATAATCCCGAAATTGTTGAAGCAATTCGAAACAAAGCCAAGAAAACGGTTGAGGAAGTTGAAGCATCTTTGATCGCACAAGAGGAGGAAATAGGTCGAATCAGGTACTTTTCTATCAACCCAATCCTCTAAACTAGGTTTTAGTAACATGCAATCGCTCAAAAATCGATAATTTTGATTTCAAATTTTTCCGGGTTTACCAGAATCGGACGATGTTCATGTATTTTTGAACCGATTGTGTCAGGAATCGGTTATTTTTCATGCCCATATACCCCGATTGTGTTGCATGTGAATAGAAATCGGAAAATGTTAGTGTATAAATAGCCCGATTAAGTTATGGTAGGGATAACCGTTGTTTCTATAACTTTTGGTCATTAGAATCGGATTACATATGTGTTCAGAAAAACCGATTGTATAGCCTTTGAATTCTTATATGCTTAGTCAATAACCGGACTTTATATGTATATCGAGAAAACCGATTAGTTGAATCGGTTTACATTAGCACTTAAAAAATCGGATTGTTGGTTTTATTATGTTAGGAATCGTACTTTGTATGTGTATCCAGTAGACTGATTCCTCTAAGAAAAATAACCCATTGGTTCTGTATGTTTTTTTTTTGTTGTTGTTAGAATCGGATTACATGAGCACTTGAGTAAACCGATTAGTTATTTGTTATGTTAGGAATCGGATTTTATATGTATATCAAGTAAACCGATTGTGTCCTTGAATTAAAAAAAAATGCAATTGATTCCATTGTTGTTTGTCGCTTAACTCCGTATTCTACAGGCCAAACAAGAACAACCAACAAAAGCAAGCCGAAAAGAAATATAAGAGGAAACATGACCTTTCTTCTCCTAAGCCTTTGGGACCTCGTCGAAAAGACGGTCAAAATTTGAATGCTTCCCACCGAAGGTCCGCGGCGAGTAAAGCCAAAGGGATCAGCATCAATGAACCACCACCTCAAGCGGAGCAACCAACACATGAAGAATCTGATTCCGATACACCTACTGAACAAGAAGGTGATGATAGAGAAGTTGCCGAAGAAAAAAGTGATGAGGAAGTTAATGAGGAATAAAGGAGAACGATGAAGAAGAAATTGGTGGCAAGGAAGGTGGTGAAGAAGAAAGTTATGGGAGTGAAAGTGATGAAGAATAAGGTGAGGATGAAAGTGATGAAGAAGAAAGTGAGAAACAAATTGATGAAGAGATAGGATAAGTTCAAGAACAAGTGCAAGAACACGTCCAAGGAGGAGACTCTCAAAACCAAGATAAGACAGATGGTAAGAAGAAAGAAGTTCCAAAGAAGAAGAAAGGGGACCACATGCCCGACCCGCTAAAGATGTTTACTCGCGGCCCTAAGGATCCCGTTTACGAGTTACCCGGTGATGGAGAACAAATGTTATGGGGGTACAAAGGCAGTTGAGCCGCCATCGTTCCATACAATAGTATACCTAAACCTTATGCTATGTAACATCAAAATTATTATCCGTGTAGTGTTTTGAATGTTGTCAATCGGGTTTGTTTTGTTTTATAGGATCACAAGGATGTCGTTCGTCTTATGAAGCCAGGAACGTCAGTGAGTATGATGAGGCAATGGCCACTACAAGCAATAGAATTAAACATTGGAGAAGTTCAGAAAGTAATCAATCTAGTCAATTCTACGGGATTGGTACCTTCGGTCGATAATTTGGACCTTGGTTACGACAAACCTCTTTGTTCCGCCTTTTCCAAGAGATATTACGGGGAAACGGATACTTTGCATCTTGCGTTTGGAAAAATGACGATAACTCCAAATGATGCGAAGTTCATTAACGGTCTAAGAATATAAGGTAAAGTCGTGAAGCACGAAGACTACGTCCAAGAGCTTGGGTGGGACAAGATTTACGCGTTCACCAAGGATATGTTCCAATGGGATGAGGAGAGGACCAAGTCAGATATGCTAGTAGGCAAGGAAAAGCAGAGGATATTCCATCTCTCGAAGCTGAGGGACAACTTAATGGGAACAAAGAAGCTTCGCACCGAGGAAATGTGCTGACCAGAGAACGTATCATCGCCACGACCAATGTTTATGTCCTCTACGTCTTGGGAGCTGTTATCTTCCCCGACGTTTCCGGTGCCCGTGTGAGCGCCAACTTTATCCAGCTGTTGCAACCATTTGACAAGATTCACGAATACTCTTGGGGCACTGCTATCCTTGCACACTCGTTGAACGAGTTGACAAAGGCTTCTAGGGATTGAATGAACCGAATCGGAGGGAATATGGATTTCTGCAGGCGTGGATATATTCGCACTTCCCAATATTTGCTCAAAGGGATTTTGAGAACAAGGAATGGGACCATGGGTATTATGGAGACAAGTACACCTACAGAAGTAAGCCGAAGAACCAAAAAAATGATTATCTGAATTTGAGACGCCAGTTGGACAACTTGACGATGAAAGATGTTGTCTTTGATCCTTACAAGGAGGATTTGGCTAAAGGAAAAGAAAAAGGAAAGAAGGTTGGGTGCGAAGAGCAAAGTGATTATTTTGGGCCTTTGTTTCACCCAAGAGGATATGTAATGTACAACCCGACGAGAGTCGCAAGACAATGCGGTTACGTACAAAAAATCCCAAAGGAGCACAAGATGTTCAAAATCAATGATAAAAAAAACAAATCATTAGATAATGATATTGATATTGTTCACAAGCATTTATTATCATGTGATTATTGGGAAAACAGAGCGTTTAACAAATATGCTATGGATGGTCCATCTCGAACAGATGATGATGCAATCCTGGATTACATGTTGTGGTACCTCAATGTTTCGTATACTCGAGTGATACGAGTAGATGAGAGGCCCAAGATAGAGGACAAAGATACGACTCTCGAATTCCTGGTGTGTATTGTTACTCAATTACGATTTTTTTAATGGTCTTAGTATTATATATTGAATATTTTTTCTTTGAAACTGAAAGAGAGAATACGAGTCGGGCACTTGATAACCCAAGCAAAGCTAAAAATCTGGGAACAAAAAATGTTAAGGCCAATATAAAGTTGATCGATGAATTGAATAGTATCGAAGATGTAAAAGCTGGTGCAAAGTTTGGGGAGATGGAAGAGGACGAGGAGGAGGAGCCAAAGAAAAAGAGGAAGAGTGCCCCCCCCCCCCACCAAAAAACAAAAAAAACAAAAACAAAAAAAAATGTCTGAAGGTGCATCGAGCAGCGCCCAAACTGATAAACGAGGACGAGGTGGACGTGGTCGTGGTGGGGATGTTCATGAATGAATGGTTATATTCATGTTTATGTCTTTAACTATGGATAATTAAGGAGTCAAAACTTATGTTTTAAACTTATTGTCGAATTATGTTTGGTTATATTCCTAGTTTATGAATGACTTAATCTGGTTTCTTTTGAAAATTGTTTGTGTTTGTCCAAGACGCGATAAAATAACCAACTACAATGTGTGTGCAAAAAATGCAGGATTCTGGCATTTTTTCACTCACAATCGGTTTACATGTACCTATATGTAATCCGATTCTGACAGTTCCCTAGAGGTTCAATTTCAGAGTCGGTTTACATGTACATATATGTAATCCGATTGTTATGAAGAAAAGTTTTGTAACTTTTTTTGCTAAGAATCGGATTACATGTGCATTACAAAAGCCCGATTAATGAGAGGCATATTTTATATGATTTTGTAAGGACACAAACGGTCTATGTGGTCATCTCTAAAATCCGATTGTGTGAATTGAATTAAAAAAAAATAGCCGTTGAGACTTCATCTATATAAGGACAACCTCTTTGAGCCACTGACACATCACACACTTAGCCTAGAAAATGAAATGGGAAACCTTTGAAGATTTCTGTCTCGTTAAATCGTTTGCTAATACGTTTCGTGAACGTCCGAATGAAATCTATTCAATGTTTTGGAAGAGAGTTAAAGACTTCTTTTACGGGCGTACCGCGAATCCCAATAACCGTAAATGGAGAGACTTGGCTTTTCGATTCCAATACATAAAAAGCGCAATGCGAGAGTATGTAAAAGTTAGAAATATCGTGTACCATTATCATCCACGAGATCCTCTTAGGGAAAAAGTGAGTAATGCGATCATTTTTATACCTATGTCAAAAGTTCACATACTAACATTTAAAAAATTCATTGAATTTCAGCTGGAACGTTTCAACGGGCTATGGAGAATTCGTAATGGGGAAACTAAGTTCATTCACCACAAAGAATATACAATGTTGTACCGACGTGCTCAAAGGTTCATTGACGAGCATTTGATGTGTCAAATTCTAGAATTCCCATACTGAATCCTATGTATGTAGTGCGCTAATTTCCTAAACTATGTAATGAATATTTTGTATCTGAAAGTAAGGTATAATCGGATTATATAGACATATATAAACACCGATTGCAAAAATCGGTTTATGTGGGTATTGATTGAACTCCGATTCTGGGTTTACATCGTCAATCGGCATAAACTCAACCCAGAATCGGTTTACAAAAGCACTAACATCAACCGATTCTGGATCGAGTCTTTTGAAAAAAAATTAAAATTTTTACAAGTGTTGATTATGCATTAATGAAACTTAATATCAGGATGAACTCGATTAAATATTATTTAATTATCCGAATTAGCACTAATTTAACAAGGGCATATTTGACATTAACATAAATAATGGATAAGGGGTTTCTATGAATTATTTCTTAATGACCCTATTTTTTCATGTAGCTATAAGCCCCAATTTAGCCAGAATTTTTAGGAGACGGGGCATATTTTAATTCACAAGACATAGTTTGGGTAAAAAATTTGGACCATAAGAGTTATTAATAATCAGTAAAAATTGGGTGCAAATTTTGGACCATCAGGGTGATCAAGCAGGTTCTGCAAATGAAAATGCATTCAATTCAAAAAATGCCTACGTCGATCAATTAACCATATGTGGCGGAAAACTGATGATGGAAACAAACTACTACTATATAGAAATGCGAGGTCATGATCATCCTTTGCTAGCTTCATTCTTGTAAATGTCATGATCATCTAGAATTTTCTGAAATTTTGGGAAATCTGAGCCATGCATATCAGAACCATATTAAATACCTTGAAATGATGCAGCCTTCAATGTTTCGTGTACCTGAGGTTATGTCAGGATATGCTCGGACCCAATTCATTAATAATGCACGATGTAGCAGCCGAGAAAATTTTTGATGGGGGCATTTCTGAAGGGAACATAAGGACAAATGATATGTTGACACGTATTTTTGATATTATTGAAATCTTTTTCCAAAAATATAAAAGAATTGTATTTTTTGGAGAGAATTTATTTTCTTAATTGGTGTTGGTATTTTTGAAAACACAATTCTTTAACATCAAAGACACGTATCAACATATCATTTGTCCTCCATGCCACCTTCAAAAAATGCCCCCATCAAAATTTTTCTCCAATCCTGCTATATTCACAAGGGTGGCTGCCAAAGAAAAATTTGGCCAATGTATACTGTTATGTTTATAACCGATAATATTTACCACAGTAGTCAGTAGTTATTTTTTTGGGTAGTTGACATATTTTTATTTATTCAAATTAAAATTGTGATTGCGTGATTGCTTTCCAATCCGTCTATTAAGTGCGATCCATCCCAGTCGGCAGTCACACACTCCTGATCAAAATTTCCTTCCACCGTATGCTTGAGTTTAAACCCCAAATTTAACACATTTGCTTTCCTAGCAGACTGTCTCAGAGCATCCACAATAGTGGAAGCTTAAGTTAGCCCAAAGTTACATTTAGCAATAGGATTTGGACAAAACCCACAATGATCAAGGGGCCAATATACTGATACATTGTTTAAAAGTGAGCCACAAACTCCCTCATGTAATTCAATTGGTAATTTAAATGTTTCAAACATTAGTTAAAAACGTGCACATAAATCAAGCAAGGCGTGGTTTATAAGTGTACCTCACTGAGGCTCACTTTTAGATCCCGCTGGTATGATTTAATTTGACTGATATATTATACTACATCAGTCGTACAAAAAAATTATGGAAAAAAATGAAAATATGAAAGACTGATTTTGCATTTGCCAAGTTTGTCAGATTGTGCTTCATTTTTATTTTTTTGATCGGGAGACAGATTGTGCTTCACAACAAAGCCATGTTGAGCTTTTTTTGGGCGTCTATTGTGGACTCTCTTGGAAGGCGTAAACCACCTTGGATCAGTTAGCAGAAGGCAAATGAGTTCGGTTCATATAACTACGGACATCTCGCATAAATCCTGCATTTTAAGAAATTTGTGTTGAGGGTGAGCCGTATAGCTAAGCTAGGGGATTAATAACAACAAAACCTTTTCCTTGTACGATTGTCCAAACAATAAAGTGCAGAACTGGTCAAGCATCGAAAAATTAAGATGTGAAGTTTTAAGGAAGAACGAGAAGAACTGTAAATCCAATCACATATATATTTAGATCATAACATAATTATTCATATACAGACTACAGAGAAGTACAATTCGACGATGACGGGTACGTAATTCATGTTCATCTACTAATACAAACACTGATGGTACTAGTGTTCATTAGCTCCCCTTGACACTCTTAGTGAATGAAAGTTCTATTAATTACTGACTCCACAAGAAAGCCCCCATGGCGAAGTTTCGTTTGTGCACAATATCACCGGTGACGGGTAAACCGTACTGTTTGAGCAGAGCATCTATCTTCCATTCAGGCATGGTCTGGTATTCAGCTTTGGTGTACCTAGGATAGTGCAACGGCATCTGAAAGTACATCCCCCCACATGATGAAGATGATGTTCTCTCGTTGTTTTGCTGTCGTGCCATTTCGCCGTTTCCGTAACTGGAGATTACTGATTCACTTCCCATGACACCAATTTTTCTCTTCTAGCTTATGTTTTTGTATCTTTTTTGTCTCTATGGAAACAGATGAGCTTCTGAAGAGATGCAGATCTTTGCTACATGTCTCCTACCACACTTCTCATCTATTTATATAGAGGGACTTGGCAAAGAAAGAATGATCTAGAACACACAAACTTTAATGTGTAAAGTGACCAGTGAATCATTTTTGGGCACACGTATCGTATATGGTTTCAGCTAACTACAAGAATGCAATGTTGGTAGAGACCAATGAATGTTGAACATGAGATGTTGCTATTTGGGCAGATGGCAAGTAAGGGTGGTACCGCTAGCTGTAGGTTCATAGATTTTAATATTAATTCTAAAGGCCTAGCTAGTAGCTAGTGGCCAATTTGGATCAATCAGTGTATGATGATGTGTTTACGTTATGTCCATAAGCATCCAAAGCTTATTTAATTAGGATATTTTGATTTTGGGTCACATGAAAGTGACCAGAGTTGCGTTTGGGTTACGGGAAAATTTTAATTAGAGTTTGGGTCACATGACCGTCATTGACCATCTTGACAGGTATCTAATTTTTTATTCTTAAAAATTAATTTTAATAAATTTAACTCTTTTAACTGTCGTTAACAGTGTCATCCCACCTCCACACCTCCACCTCCACCTCCCTTCCTCCTGTGAAGATGAACAGAGGCGTACGAAGTACTAAATCCAAGCTGAACAGAGAAATCGATCTCCACGGTTTACATTTCTGAAGTCTAAATTCATGACAGCTTTTGATTGCAAAGCAAATCAGTCGTCAATCTCCTCAAACATCTTGTCTACGTGACTTTGACAATGGAGAAATAACTTTGTTGGTGATTTTATAAGCCATTCTTCTAGCTCCTTCCCTGCTGTAGTAGTGGAAAATCCCACCACCAAACCCCTTTGATAAGATGCTAACTAGACTATGAAATCATAATGAAGAACACATACAAGAATTTTATTAAGCTCTGGAAATCAATACAAAGTAGTGAAGGTAAAACCCTAACTTGGGGAGAAAATAACTTTCTCTCTCCTAAAGTTCTACCTCTACTCTCAAAAAGATCTCTCTCCCAACACAAGGGTGGTTGGTCCTATATATAGGATTTTTACATAGTGGGGGACAGCTAATAAAACCTTATCTTCGGATCTGATGTGCGACGTCTTCGAACACTTGCATTATGTTTACTCGCACGTGCTCCTAGTCTTCGCACAACTCTCACACTTTACTTATGATTTTGTGTCGTCACTGATTCCGTCATTTTGGATATGATATGTGCCACTGCCATTCGCTCTTTTGTAGTACAGTTGCTTCGCATGATACCTACGTGTGCGGTATTTAGCCCCTACATTTTGCCTCTTCTCTTAGCGATCTTTGTCGAAGAAAGAGCGATGAGAGAAAATTTTTCTTGGTCACTTTCGCTCCTTTACATGATGCCTGTCGCACCCTATTAACTTTCCATATTCTTCAACTGACAATATTCCGAGATCTCGGGCTTAATTACTTCACGTGTTGCTATCATCATCTTATCTTTGGACACGTCATGGATGATACCTGCAACCGTCACTTCATATCTTCTCACCCATTAATGCTTTCATCAAAGCGATTTGTCACAGAAGGAAACAAAATCCTTTATATATCCCCTCTCACTTTCATCTCTCTCTTTTTACCTTCTTTCTTCTTTCTCCATTCACTGCAATCTTTCCTTTCTTACTGTTGTTGTTCTTCCGCTTTTATCTTTTCTTTGAGTTTTCTTATTTCATATTCTCTTTTTCGTCTTCGTTCCAATGTATCGCTCCAGTCTCCCTTTTGGTGTACTATTTCGCTTTCCTGATCATCCTGATTATCCTGATATTTATAATCCCATTCTTCAAGAACAACAATGGGACACAGGCCAGGTGGAGAATGGTCCAAGAATTTGAGAAACTCGAAGTCGAATTCAGAGACGCAGGTTTCAAATTGTCCGCTCCTCCTTCTTCAGGACCTACTTTGATGCTTAACCCTATATGGTTCAAGAATGATCAATGGAATGATCGGAAGATCATTGTCTCCCTGGGGCAGCTTCTCGCTGGTCTCCCTATCCCTCTCTTGAATCCGCGAATTCCTTTGTTTTATAAGCATATCGCATGATAAATTTAAACGTGCAATTTTTCAATTAAGTGGGGACGCTATAAGGATTATGGTGGAGTTCGCTCACCTTGCGGCTGGATTAGGATCCATTTATCCTAGAGAAGATAGGAACGAAGCGTATGCTGACTTAGAAATTATTCCTTCTGATTATACTGTTGAGAGATCCTTCGCTAACTACGAAGTGGTGATTATGAAGTCTGAGTCATCTCGCTGGGATGTTCGTCTGTCGAGGAAAGATGGCCTCACAGAGAATCAAAGGATTATGCGAGATGTTGATTTTAATGATAAGACTAATCGCAATGCACAAAACTCTAACTACAATCGTTGTGATGTTTATCTTGTTATTCTTAAAGGTCCATATATCACCGGTTATGGTGACAATGGGTCAATAAATCCTTTTTATAGGGGGTTTTCCGCCCTGCTCTACTTGGGAGTTTAGTTGGATTGAGGAGGAGAAAGTGGTATGTCATTCTGACCTTTGCCCCTTTATTAATCTTTCTTTATTTTACTTTTTTTTTTTTTTTCTGTTTTACTAATTTCTTCATCTCCAGATTGGCAAGCTGAAAAAGGACTATAATGCTCAGAAGAAACGAAGCACACTGGAAGCTTTACGTTCGATCACTGATGAAGTAAGAAATACTTTTAATTTTACTTTAACAATATTGTTGCCTCTATTTCTTATCTTTATCTATTACGAAGGTAGACGGGCTAAATATTGGTAGCTCTGATGATGAAAATTCTTCTGAGGGCTAGGAGGAGGCTTCTAGTCGTGCGAAGTCTAAGGGCAAAGTTGTTGCTTCCAAGTCTTCTGTGAAGAATGTCAACAAGAAGGATAACCCCAAGAAGAAAAGAAAGATTACATCGACTACCTCTTCTCCTACTCCTTTAGTTCCTCAGGGAATGAATTACCATTCCCTGATGAATCTACTTGAGCCTCCCCCATGACTCAATTATCTATCATCTTCAAAGACTCCCTCGCAGCTGTTGGTGATGACAACTTAGTTCGCACCTGCCAAATGGTTTCTACCATATGCAATGCTCCCACTTTGAGTCATGAATCTCTTCGAGGATCTTCCTCGGCCACATCTCCCAAATTTCTATTTTCCATGGGTTTTATGATATGTTTTATATTTTTCTTGTGGACTGGGGTGGGTTTGAGCTAATGCTTCTTTTTTATACTTTAATTATTTTGAATTCCTTCGTCTTTTTGTCCTTACAGGTGGTGCGAGCTTATCATGCGGTTGCTTCTGACTCGCATAGGAAGAATCACTCCTTTGAGGTTGAGTGTGCGAAGCTCGAAGGGGAACTTTTGAGTAAAACTCAGGAGGTGGATACACTTCGCCAGAGAAACAACCAGCTAATAGGTATGTTCCTATTCTCTCTCTTATATCTTGTGAAATTTTGTTACGCATTCATATTTTTTCTACTACTTAGACCTGCAGAAATTTATAATTTGACCGAAGAGGCGGCTAGCCTTCCCGATGATAATGATGCCCTTTTAGGAATCCTTAACGTCTCCTTTGACAATTTCCCCATGCGTGGTTTAGAGAACCTTAGTTGGAAGGAACTGAGGCTGAAATATGAAGCTCTTATTTATAATCATAGACTAATGCTAGTCTGCAGTAGGAACCTTCAACGTCGCACTCGTGAGTATAAAGAGAGGATTAACACTTTAGAAATGAAAAAGGATACACTCTTATTACTGAGAAAAATCATGTGATCGTTGATGGTGCGAAGGCTTTGAAGAAATTTCACGATGCTCTACTCGATATCCAGATAGAAAGGGATTGTGCCATAAGTGAAAAGAATTCCCTTCTTGCTCGTGAGAATGAACTTCGCTCTCGTCTTCTAATTGAGAATAATGTTGAGTTTGAATGGGCTGCTAGAGTCCTTGATAATGCTAGGTTGGGGTTGGATACAAGTGTTAGTTTAGAATCTGATCATGCATCTCTGGTTAAATCCATCATTTCCGAAAAAGAAGGTCTCCCATTTTCTTTGCTTTATTGCCCTTCCTCTGCTTTATCTTTTAAATTATGCAGGGGCGATTTTGCCTCTTATTCTTATCTCTTCGCAGCTACTGAGAAGGAATTTCTTAAAAAGGAGAAGAAGTATCTGATAGAGATTGAAATTCTACAAGCGAAGTACAATTCTAAAATCCAGAGGCTAGAGGCGAATTTTGAACCTCGTGATACCAAGTGCCGCATACTCAAGAAAAAGCTCCAGGTCACCGTTTCTAATTAACCAAAGATGCCATTCGCATACGTGATGGGGCTATCAAAGAGGAATTGGACGATCTCTGCTATGAACATAACATTCCCTTTCCCTCGCACTATGAGTTTGAGGATCCTTCAGATAACGAAGAAACTTCCGATATTTCGGATAGTGATTTTGAGTATGGAGCTTCTGACGGGGAAGATAGTGATGTTGATGAAGACAATGCTGACGAGAAGTAGTCGTCCCCTTTTTCTTTTATGCTCTCTGTAATGTACATATACTGGTTATCTTTCGGTTTTTTAATAGATGCCTTCTTCCTTCCCTATTTATGCTTCTTTATTCTTTTCCCGACTATTTATCAAAGGAAAAACATTTTTCTTTTAATAATTTATGTATGTTAGTCCAGAAATAACTTTCCAGCATGAATATAACAGTATTTGTGTAGTTCTAATCCCATGTATGCGAGTATTTACATGAGTCTAATCATATGTATGCGAACATTTGCATGAGTCTCTCATAAATATGCGAATTATCTATCTCTACCATGTTTAGTATAAGGCTGTCGTGCTTACACGAATAACATAACCTTGTTGTGTTTATAATCCCATTCTTGCCTATGTTATTCGCGGGAGTGCGATTGCCTCTGTTAAGTCCTTGACTAGGTACAATACCTTTATAATTCAAAATCATTCATGGTTGTATTTTGTGTTTTAATCATACCTTCGCATCTGCCTTTATTTAATCCTGCAAAAATAATGTTAGTACGGTCTTTTGTGTTTATTCATGAGGTCTTATTGAGCCTCCCTAAGTAGAGGTCTTAATCAGCCTCCCCTGTTAATAGGAATTATTCTTGCCCTAGGGTATTCGCATTGGTCATGCGACGAAATCGCGGGCGGTCTTTACGCTTTCACGCAATGACTCATGGATCTCGTCTTATCATCTTTCGTATTATTGCCTCTGCAAGATGTTTTTGCGCACCAATACGACAGTCTATACTCTTGTTTGAGTTATAGTCCCATGATATTGGCGTCTTTTGACACAATTCAGATCCCTAATGGAGGGTGCCGTCCTTATCTTCCCCCTGGTTGCCCTTTCAAGGAGGCGTACCCCTACCGGGTTAGGGTGGGCTCCTCCCATCCAGTGATGCAATAACCAGTTGTTTCACAGCCTCTTTTGAGACCGCACCCTAAGTGGGGTTTCTTGAAGACCGAGTGTATCATATCCAGGACTTTCTAAGAGCGGCGAGGTACGCTCCATACGCCCCCGGCACTCTTGACTCAACCGAGTACCGCGGTGCCCTGATCTAGTTTTTAAACTCCATGATAGAGAACTTAGTACCTTAGTCTTTCGACTAAGGAGTCTCTACCGGATAGGCTTTTATTTCGCCCCTTATATCTATGACTCAGGTTCCAGGGTTGGTATGGCTTTCTCCCGAGCCATGCATTACTAGGTTTTCTCTAATTATGACGCGCTTTAGGGCTTATTTATATTGCCTCTTGCACAAGTGCGAACTAGGGTGCACGCCACAATTGAATACCCAGCCTCCCTAGTTAGAGGTTTTAAATTTTTTTGCCCCCTAGTGAGGTCTTATTTTTGCCTCACTCTTATTTTTGTATGTTAGAAGTATGCATTGTAGAAGAAATAAAATTTCTCTTTTAATAACTTTTGCTCGTACATTTATGATTTTTCTTTCTCTTCTTTATTCGCACACATAGGAACATCCTATTAATACTTTATAATAATCTATTTGATGCTTCACCCCTTTTACTTCTTCACCTGCTTCGCACATAGGTAGTACCTTAACCGTAATATTGCTCCAGATATTTCTTGTTATAAAGCATATCCTCCATTTTCTCCATATTCCTTCCATCTCTTTCCATCAACTTGTACATTCCATCCCCAACATATTTCTTCACCATATAAGGTCCAGCCCATGTTATTTATCCTTTCTTGTTTCTCCCTTGCTTGTGATATGGTGGTATTTCGCTCATGACTAACTCTCCTGGTTGGAATTCTCCCCTTTTGGATTGCTTCGCATATTTGTGTCGTTTAGCTCTTTTGACTACCTTCTTGTGAGTTTGATCAGTGTTAATCCGTTTTTTGTTTTCCATTTTTACCCCAGCATCTTCTCCCTTTGATGATTCTTCACTTTTATGGTGATTATCAACTTCTCCTTCTTTTGTTATAAAATTAACCATCAATATTTCGCACCGCTTGCTCTCTTCCGCGTCTCGCTTCCAAATGTTTCTTCTTTTAATCGCACGCGCTTCACTTTTCTCTACATCAATTTCATTACATGTTTTTGCTTCATTAGCGTCTCCTCTGGTAATTCCAACGCTCTGGGAATGGGAACTTGATGCACTGATGATATGTGGAAGCCACACCCAGGATTCTATGTAACCACGGTCTTCCAATTAATGCATTGTATGGAGATTCGACGTCCACTACACAAAAGGTTATTTCTGTAGAGATTGTCTTAAGAGGTATTCGCATAGTGACTTCTCCGTTTGGCTTATTGGCTGATCCATTAAATCCATATATTTTATAAGTTGAAGGAATCAAGTCTTCATCTTTTCCTCCCATTGTCTTATATGTATGATAAAACAAAATGTCCACCGAGCTCCCAGAATCAATTAGTATCTTACTTATCGCCCATGTGACATCCTCTTCATCTTCTCCTTTGTCCAAATTTTATTTTGGTATTATCTCCAACTTGACCACTAATGGACTCTCATGAAGTTCGCCTCCTCCGAATACTTCTTCTGTGCTAAATGTGATTGGCTGCTTCTGTCATTCCTTGAGTTTTGGTATCTTTGCTAAGTTAATTACTTCCTTTCCTTCGGCATATCTCACATATACGCGGCTCAACACATTGTTATGGAAGTCTTCTATGCTTTTGAATAAGTGTATTATTGAATTACAGTGTAGATTCTTGGCGTTCGCTCCCACTTCTATTAGAAAGGTGTTTTTGCCTTTGTCTTCACCTGACGATTGCTCTCATGTTGTTAGTTGTGTTGGTGGTGGTGGTAGTGGCTTAGCTAGGAAGTGATTAAGCTTCCCTTGTCCAATCATTCTTAATATGATTCATTGAATGTTCTTGCAGTTATTTGTTGTGTGGCCATGGAAACGATGATAAGCACAAAATTCTTTACTTCTTCTTCCAGATGGTGGTTCTTGTCCGAGATTAGGTGGTGGTATTATCTCCTCCATTAATATAACAGCTTCCAAAAAATTTTCCATTGTTATGTTAAGAGGTGGCATCCTGACCTCCTCATGGACTCTGTAATTCGCGCCTTGATTATAATATCTCCTATTTCCTGCATATCCATCTCCATGATTGTCGAATCTCGTAGCTTTGTTGTTTCCTCCATGATTATTGTATTGCCTTTCTCTATATTCTTGCTCATACATTTCTTGGTCTCTGCTACTCATAGCTACTTGCTTTTATTGATCTTCTACGATTAATTTCTCTTTGCTTCCACAGGTTAAGCTCATTGATTTCTCTCCCGGGGAAAAGTACTTGGTTACATATAACAGTCATGAACCTAGCATTCCTCGTGAGACACATAGGATTATCTTGAATATTTCTGACGTGAAGATAGGTAAAGTTATGCGTGGTTTTGAAGGAAGTGCTGATGAGTTCGCTCTTGGAGGTGTGTCTAAATCTTCGTGGCTATTAGAGGAGACCCTGATATTAGAAGAAATACAGGGGGGTATTGTATCTTTTTTGGATCCAACCCTATTTCATGGTCTAGCAAAAAGCAAACCACAGTTGCAAGGTCTTCAACTGAGACTGAATACAGAAGTTTAGCTCACTCTACAGCTGAATTATTTTGGGTTTGTAAATTGCTTAAGGATCTTCATTTTTTTATACCCATGGCTCCTACTCTTCATTGTGATAATCAGAGTGCCATCTCATATTCTTCCAATCCAGTTTTTCATAGCCGCATGAAGCAATGGCAGTTGACTACCACTTTGTCAGAGAGCTTGTTCAAGCTAAGTCCTTGCAGGTATCTTACATTTGCACTCTCTATCAGTTAGCAGACATATTCACCAAAGGACTCTCTGCTCCAAGATTTGGTTTCCTTCGCGACAAGTTGCAAGTTCTGTCCATTGATAACTACAACTTGAGGGGGGCTAATAGAACTATGTCTCAGTAACACTTCTGTTACACTTTTCCTGCTCCTACGTGTTCTGCCAGCCTATTCCATTCATCACGTCTGCTTCCAGCCTGTACCAGTGATCTGTCAATAGCCTTCATCAGTCCCTGCTATCATACTATGATTGGTTATTGGATAACACGCTCTTTGTCTGATTATTTCCAGTGAACTGTAAGAAATAGCTGTTCTTATCTCTTTGTTTGTAATCAAGACAATTACTTTCAGTAATTACAAAAAACCATTATCATTGTTCTTGAAGAAAATTTGTTTTAAATATTTTGTCAAATCACAACTAAATAACACCAAAGAGATTCTTCTGCCTGAGTTACTCTTTTCCGGGGATTTGAACAAGGGTCACCTTGCCGGGTTGGTTGCCTCCATCTAGTTCAGGAACGAATAGAGCAATTATGGGATCAGCAGGTGACCAACTGAAATCGAGCACATTTTCAACTCTCAAAGATTTCTTGTCGATTAGAGTGAAATTCTTTGTTTCGTAAACAGTGATGAAATTCTTCCCAATCCTTGCAAAATACTTATCATCTTTTCCACCACCCCATCTTAAAAATGTCCATGAAAATCTAGACGCACCTCCAAGAGTAAACTCATCAGCACTTCCTTCAAAACCACGCATAACTTTACCTGTCTTCACGTCAGAAATATTCAAGATAATCCTATGTGTCTCACGAGGACTGTTAGGTTCATGACTGCTATGTGTAACCAAGTACTTTTCACCGGGAGAGAAATCAATGAGCTTAACCTGCGGATAAGCGCATCTAGAAAGATGGACAAAGGTAGATGCACCTCCCCACACGTCAACACCTTGCTCGTTTAGCATAGCTAAGTATGTCCCATAAGAATACCACTGAACAAAACTATCACTCCAAGAAGTACGATGATAAACAAGATCAGGACCTGACTGCATGAGATCATTCCATAAGACCTCAGTATCATTACCCGCACGAATAACAAACTGATCATGAGCTTTTACGTCAGTTAACCATTGTTGCAGGTTTTCCCAAGGGGTATACGGTTTAATTTCAGGAGAAACCCACTCGTTTGCAGAAAGTTTCATGAATCTATCGAAGTCATCGATTGAGTTGACGGCAAGTATGTGAGAGCTGTCCAATCTTTTTTTATTGTTCCTCTGCATAGCAAGTTCAGCTTCCTTACGTGTGTTATAATCAATGAAACAATAACCAAGATATGTCTTCGTTTCGGGATCAACATGCATCCATAGACAGTTTTCCTCTGAGATACCAAATATTTTTTTGGTAACTCGTACCAGTTTATCGTACTTGTCAGCAGCCACTACCTGAAGATTATCGACAACAATAACATTACCAAACCCTGATCCAATCACTGAACTATATTCATTACCAAGCTGAATATCCAGATCAACTTTATGTTTGTTTTGAAAGGCTTCATTTTCTCCCATTGACATGACTTCTGCCATTTTTTTTTTCTTTCTAAGAAGAAAACTAACAACTTCTGTAGATTGAAGGATTCTGGTTGTGTGGAAATATTGCAGTAGAGACCATATGTATTTATATAAACCTGTAGCTACAGATATTTCTAAATACTCGACCAAAATAAGACTTCCAAATTTGTAGTAAACTACTAAATAAAGGAAAGTCCCCGAATTGCTAAATCTAAGAATCAAAGTTATGAAAACTACTTTACTATGGATCTACAGATCGGGATTAGGCCACTACAAGAAAATCTAGCTAGCTATTGCTACACCGTATATTGCCACACCTTCAATATAGGTGTTACGAAAGCAAATTTCTAGCCACGGTACTTTTCAGCTGCAGCTAACAGCTATAATTTACTGCTGCAAAATGAAACTTTTGCCACACAACTATAGAAACAATATGAAAAGAGTGTGGCAAAAATTTATAATCTCTTGTTGCAGCAATAAAGATTGGGTGCAGCAATAGACTTCTTGCTACATAGGTTATCGCGACACTAGTAGGGGTTTATGCCATAACCATTGGGTGCTGCAATATATTATAAGTTTTTTGTAGTGGGCAATCTACTTGTTGTAAATATATACATCCGAGACTCTCTTCTCTCGTATCATCCCCGAAAAGTAACACCTGCTATAACCAAACACAATGGACGGGGCCCGCCCCGATCTCTATATAGGCCCGGGTAACACCTGATGAAGTGAATTAGTGAAAAAATTACTCAAACCAAAACGCAATGGGTATATTAATTATATGTCCCTACTTTTAACTCCTTACAAATATATCCTTATGCAATAATAAATATGTCCCTCCTGTTTTAATAAACTTATCCATTTAATATTAGATTACCTTAATACCCTCACCCATATAATTTTTTTTCTTCATTTCAAAATGGAACAAATTTCTTCCACTACCACTTCACCACCACCACTAGCATCACCACCACCACCAACATTCAACTACCATTCCACCACCACCGTTCAACAACCACCACCTACCAACCGCCACCACCACTAATATTACACCACCACTCCTTCACCACTACCAGTCCTCCACCACCACTAGTCTGTTGCCGCCACCACCACTAGTTCTTCGCCGCCTCCGCCGCCACCACTGGTTCAAATATTTTTGTATCAACAACAATAGTTGATCCAAATAAAAATAGAACCAAAAGTAGAAGTTTATCTAGTTTAGGGGATCAACAACGATAATTGATCCAAGAAAAAAGGATAAACAGTAGAAGTTGATCCAATTTTAGTGGATCAACAATAGAAGTTGATCCATGTAAAATTGGATCAACAATGAAAGCTGATCCATGTAAAATGGAGTGAACTTGGCGTGAGTCGAACACGCATCATCGACATGGAGTCAGTCATGCTACCATTGCACCACAAGTTCAACATTGGAAGAAATTTACATGATTTAAACTACAAAGCATGATTTAAACTACAAGCATAATTATACTTATCCAATGAAATATCGGCAACAATAGGAGTTCAAAGGATCAACAACAGTAGTTGATCCTATATAGATGGATCAACAACCATAGTTGATCCAATAAAAAATTGGGTCAACAACAGGAGTTTATCCCACAAAATGGATCAACAACAACAGTTGATCCCATAAAAAAATATAGACAACAACAAATTGATCATTACTTGTAGCTTCATAAACACCAATAGCTCCAAAACCAATCTCGACAACTACAACAACCAGAACCACCATTCTACTACTATTTCCATGACTAATTTCTCATTCGTACCTCTCCACCATTACCGCCACCAACAAATCACACATCTCCAGCACCATCATCACCACCAAAACAACCACAACCAAAATCCAACACCAATTGCATCATTCCAACCAAAACCACCATAGTTGATCCAATAAAAAATTGGGTCAACAACAGAAATTGATCCAAAATATATGGATCAACAACCAATATATCACTGCCTACTTCAACCTAGATAACCACCATATTTCATTCAGCAACATGCTTCAATCTCTGTAACAACAACTCATACCAACAATGCCACCAACAAATCACACATCTCCAGCACCACCACCACCACCACCACCAAAACAACCAGAACCAAATTCCAACACCAATTTTATCATTCCAGCCAAAACCACCTCCGTCTACATCATCAATTTCTTAGTTCTAAACTATTCTAATCTACGTCACAATCACTCACAATACCACCAGTACCGAAAGAAACATACCTCATCCGCCGTCGCTGCTACACCACCACCATTAATCGTAACCTGAACCAGATCTCGATTTATAATTGCAACATAAAAACAAATCTTGATCTATTTGAATCCGATTTCAAATTCAGTTTTTTGAAGAAGAAGAAGAAAGTGGTCGTAGTTGAGAGGTGGTGGTGGAGATGTTGTTGATGATAGTTCGATTAAATCTGAATCCATTAGTGGCGGAGAAGGTGGTCGTAGTTGCAGAGGTGGTGGTGGTGGCGATGGCTGTTTTAAGAAGAGAAGGAGAAAGTAATTTTCGATCTGGAAAGATGGAGATGTATATCGTGATTAAGGAGATGGTGGTGGTAGTTATGGTGATGGTACTGGTGGTGTTGGTTGTGGTGGTGTCGGAGATGGTAGTGGTGGCGGCAGCCATGATAAACTTTGTTACAAATTTTTCATCCGAAGTGAAGAAGAAGAAGAGTATATAACGCATAAAAGGTTAAAAATAGAATCACATGAAAATAAATCTTTTAGATAAAATTTCAATTTTGCCATCAGGGATATATTTATTGTGTGATAAGGATAATTGTATAGACCATCAAAAGTATGGACAAAAATTCAATTACCACAAACGGAAATCACAAAAGTTGAAGTTTGCTGAATTCAAATATGGCAAAGGTCAAATTTTACTTTGACTATTTCTATTTTGCTCCGAACCAAACGCATATTTTGATTTTTGGTGTCCAGTCGAGAAATAGTCAAATTCGGATCACAAGACAAGACCTTGCCATGAGAGCAAACCACACTATCTTTCCAAAGCCCATTTCACACAACAATACAAATAAATTGCCTCCACAACCAAAGCCCATTTTAGATTCGTTGTTTGTGTGAAATAGAAAAAATTCGTTGTTTGTAGGGGTGTGCAACGGACGGACGGTTGCGGATTAGGGGTCACCCGCAACCAAAACGTCAAAGTTGCGGATTTTGAAAATTGAACCGTGACTGGCCCAATCACCCGCGGATTTGACCTCTACGGATCAGCGGATTGTACGGGCCGGATGCGGATTAACCGCGATTTTAGTCAAAAAAAAAAAAAAATTCTTCAAGTAATAGGAATGTCTAGGTTTTGGAAACCAGGAAAAGAGAGACCTCAACTCATAGACGATGAAGAAGGTGGAGTCATCTTTGTGTCATCAACACCATCTCATAGGTATCGCTGATTCTCTTTCTATCTGATTAAGTTGTTTTAATTGGTTAAATTACTAGTTAACTTTGAATTTTGATTTGCCATAAACAGTATTGAGAAGCAAAGACAAAGACTACCAGTGTACAAATATCGTACTCACATTCTTTACCTAGTTGAGAATCATGCTGTTGAAACTGGCAGTGGTAAAACTACTCAAATCCCTCAGTTTCTTAACGAAGTTGGATGGGATGAAGGTGGAAGGGTTATTGCTTGTACACAATTGTCCGTCAGGTTTGTCTTTTTACTACCCTAATGCAAAATATTATAATTTAACTGTTGGTCTTGACCGGTTATGTTTGAAATCAACATTTTGTAATTGTTTTTTTTTATTCAGTCTGTTGCTGCTAGGGTAGCTGAAGAGATGGGTGTAACTCTTGGAGATGAAGTTGGATATACAATTCGTTTTGAAGATCTTACAAAGCCAATGAGGTATATGCATTTTTATTAAATTCCCTTACTACCTTACGGTTGCGGGTAAATCCGCGGATTTACAAAACCAACCGCAACCAAACCGCTAAACCTTGCGGATTTGAGAACTCACCCGTGTCCGGCCCATAGACTCTTGCGGATTGGTTTTCACCCGCAATTTTGCGGACGGTTGCGGGTGAAATCCGCGGTTTCAGTTTTTCTGCACACCCCTAGTTGTTTGTGTGAAATAGAAAAAATCTTTGCTTGCTAGCAATAGAATAGCAAGACTCAAACCATATAATACATGATTTTTTGGATTTTCCTCGTCACATTTTCTTGTTTGTTAGTTGACAATATGTTTTTATTCAGAATTTATGAAAGGGTGTAAATAATCCTGGCCAAATTGGGGTATACCCAGATTAATTGGGGTATATCTATTTTGTTCCCAACCATAGTAGTGGATTAAGGGGTATCTAATGTGTATGAAGTTTCCTAATTACCCTTCCCTTAATAATAACTAAAACTACCCCTTTTTGGTTTTAGATCTAAACCATATTCTATTCCTATTTCTTCTTCATCAATCTAATGATCAATTCATTTCTTCTTTTCTATATTTTATCGTTTTCAGATGAAAAGAAAATCGTCGGTTAGAATTTTTCATTGTTGATTAATTCTTTAAAACTCTATCTAATACTTCAATTTTATGTTTCCATGTCAAATTAGGTTAGAAAAATCGAATTTGTGCATTTGTAGTTGCGACGCCGGCAAGGTGTTTGTTCCACGACCTTACCGACTTTTCATGTTTAGATGTAGTCATTGTCTTAGGTTGAATACCATGCCGGCTTTTCATATCTGGAGATGCCATTTATAGGGTCGGCATGATATTCAACCTTAATACCATACCGACTAAATGTGTTTTTAAAAGTCGTTGGTTTTTGAAATTTTTACCCTACCGACTAATGTTGTTTGTGTTTCTGAGTCCATATAGTTATAAAGTTGGCATGGTATTTGAATACCACACTACCGACTGCGTATTAGTCGGCATTGTATGGATTATAGACCCTACCGACTAATTGTTTGGAAAATCATTTGTATTTCATGTGTTCTGTTTTGTCATACGCCAACATGGTATTTGAATATGCCTCTGCCGACTAAAGTTAGTCGTCATCTTCTTAATTTGTCAACCTTGCTGACTTTTCATACTTTCAGAACTGAAAGTGTTGATTTCTTCTTTAATTTTGAGTATGATTTCATTCAACAGCTTTGTAATCCCCTTTTTAGAAGTGTTTGGGTAGTGTGCTTTCATATCCGTTGCAAAAGATATTCTCAAAACAATTTTTTTTTCATCAAAAATCTTCCCACATAAGTTCAATCAAAAAAAAAAATTCATAACTTAAATTCATAATTTCAGAAGTTTTAATCTACTCAATTAATTAACTTAATCAGATTTTTTGTCGCTTAACTCCGTATTATACAGGCCAAACAAGAGCAACTGACAAAATCAAGCCGAAAAGAAATATAAGAGGAAACATGACCTTGCTTATCCTAAGACTTTGGGACCTCGTCGAAAAGACAGTCAAAATTTGAATGCTTCCCACCGAAGGGTCACGGGGAGTAAAGCCAAAGGGATCAGCATCAATGACCCACCACCTCAAGCGGATCAACCAACACATGAAGTATTCGATTCCGATACACCTACTGAACAAGAAGGTGGTGATATAGAAGTTGTCGAAGAACAAATTGAGGAGGAAGTTAATGAGGAAGAAAGTAGTGGAAAGGAGAACGACGAAGAAGAAATTGGTGGCAAGGAAGGTGGTGAAGAAGAAAGTGATGAGAGTTAAAGTGATGAAGAAGAAAGTGAGGATGAAAGTGATGAAGAAGAAGGTGAGGATGAAAGTGATGAAGAAGAAGGTGGGGATGAAAGTGATGAAGAGATAGGAGAAGTTCAAGAACAAGTGCAAGAACAAGTCCAAGGAGGAGACTCTCAAAACTAAGATAAGACAGATGGAAAGAAGAAAGAAGTTCCAAAGAAGAAGAAAGGGGACCACATGCCCGACCCGCTGAAGATGTTTACTCACGGCCCTAAGGATCCCGTTTATGGGTTACCCGGTGATGGAGGACAGATGTTATGGGGGTACAAAGGCAGTTGGGCCACCGTCATTTGCCATACAATAGTAAGTACCTAAACCTTATGCTATGTAACATCAAAATTATTATCTGTGTAGTGTTTTGAATGTTGTCCATCGGGTTTGTTTTGTATTATAGGATCACAAGGATGTCGTTCGTCTTATGAATCCAGGAACGTCAGTGAGTATGATGAGGCAATGGCCACTGCAATCAATAGAATAAAACGTTGGAGAAGTTCAGGAAGTAATCGATCTAGTCAATTCTACGGGTTTGGTACCTGCGGTCGACAATTTGGACCTTGGTTACGACAAACCTCTTTGTTCCGCCTTTGCCGAGAGATATTACGGGAAAACAGATACTTTGCATCTTGCGTTTGGAGAAATGACGATAACTCCAGATGATGCGAAGTTCATTACCGGGCTAAGCATAGAAGGTAAAGCCGTGAAGAATGAAGACTACGTCCAAGAGCTTGGGTGGGACAAGAATTACGTGTTCACCAAGTGAATGGTTATATTCATGTTTATGTCTTTAACTATGGATAATTATGGAGTCAAAACTTATGTTTTAAACTTATTGTCGAATTATGTTTGGTTATATTCCTAGTTTATGAATGACTTAATTTGGTTTCTTTTGAAAATAGTTTGTGTTTGTCCAAGACGCGATAAAATAACCAACTACAATGTGCGTGCAAAAAATGCAGGATTCTGGCATTTTTTCAGTCAGAATCGGTTTACATGTACCTATATGTAATCCGATTCTGACAGTTCCCCAAAGTTTCAGTTTCAGAATCGGTTTACATGTACATATATGTAATCCGATTATTATGAAGAAAAGTTATGTAACTTTTTTTGCTAAGAATCGGTTTACATATACATATATGTAATCCGATTGTTATGAAGAAAAGTTCTGTAACGTTTTTTTGCTAAGAATCGGATTACATGTGCATTACAAAAGCCCAATTGATGAGAGGCATATTTTATATGATTTTTTAAGGACACAATCGGTCTATGTGGTCATCTCTAAAATCCGATTGTGTGAATTGAATTAAAAAAAAAAATATAGCGTTGAGACTTCATCTATATAAGGACAACCTCTTTGAGCCACTCCCACATCATACACTTAGCCTAGAAAAAGTTTGGGAACCCTTTGAAGATTTGTGTCTCGTTAAATCGTTTGCTAATACGTTTCGTGAACGTCCGAATGAAATCTATTCAATGTTTTGGAAGAGAGTTAAAGAGTTCTTTTACAGGCGTACCGCGAATCCCAATAACCTTAAATGGAGAGACTTGGCTTTTCGATTCCAATACATAAAAAGCGCAATGCGAGAGTACGTAAAAGTTAGAAATATGGTGTACCATTATCACCCACGATCTCCTCTTAGGGAAAAAGTGAGTATTGCGATCATTTTTAAACCTATGCCAAAAGTTCACATACTGACATTTAAGAATTCATTGAATTTCAGCTGGAACGTTTCGACGGACTATGGAGAATTCGTAATGGGGAAACTAAGTTCATTTACCACAAAGAATATACAACGCTGTACCGACGTGCTCGGAGGTTCATTGACGAGCATTTGATGTGTCAAATTCTAGAATTCCCATATTGAATCCTATGTATGTAGTGCGCTAATTTCCTAAACTATGTAATGAATATTTTGTATCTGAAAGTAAGGTATAATCGGATTATATAGACATATATAAACATCGATTGCAAAAATCGGTTTATGTGGGTATTGATTGAACTGCGATTCTGGGTTTACATCGTCAATCGGCATAAACTCAACCCAGAATCGGTTTACAAAAGCACTAACATCAACCGATTCTGGATCGAGTCTTTTGAAAAAAAATAAAAAAAAATTTACAAGTGTTGATTATGCATTAATGAAACTTAATTTCAGGATTAACTCGATTAAACATTATTTAATTATCCGAATTAGCACTAATTTAACAAGGGCATATTTGGCATTAACATAAATAGTGGATAAGGGGTTTCTATGAATTATTTCTTAATGACCCTGTTTTGTCATGTAGCTATAGGCCCCAATTTTGCTAGGATTTTTAGGAGACGAGGCATATTTTAATTCACAAGACATAGTTTGGGTAAAAAATTTGGACCATAAGAGTTATTCATTAATAATGCACGATGTAGTAGCCGAGAAAATTTTTGATTAGGGCATTTTTGAAAGGGGGCATGGGGACAAATAATATGTTGACACGTGTTTTTAATATTAATGAGTTTGTTTCCAAAAATATAAAAGAATTGTATTTTTGGAGAGAATTTGTTTTCTTAATTGGTGTTGGTATTTTTGGAATGGTGATGATAGACATCCCGCGGGTTGAATCCGCGGGATCTCCCGACAAAGAGAGTGAGTAGGGTTGGGGAGCGGTTCGGCGGTTTTATAGGGGGTTTTTAAGGTGGGACCCAACACCACTCTCTCTGGCGGGACAACCCGCGGGATGTAAATCATTTCCGTTTTTGGAAACACAATTCTTTAACATCAAAGACACGTGTCAACATATCATTTGTCCCCCATACCTCCTTCAAAAAAACGCCTCCATCAAAAAATTTCTCCAATCCTGCTATATTCACAAGGGTGGCTGCCAAAGAAAAATTTGGCCAATGTATACTGTTATGTTTATAACCGATAATATTTACCACAGTAGTTATTTGTTTGGGTAGTCGACATATTTTTATTTTTTCAAATTAAAATTGTGATTACGTGATTGCTCACTAATCTGTCTGTTAAATGTGATCCATCGCCAGTCGGTAGTCACACACTTCTGATCAAATTAAATTTCCTTCATCCCACCATACTTAAGTTTAAAACCCAAGTTTAACATTGCCTTCCTTGCAGACTGTCCTAGAGCATCCCACAATAGAGGAAGAAGCTTAAGATAACCCAAAGTTACCTTTAGAAATAGGATTTGGACAAAACCCACAATGAGCCACAAACTCCCCCATGTAATTCAATTGATATTTTAAATGTTTTAAACATTACATGCAAACATTACATATAAATTTCGTTTCAGAAACTGGGCGAAAATATCGCTTTTTCTGAAACAAGGTGAAAGTATAACTTTTTCTGAAACGGGACGAAAATAGTCACAGACAAACCCCATCTTCATCTTCAGATTCTTCTTCGGTTGGCCCTCCCACCTTGGCAACAACGGTTGTACTAGTAATCCCCATGTTCTGTCAAGTTCAAGTTTGGCCAAATTAATTTGACAAATAAATTTTGCCGATTTTGCATTTGCCAAGTTTGTCTGATTGTGCTTCGCAACAAAGCCATATTTATCTTTTTTTGGGCGTCCATATTGTGGACTCTCTTGGAAGGCGTAAACCACCTTGGATCAGTTAGCAGAATGCAAATGAGTTCGGTTCATAAATAAGGATATATCGCATAAATTCTGCATTTTAAGAGATATGTGTTGATCCCTTCAAAAAAAAAAAAAAAAAAAAAAGAGATTTGTGTCGAGGGTGAGCCGTATAGCTAAGCTAGGGGATTAATAAAAACAAAACCTTTTTCTCGTACGATTGTCCAAACATTAAACTGCAAAACTGGTCAAGGATCGAAAAATCAAGATGTGGAGTTTTAAGGAAGAACGAGAAGAACTGTAAATGATCCACTCACATATATATATTTAGATCATAACATAATTATACAATACAACATTACTAGTTATTTATATACAGAGAAATACAACTCGACAAAGTCGGGTACGTAATTCATGTTCATCTACTGATACAAACATTCAGAGTACTAGTGTTCATTAGCTCCCCTTAACACTCTTAGTGAATGAAAGTTCTACTGGTTCCACAAGAAAGCCCCCATGGCGAAGTTTCGTTTGTGAACAATATCACCGGTAACCGGTAAACCGTACTGTTTGAGCAGAGCATCTATCCTCCATTCAGGCATGGTCTGGTATTCAGCTTTGGTGTACCTAGGATAGTGTAACGGCATCTGAAAGTACATCCCCCCACATGATGAAGATGATGTTGTCTCCTTGTTTTGTTGTCGTTCCATTTCGTTGTTTCCGTAACCAGAGATTATTGATTCACTTCCCATGATACCAAATTTTGCTCTTCTAGCTTATGTTTTTGTATCCTTTTTCTCTCTATGGAAACAGATGAGCTTATGGAGAGATGCAGATCTTGCTACTTGTCTCCTACCACACTTCACATCTATTTATATAGAGGGACTTGGCAAAGAGAGAATGATCTCGAACACACAAACTTTAGTGTGTTTCAGCTAACTACAAGAATGACACGTTGGTAGAGACCAATGAATGTTTTACATGAAACGTAGCTATTTGGGCAGATGTGTAGGTTACTAGGTTCATAGATTTTAATATTAATTAGCTAGTGGCCAATTTGCCTTTGGATCAATCAGTGTATGATGATGTGTTTACCTTACGTCGATAAGCACCCAAAGCTTAATAATTTCAGCAACAACACTTGTATCTTCCAAAATCTATAGCTAGATTTTTTTTTTTCTCCGTGGGGTCGAAAATGAATAGACATAACAATACTATTACGAGGACGGATCGGATTGGAAAGTATAAACGGTCTCGATATTTTAGATTAACACATTTTAGTTCCGGGTTTTGATGGGTTGCCCGTGACTTTCTATTTCTAATTCTTTTTATTCTCTCCGATATATCCTCACCATCGCTTTAGTAGTAGAGATAGAAAATTAGCATACTAAAGGTAGCAATTTTCTTTGATTGCCAAAGATGATAACTTCAAAGAAAAAAAGAAAAGGAAGAAGTTGTCCACGTTCATATCACATGAATTTAGATCTGTATCACCAAAATTTGAATAGATTTGTCTGTAATGAATTCTCATTGTTTTGGTGTTGTCTACTGGAGACGCACAATACAGTATATAAGGAAGTACTCCATCTAGAGGTGTAAATTGGGTTGTGCCAGCACGAGCATAACCCAGCACAGCACGCTAAAATTTGAGCACAGCCCAGCCCAGCACGTGACTTAGTTCAGCACGGCACAACACGTTAGTTAAATGGGACATGTTGGGTTTGACTAATTAGCACAGTAGCCCAGCACAGCACGCGGAACGGATTAGCACGTGGCACGGCACATCACAACACGTTAAGAAAGCACGTCATAATATGTATAAAATACTATAAAATATGGCACAACACATCACATTTTGTGTATATTTCAATAAAAATCCTTTATTCTAGCTAATTATTGACATTTTATCATCGTTTTGTTGACTTATTTTCATAATAATACATATAATACCTAAATATTTGGAAAACATTTATACTGGAAAATATAAAATGAATGTGCCCAGCACAGCACAGCACAACACGTTTATTTTTCTGGCACAGCCCATCCCAGCACGCCTTCTAGCACGACATATCACGACACGTTATAATCTCCGGCACAGCACAACACGGCACATAGCACGCTAAGCACGTGATTTCGTGGGTTGTGCTGTGCTGGACTGGCACGCTTTACACCTCTAACTCCATCGATACTGAACATCATCTTTCACCTTCATCAGTAAGCTAATTAAGTGTTTGTTATTAGAAAGACTGTTTCATCATGTTCCAACTCTTTCACCTGTATATTGAACTTAAGTTTGTATGCATACACTTGATTTCTCTTATAACTTTTGAGTATCTTGATGCAAATCCGAGTCAAACCCACTCTCGTAAAACCATTGAAACTCTTAAAACCACTTTTATCTCCAAAGAATCGTAATCTTCTAATCTCTTATATTTGTTGCGATAATTTTCTGGATCGATATAAAACCAGTGATGATTGATTAAGCTTTTAGACCCTTGAAGATTATATGATTTCTGAGGAAGAGAAATTTTTATGTCCGCAAAAGAGAAGGTGAAAGTATATCGCGGAGAGAGAATGAATACAGAGACGAACACAAATAGAAAATAAAAAGAATTAAAAAGAGAAAGTCACGGGCGACCCATCAAAACCCGGAACTGCAATGTGTTAAGCTAAAATATCATGACCGTTTATACTTTCCAATCCAAGGGATAAGAATCTCGAGTGAGATAACGTGATATTAAACTTGTGAGCCGACCCGTGCTCTACTATTATGCTTAGAAATAGTTAACTTAGCAATGATATATACTAGCTAGCTGTATTATAAAATTCAGTAAAAATAAACAATGGAGATAGTCTAGGGATTACAATGGTTTCTCATTGCAGTGTTATTAAACAATGGTGTTAGGCCAGTTCATATGGATGTGGCAAACATTCATGTTTTATGCACCCACTATGGAGCTGGCAAACTAGCAAACTGGCCTGGCTAAGTGGCAAATTTGC
The DNA here is from genome assembly GCA_023531295.1 of Papaver armeniacum. Classification (NCBI taxonomy): domain Eukaryota; kingdom Viridiplantae; phylum Streptophyta; class Magnoliopsida; order Ranunculales; family Papaveraceae; genus Papaver; species Papaver armeniacum. The sequence continues at coordinate 302,735 of JAJJWW010003100.1, read as the reverse complement.
CACTTAGCCAGGCCAGGTCAAGTGTCTACCGAGCGGTCGAAACTCGACCGCTAGGTGTAGCAAACACCGGTAGGTGTAGTCTCCACCGCTAGCGGTCAAGACTCGACCGTTCGTGTCATCTCATCTAACAGTCATAATTTCTTCATCCTATAAATACGATATCAAATTTCATCTCAACTCACACCATTTCTTCAATCTTCATTCTTTCACTACAAATCCAGCATTTCAGTTCGAGTTCGAGCTCGCAGATTTAGCATAGTTGAAGATGAATCCATTTGCAGGCATTATGTTTTTGTTATGCAAGATATCTCCAATGATGGACAACATCAACATCCAGAGATTGCATGGAGTCGCATATTTCAGAGATTTCAGGAAGAAACATTGAACCTCAATAATCGAGATGCAGATGGATGTTGTCAACGCTTCCGAGTAATCAGCAAGGAGGTGAAGTTGTTTGTTGCTGCACTTACCGAAGGTTATCTAAACCGACAACATGGCCAAAATGCATTTGATGTGGAGCGAATGTGTCGGCTCGAATGGTGCAACAGAGTGGGAAAGGATTTTCAATTTGATGGTTATCTTGAGGGTGTTTCCCGGATATGATCAGTTTAGATTAGCTGCCCAAATATGATGCATCTTTCATTTGTATGATGCATCTATCATTTGTATCAAATTTTAATTTTAAGATATTATTAATATAAAACTAGTGCATCTTTCATTAAAAGTTTAGAATTTTAATTTCCATCAGTGCCTCTTTCATTCATCTAGATAATGGCATAACTTACAATAAAGACTCTAAAAGTAAAAATTTGGGACGATGTTCTTCATCTTGTTTATCTTCTTCATTTCACCAAACTTCCAATCAATGCGCTCATGAAAGGAGTCTCCTTTGTTTATCTTCTTCATTGCCTTCAAATTTTCATTCCCTTGAATATTTTCCTTCCCTTGAACTTTTCTTGGTCTTCTCTTAGTTGGAGGTTTGATTTGGTTAATATCCAAAACTTGTAGACTTCTTTGATTTTTACCTATTTTTTTATAACCTTCACATATCTTATTAAGTGCGGATTCAAGCACCACTCCAGAAAAATCAAGTTGGGTAGCCAAGTCAAGTTGGGATTCAAACTTTGCCATTTTGAAAGATAATAATAAGATAGATATTTTTTGTGTAAAAAATTTGGCGTAATTTTTGTGTGATTTTTTGCCCTTTTTATAGCGGTGGAGAAAGAGCCGTTGGAGGTTTCAAATCCACCGAACGGTTGAGACTACACCGCTACCGGTCTAGTCTGCACCGCTAGCGGTCAAGTCTACACCGCCAGCGGTGTAGTCTCACCGTTCGGTGGAGACTCGACCGCTTACCTTTTCTCCCATAGTGGTGCGGCCAGTTTGCCAGGCCAGCTATACGGAGGGTTTAGCCATCCCATAGGAACCGGCCTTAGTCAACATGTAAATTGAAAAAGGGATGAAAAAGTAATTGACACTTTGAAAAACTACTCTTGGTCGAACTCCCAAGGAACATCAGCCTCTTCCTTCACCATGTAGGAGCTTCCACTTCTTGATCCAGGAGTCCTACTCTTGTTGCATCATCTCTCGGTTCTGCCTGTCTTTTCCATGCAACTGAGCAGCAGCATCCTGGTCTTCAGTTTCATATTTCTTGTTGTATATATCAAGATTCTTTGAAATTTCTTCTTCCTTTCCAGCGGTCAAGAAAGATGGTGGCCTTGGACGCCACGAAAACTGATGAAATTGATTCTTTGAGATTTTGTATAGCAGCTTTCCAGTTAAAGACCATATGTTGAACCCGTTTTCCATCTCATGAACTGAAGTAACAAAAGTTGCAACTGTTGGAAAAATTGGGTAAAAACGGAGGATGAAATAAATACAAAAGAAATTGACTCCAAACTTTCAAGGCTCATAAGATTTCTTTTAGACGATTATTTCTACCCTCCCAATATCAATTGGCGATTGCAACAGGTATGCGAAATAATGCCTTCAGGATACAATGAAAGCCCTACAACAGAGAAATTGGATTCAAGGTTTGCACCCCTTGACCCAATCAAGAACACACTAGAAAGAATTCTGATGATGCTTTAGAAAGAGAGAAAACAGGTTGAATTTATTGTTAAGAATGGGAGAATGCCTTCACTATTTATAGGGATATTCATGCCTATTAGAGATGCCTCTTCACTTCCAAAAGAAACATAAGGTGTCTAATGGGAATGGTTGCCTTTTTGAACCATCACACCTATTAAAGGTGTCTCTTCATCTCCAACTAACATCCATTGTGTTTATCCAACACAGAATACTTCCCCGTCATAGCGGTAAACCAAAACATAAAACCATTTTATTTTCTAAGATATTGAAAATATCCAACAATCTCCCCCTATTTTCAATAACCAAAAACATGAAAATAAAAATAAAACAAAACCTTTTTAAATCAGAGTGATTGCATCACACAAGCGACCGCCTACGTACCCGAGTGGGATCAAGCCAACGTAGTTCAAGCTAAATTGAGACTAAGCATCATCGTTGAAATCAACACATAAATGATAGGTATCTTTTGGATTTGAACCTTTACTTAGTGTAAGAAACTCAAAGCCTTATCGAGATTCTATGGTGAAACCAGTCTTGAACCAAGTATCCCTTATGATAAAACCTAGTCTCCACACATATTGATTTCATAAATCATGTGTTCTCGCTAGCCAAGCACGTTAATGGCCATGTGCTTATATCCTTGATTCATGAGTCTTCTTTAGAGAACGGTCTTCTTCTCTTAGGAAACGGCCTGATTTCCATACTCATATAGGTAAGTCTCGAAGGTGTTTCTGCGACACACCTTTTACTAATCACAGACTCATTAAGGATTTACATCCATCCTATTTTCTTGCAGAACCCAGCACTAATTAGAAATGGTAAGTTTTATATTAGTGCTCCATAATCTCTTCCATAACTTGTTGGTACCAAATTGAACCTTGTTTATCTTTTTCAAAACATAGGTTGGGTTTCTGCTATGGGAGATCAACCTTCCTTCACAGACCTTAGTCCCATTTCTTTATACTTCATTGAAAACATTTCCTTTGGGAAACTTTCCATAAATATGTCTGCCAAGTTTTTCTATGTTTCAATGGCTAACTGCAATTACTCCTTTCTTGAGTAATTGACTTACCGTTCAATGTACAAGACTTGTATGTCTTGACCTTTCATTATAAGTCTTTGTTAGAGACGTTATAGATCATAGCCTGATTCACAATTAATAAAGACCGCTTGAGATGGCTTCTTCCAAAATTGGGATCTCTACAAGTTAGGTTCTAAGCCATTCCTCCTCATTAATTGCATCTACTCATGCAATCAATTCTGAAAACATTATTAAAAATGTTTCTATTTGATTTTACAAAATAATTGTAACTTCTCTAGTGATCCTAATTAACATTTACCGTTAATTCACAAGGAGTCATTATAGACTTGCATACACTAGAGGCATAGAAAATTTGTAGGCAACTTACTTGCTATTTCAACAAGCATATTATTACGATGAGTAACTCCTTTACTCATGCCCAATCTTCTACAAATTTATACCTAAAAACATAGACAATGTCTATTTAACATTTTACATTATTTAATGCAAATGTTGGTAATTTATGCATCGGTAACATCGTAACACCTCATCGTTGGATATTTGGTCGCGCGCCCAATCTTCCAAAATGTTACATATAACCGGTATTCCACCCCTTCCAATGTCATTTAAGACATGCCAATTTCCAGATTTTGGAACCATATAATTCTTAGTGAAAGAATTATGATTTCAGACTTCTAAATTTATAATTTCTACCGCAAGAATTATACCCGTACCAAAAATTGTAGTCTCAACAATCATTGGTGATCTCCATTTTGGTTCTCTAATCTTAGAGCATTCATGACAATACTTTTCTAATGTCACGCGACCAAATGAGTGGAATTTACATATCACTTGTTTGATCAGTATCAAACATGGACAAACCGTAATTTCTAAAGAAATCTTCAAATCCAATTTCTTGGACTTGGCATGAAAATTTTCAATCATTTTTCAATCACCAGAAATACCTAAGCATGGACAATATGCTTATTCAAGATATTAATTGTGCAATGTTTTACGGTACGTAGTCCATCCACATATATTCCAGTAAAGTTACTAGAAATGTTAATCCAAATCAAAATTTGGAACCAAGTGTCCAACACATACACAAGTCACTGCATACAAACTTGAGTCTAATTTTCTATCTCAAATCACCTCATACAGCACTAATGGATGGATAATAGAAAATTTGAAAGGACGCTTCAATCATCTTTCCTTTGGTCGACCTCTGTAATTTGGTCGTATCCCCACGACAAGGAAAGGGTAACTGTGATCTCAAAAATCACACATGCACGACTAACATATCAAATATTATGTTTATATGTGATATATAAAATTATGGGATAGTACTAACCGTTTCTTTCTTGGCTGATAATTTGAGAGACGCTGAACCGTTTTCTCGTCGTTCCCAACTCTTTGATTAGAAATTTTCTAATCCCTTGAGACCGGGAGGAGTAACCACAGCATTCACCGCATTTTCCCTTTGTCGTTCTTCTAGTTTAAATTCCTCCATGATCGAAAACTAATCGTCTAAAACTGTTGGAAAAAAATTGGGTAAAAACAGAGGATGATAACACTAAAAGAAATTCTGATGATGCTTTAGAAAGAGAGAAAACAGGTTGAATTTATTGTTAAGAATGGGAGAATGCCTTCACTATTTATAGGGATATTCATGCCTATTGGAGATGCCTCTTCACTTCCAAAAGACACATAAGGTGTCTATTGGGAATGGTTGCCTTTTTGAACCATCACACCTATTAAAGGTGTCTCTTCATCTCCAACTAACATCCATTGTGTTTATCCAACACAGAATACTTCCCCGTCATAGCGGCAAACCAAAACATAAAACCATTTTATTTTCTAAGATATTGAAAATATCCAACAGCAACATATCTTCCAGTGGGATCCCATTCGATGTTTGTCGCCATGAAATGAAATGCTTTGCAATTTTCATTGTTTCAAGCTCATCAACATCGTAGAATTCCAATTGTCCGTTGAGACCGGCAACAACTACGAAACGACCACAAGGAGATCAATGTAACGCACTAGAAGCATTCTTTCCTTGGAGTGTTGTGAGATTTGAAACCCACCCAGTCTTTGTAGCCGTCCGCATTGGGTAGAAGCTAACATTAACCCTGGGGGAATCTCCATTGATAACAGCAAACCTATTTCCTTTTGGCTCCCAAGCAAAGGCAATAATTTTGTCATTCTTGTTCTCCAGCTCCAGGACCTCTATAGGGATGTCCCTTTCTTTGACTCAGAAAATCTCAAAACTAGCACAAGTACTTTTCCTGGTTTTTGTATAGTTAACAACAAGGTATTCTCCATTGCCTTGCCAGTACATTTTGCAGTCAATAACACCAAAGAGATTCTTCTGCCTAAGTTCCTCTTTTCCGGGAATTCGAACAAGGGTACCTTGTGGGTTGGTTGCATCTATCTAGATCAGGAACGAAGAGAGCAATGATGGGATCAGCAGGTGACCAACTGAAATCGAGCACATTTTTAACTCTCAAAGATTTCTTGTCGATTAGAGTGAAATTATTTGTTTCGTAAACAGATATGACATTCTTCCCAATCCTTGCAAAATACTTATCATCTTTTCCACCACCCCATCTGAAAAAGGGCCATGAAAATCTAGACACACCTCCAACAGCGAACTCATTAGCACTTCCTTCAAAACTACGCATAATTTTACCCGTCTTCATGTCAAAAATATTCAAGACAACCCTATGTGTCTTGAATATGTAATCAGGTTTGCTAGGTTCATGACTGCTATATGTAATCAGGTATTTTTCCCCAGGAGTGTAGTTGCAGGAAATCCTACAACTATACCCCACTATATTTAGACAAGATTCTAAGTAATCATAATGGAATTTTCTTATTATTTATCAAGATTTATAATTTGTTACAAGATATTACAATGACTTTACTTGTTCTCCAAATAAACTTTCTCTCTCTTAATTTCTTGTCTAACACACACTAAAAGATCCTCCTCTATGTGATAAATTCTTCCCCTTATATAGGATTCTACATAGTGGATGACAGCTAAGAGATCCACTATTTTCGGAATCACCGTGCGTTATATTCACTCATGTAAATTCACTCATTCTCGCACAGTTGATATCTTCACATAGATCATCACATGATACTCGTGACTTTGCTGACATCATTCAATACGTCATCTCAATTTTTCTATGTGCGATAGCCTCGCTTATGTTAGATAGTCTTCACTTCGCATACTTATTATATGTGCGATATTTCACTCCTACAGGGAGAGAAATCAATGAGCTCAACCTGTGGATGAGCACAGCTAGAAATACGTCCAAAGGTAGCTGCACCTCCCCACACGTCAACACCTTGACCGTTCAGTGTAGCTAAGTATGTTCCATAAGAAGACCACTGAACAAAACTATCACTCCAAGAAGTACGATGATAAACAAGATCAAGCCCTGACTGCCTGGGATCATTCCAGAAGATCTCAGTATCATTACCCGCACGAATAACAAACTGATCACGAGCTTTGACGTCAGTTAACCATTGTTGCAGGTTTTCCCAAGGGGTATACGGCTTAATCTCAAGAAAAGCCCACTCGTCTGCAGAAAGTTTCATGAATCTATCGAAATCATCGAATGAGTTTGTTGAGATTATTAATCCCACATTGTCTGGGCATCTACGATCCTGCGGTTTATAATCCCTTATGGCCTCTCCACTCATTGCCAATTGGTTTTGAGTTGGATGCCCGTATTCTAACATGGTATCAGAGCAGGCTATTTGCGACGAATCTTTGACCTCGCCTTTACTCTGCGTCACCCGATTTAATTATCCACGTGTTAAACCCAACGAGGCTACACGTGAGGGGGCGCGTTGAGATTAGTAGTCCCACATTGTCTGGGCATCTACGATCCTGCAGTTTATATTCCCTTAGGGCCTCTCCACTCACTCATTGCCAATTGGTTTTGAGTTGGATGACCGTATTCTAACAGAGTTGACCGAAAGTATGTGGGAGCTGTCCAATCTCTTTTTATTGGTCATCTGTATAGCAAGTTCAGCTTCCTTAGGTGTCTTATACTCAATAAAACAATAACTAAGAGATATCTTCGTTTCTGGATCAACAGGCATCCATAGACAATTTTCCTCTGTGATACCAAATATCTTTTTAATAACTTGTACCAGTTTATCGTACTTGTCAGCAGCCACTACCGGCAGATTATCAACAACAATAACGCTACCAAACCCTGATTTAATCACTATACTATCTTCATTGCAAGAATCCAGATCAACTTTATGTTTGTTTTGAAACTCTTCAATTTCTCCCATTGACATGACTTCTGCAATTTTCCTCTCAAGAATGTGTGTTGGAAAAATTCGGTAGAGACCGCAGGTATTTATATAAACCTGTAGTACTTCAAAAAAATAAAAACGCAATTGGGGGATATTGAAACTAATTGGGAGATATAAATTACTTTCCCTAACCAATGATGTCTGCTAAGGGGTGTTTTGGGGGGCAAAAATACTAAAATATCCTTCCGTCAAAATAAAAATCAAAAAACTTAAAAATAAAAAAACAAAATCATATCCCCCATTTCCATCTCCACTTCTTATTAATCTCTTTTAGGGTTGGAGCTTTGAAACCCAAACATTCCCCATTCCCTTTCAAATTCTAAATTCTCCCCACTCCCTTTCAAATTTTCTTCTCCTTCTCTGTCGGCTCCTCACTTTGAATACAATTCTTTTTTTACATTCGGAAGTGGTGAATACCATGCCGGTAGTGATGCTGGAAGTGATGAAGATCATGCCGGAAGTGATGAAGACATGCCGGAAATGATGAAGACATGCCGGTAGTGATGAAGACCATGCCGGAAGTGATGAAGACCATGCCGATAGTGATGAAGACAATGTCGGAAATAAATTTTTTTACATCGCCGGAAGTGATGAAGACCATGCCGGAATTGATGAAGACCATGCCGGAATTGATGAAGACCATGCCGGGAAACGGTGCCGGCATGCTTGGTAACTAACATTCAATGTCGTAACTAAATGCCGGCATGCTCGATAGAAATCTATCAATGCCGATAGTCAAGTGAAAAAAAAATTCAACTTTCTGGATACTTTACATAATGTGCCGGCATAGAAATTAAAGCAACATACTATGCCGGAAAACGGTGCCGGCATGCTCGAGAATTAACTAACTGTGCCGGCAGTGGACTGATTAAAACTTAGAAAAAAATCAAAACGGAATAGTTTGAAGAAAAAAAATAACTTTTGTACCGACATAGTTTTTGAGTTGAATACTATGTTGGCTTGAATTTCAAAATGGGGGATAAGCTCGGTGTCGACATGGACGTGGTATGAATACCATGCCGGATGGCTGCTTCCGGCATTGTATTCATACCATGTCCATGCCGGAACCGAGCTTTTTCAGCTGCAAAAATGGTGGATTCAAAGAAAAAAATCAAATTTTCAACCTCTTAGCAGCAATTCTCTCTTCACAATCATCCTCCATTTTCACCAAAAAAAGTTCACTCTCAATTTTTTTTCCCTCTTTCTACTCTCACCTAACTCACCCAAATACAAAATAAAAACATACACTAATTTTTTAACAAATTCTTAAGATTTTTCCTAATTATTATTAACCAGTAATCCCGATTAGTGAGGGGTAGATTAGGAATTACTTAAAATGCTTAGATAAGGGGTGACCCTGATTTGATATTTGGATCCAGTTTTTGTCCTTTTCCTCTATCCCCAATTAGTTTTTATATCCCCAATTGCGCATTCAAAAAAAAACCTGTAGTTACAGAGATTTCTAAATACTCGACCAAAATAAGACTTCCAAATTTGTAGTAAACTACTAAACAAAGGAAAGTCCCCGAATTGCTAAATCCTAGAGTCAAAGTTATGGAAACTATATACTCCCTCCGTTCCTAATTAATAGGCTGGTTTTGTTTTTAGAGAAACTTAAGGAAATTAAGAGAACTAATCATTGAAAGTGGTCCTCATGACACTTGTCAATAAAAGAAGTGAAGTGAAATGGTCCTCATGACACTTGTCAGCAAAAGAACTGAAGTGAAATGATCCACATCACACTTGTCATCAAAAGAAGTTAAGAGAAAAGTGGTCCCAGAAAACTAAAGTAACATTTGACTTTCCCAATTAGGAAACCAACTTATTTTTTTGAAACATCTATTTATAGAAATCAGCCTATTATTTAGGAATGGGGTAATAACTAGGGAATTCTACAAATCAGGATTAGGAAATCTACTTGTTCTGTTAACTACAACCAAAACCAAACACAATTGACGGAGCCCGGCCCCGGGCCCTATTGGCCCGTGTAACACCTAATGAATGAGCCAAAAAAAAATTACTCATCCCCAAAACCGATTTTACAGAAGTTGAAGTTTGCTGAATCAAACATGGCGAAATTCAAAATTTACTTTGACAAACTTGCCTATTTCCAAATTTTGATTTTTCAGGTGTCCAGTGTAGTTGCCCTTGGAAACGGCCGGTAAACCACTTGTATCAGTTCGCAGATGTAAATCACTTTGGTGCATGATTATGGTCATATATCTACATGAATCCTGCATGTTAATAAGTTTGTATCGACTTCCAGTCCCCCGTCCGCACATTAAGCCATGAAATTCATAGTCTAAATCAAGTCGCATAGGATGTCCAAAAACCTTGATTTTGGGCATACCAAAAACTTTCAAGGCATACAAAATAATTTTCCCATCCTAGGTGACCTTATAAGGGGTGTCTATTTGGTAGTTCAATTACCTATATACCCTTGAACCTAAAATCAAAAAATAAACTATCCTAAACATCTCTTCTTCTTCCTCCATCCAAACCACCTTCCTTTTCTCTGAGATTTTTTTTTTCATCACCGTAATCAATTATCGATTCGTGAAAATTCGATCATCGGTTAAATTGAACTATATAATGGATCGTACAAAGAAAAAAGCAAACGTCAGGTGTTCTAAATCCTCTTCCAATCCATGAATTAAAGAAGAAGAACCAATTGAAGATTAAGGTGTAAAAACTACAATTGAACCAGAAATTGAATCGAAATTCAACCATTTGAAGCTCCAAATATTGAAACGAGGATAAGAAGGTATTCCCTACAAACTCAATCTTTTAATTGTTGTTTTTCATGGATTGAATGGCTTAAATTGCTAAAAACTTAGTGTTTTTGACGGTTACAGTAACGGGTTCGGCTGATAATTGAGTTGAGTTTTGAGCCGAACTGTTCTTGAAATTTCACCCTGAAAGTGTCTATGAATAGTTCAGCTAAACCGTAAATGTCAATTTTTATCCGAACCCCAAAATGCGTATTAAATACGTCCCAGAACAGTGTCAGGTTCGGCTAATACCTTGCAAACCTTCCCAGCCGAACCTGAGAAGTGAAATTTACCCCAGGTGGTTGTCAGGTTCGACTGACTCGATTAGATCACTTTCAAGCCGAAACTCTCTCTGTAAACACTTTGAAAATATTGATTTGAAGGCTCTAGGTTCGGCTAGCTTGTGTTGTTGAGTTATCAGCCGAACCTTCTCTTTGCACACTCAAGTTTTTCGATCTTGTTTTGGCCATAACTTTTTCGTACGATGTCGGAATGACCTCATTCTTTTTGTGTTGTGTTTGTCTTTTCATTCTCTTGAAGTTGAAGATAATATCTCATTGATTTTAATGAGTTTAATATGGACCTTGGTATTCTCCATCATTAGACTTCACTTTCTTAACACTTTTAGTAATTTTCACTTTTTTTGTTTGGTTCATCCTATGAAAAGGCTGCACAATAGAAAACATATGTAATAAAAAGCCTAACCCCTAAATGTAATTTAAGTGTTTCATGGAAAATCAGTATGATGTTCGGCTGATGTGATTTTTTGAATATGAGCCGAACTTAGAAAAATATGTAGTTCGACTGATACGATATTTAGAGTGAAAACCGAACCTAACTCTCAGAAATAGGTTCGGCTTGTTATTAGACTTTAATATAAGTCGAACTAGGATCTTGCAAATAGGTTGGAAGTTGGAAAATGAAGGTTCGGCGTATAACGTTAATAAATTCAACTAAATTTAACTTGTTCATCAATTTAGTGGGTTCGGCTTATATTTTTAAGCCGAACATAGTCCTGGTTCGCCGAACCATGATGAAAAATACAACTTTTTGATGATTTCAAACTACAAAAGTGAGATTAAACATAAAATAGAAGTGTACATGTGTGTTAGAAGCATTGGGTTCCTCACCTATGTATTCATCATCTGGATTTGGCTCATAAAAATTATCATCTTGAGTTTGTGTAAAATCATTCTCATAATCTAAGAAATCAGCCATTTCTGGATCATTGTTGTAGTTGATATGTATTTTCCTAGGTTTTTTAGATGAAGAATGACCCTCCTCATCCTCCATTGAATAATTAAAATTTGCTCACTTTCTTCTTCTCTTTCTCTCCTTCTTAACCAAAACTTTGATTATTTTTTTTTCCCCAAATTTTTCATCTAAACAACCTTTATAATTCTGAAAATTATCTTAATCACTAAACAAAATATTTAATCACTAATCCAGATTACTAACCCTAATACGTAAAGGGTAGATTTGCCATTTAAAAAAATTGGGTTAATGGGATATCTGATTTTGTTATTTCACAACCCTTTTTGTCTTTGTTGAGTATGCCTACAATGATTTTGGTATGCCCAAAATCAGGGTTCTTTTCAAGAGGTTTTTTGCAAAAAGTTTCTTTGGATGGGTCGGTTGGGCTCAGTTTATGACAAATCATATTTAAATGGGCCGGACTATTTGAGAGTAGTGTTCAAATCTCAGTGGGAGTAGATAAGAATGCCCCCGCCCCCCGGTGCCGTCACTTATTTGGGGCGACTAGCTTTTGCTAGTGCACTTTGCACTAAATTTTTGACTTGCATACAAGACAGCTTTTGAGCAATTTGATCAAATTTGTTTCCTACTTTATTTCGATGAAATAGAGGGTTTTGTCTTGAAAATTAAACAGCATTATCTAAGCTTAGGGACATATTCCATATAATTTGACCCAAACATTAAACATATTTGTTTTTTGTTTCTACGAAAGGAAGCTTATATTTGTTTATAAATCTACTTCCAAACAGCAGCATCTCACTCGTTAAAACAAAAAATGTTTAGGTAATCCGAAAATGTCCGGGCTGGCCATCGTCTAAAGTCTAAACTATGAAGAGGTGACCGTTAAGAAAAGGAAAAATAGCCGGAATGCCCCAATTTGGAAGGCATGGTTACAGAAATGCCCGGGATTTTTTAAAAAAAAAATGTTAAAATGCCCCAATCCGCTAACTTTTCCATCCAAGACAGTTAAGTGATGAATTTGGCACACACGTGACTTCACACATGTTAATGGTGGTCATTTTCTAAGAAGAAAAGGTAAATTTAATAAAAATTAGGACTAAAAATGACTTTTCTTTACATGTGAGAGTTCACATGTGTGCTAATTTCATTAGTTAACTACTTTGGATGGAAAAGTTGACGGAACAGTGCATTTCAACTTTTTTCAAAAACTCGGGGTATTTCCGTAACCATGCCTCCCAAATTAGGGCATTTCAGCTCTTAGCCCTTAAGAAAAACTGATGCATTGTTTCAGTGTACGTTAACCAGTGTTTAGAAAATCACAAAATTGGTCAAAAAGACCAAAATCAACAATTCCTGGGTGAAAAAGACACTTAGGTTTTGATATCGCTTAAATAGCCAAAAATTAAAAAGATATCAAGTTTAAATGGACAAAAATTTAAAAATAGGCAGGATGTAACCAGTTTCATCCTGTCCATTTTCAAATATTTTTTTCTTATTTTTATTTTACACAGGATGCATCCAGTTTCATCCTTGCTATTTTTTTAAGTATAAGCCAGGATGAAATCCAGTTTCATCCTTGCTATTTTTTTTTTGGCTATTTCACCCGTACTTTTTTTTACTCGTCCATTTGAACCGTGTTTTAATTTTTTTGGACAAATGACCCATTTTCTCTTAGAAAATTCATCGATCAAAGTTTTTCTTACCCACCTAAAAACGAACAATGCAGTTTTGTTTTGGGACTTTTTTTTTAAATATGATGTTTAGTTGGATATGAAAGTTACGTGATGACTATCGAGACTAAATTTCACAACCAAACAGGAGCTCAAAATTTCTTTGGATGGGTTCGACCCTCTCCCCCATGTCTTCAGCACCTGCACCTAATATAACAAGCGAAAGAAAGGTGGAAGCACGTCGGTCCAAACGTTTTTTAATAATGGTCCAGGTCCTTGACGTTTTCATGCATCACCTAATTGCTTATAAACCTAAAAACAAACTGCATCACCTAATTTCATTAGCACCAAACTGATTAGTCTATCTCACGTCTTTCTTCCGTCCCAAATCATGCCCACGACGTGTCTCTTTTCATTACTTGACACGTGGAAGCTAAACCTTGATTGAATGGATACTTTTGTGGGCCAAGGTTAACGAAATCTGGTTGACCGTACCAGAAAAGTCAGATATTTTGTTGACCGTAAGATGACCAGGTCTTAGTTAGCGAGCCAAATTTGCTTTGGAAATCGATTATGGACACTACAGTGTTCAAAAAGTTTTTTTTAACAAATTGTAAACCATCCTATATAGATACTAGACATGCATTTGAAATAAACGATGTCTCTTTGACTCTTTGTACTCCATCCAAGAAAGAGTGAAGTTTTCGGTATCAACAAGCGCATCGACCGACCCAGGAAGGATAAATTTTCTTTTAAGGCCCGGGCTAGAAGTCTTGTTCGAGCAGAATTTTTATTTTTTTTTGGCTTGTGGACTGGGAAGGCTACCCGGGCTAAAGTTCCCTTTAGCCCAGCTGTAGGTCCGTCAGTGAACAAGCGTGAGCAAATTTACTTTTTTTTTTTGATGAAATGAAACTTATACCAACTAGATATAAGGTTCTAATAGGAAATCAGCCATTACGAAAATAGAAGTTGTCTTCTTCGTACTGTTTTAGAGAAGAACTTAACTCTTTTGGTTCTTGCTTTTTTAGCCATTTTATCGGTTAGATATATATAAATTTTGTTTTTTTGATAAGATTTAACATTAACTGATAATATTTAAAATTAACCAGAGCTCTCTAAGATAGGTCTGAAAAAAATATGTGACAATCCATTTACTATCTTCGCCGGATATTTGGAATCATTTCTTATGCAGCAAGAAACCTAAATTCAGCTCAGTTCTCTACCTAAAAAACCTCAAACAAAGCTTTTAGGATTTAAGGGGAAAGTGTGAGCAAATGCCTTGTTTATTAATAGATTGTGAAAGCTGATTTGTATTTTTTTTTATTATTAAAGAAAAATTCTAAACACAGACCTTTCATCCCTTTGTTTGAACTTTAAGCCAATAACGAGAAAAATACCAAAAATGCTAGGTTTACCGAAGTTTTACACTTGCTCTAATACAGGTGGCCCCTGCTAAACTCCAGGGATCACGGGCCCACCTTCTCTATTGCTGCTTCGGGACAAAAGGAAGTAAAAACTTCGGTAATCTAGAACGGTTGAAAAAAGACAACCCTCTCTTACCTTCAATTCTGACTCGAAAACTCCTTTTGTGTCGGTTTACTGGTTATTCTCCAAGGCAGATAGAGAACCAAACGTCTACCCAACCACATAGGTGGTGGTGGGCAGTTATTACTAACACACAAAAACGTGTACACTATCAAGAAAACAAAAACAAATCGACGGTTCCATGGGACGGTTAGCCGTTACAGCGACATAAATACATTTTTTTAAACCGAAAGTCGCGGGAGTTCTTTATAAAGGACTTCCAGATAAAACGGATTTCCAAATTTTCGAGTCAAAATTTCCATTTCCCCATTACCAAACCAATCCAAATTAAGAAAAAAAATTCAATCAATCAATCTCAAACAAAACAAAATTCATGAAAAACCCATCTTGATTTTTCCGTTTCCAATCCGATCATCTTCATATTTTTCTTCATAAAATCAAGTCAATTCTTCTGTTTTTGATTCTTGTTTAATTTAGTCAAAAACCCTTTAATTTTGATCATCAAATTCAGTTTTTTTCCGTTTCTATCCCTTTACTTTTTTCTTTATTCATCTCTGTTTGATCGGTTTCTTCTTAGTTTTCATCGATCGAAGAAATTTTGATTGTATTTTTGATCATCTCTTCTTAGGTTCTATCGATTGATGAAATCCTGATTGATTTTTTCTGGAAATCTGATTTGTGATCAGAGGTACCGTGGCAAATCCGATTCACACGTAGATTTTCCGATATTGATCGGTTTAGGGATGGACCAATTTCGCCAAATTGGGAAGGTTTTGGGGAGTTTAAAAGCTCTAATGGTATTCAAAGATGAAATACAAATCAATCAAAGACAGTGTTGTTTATTGGTAGACATATTCAGTCAAGCGTTCGACGGCGTCGCCGAAGAATTAAAAGAAAATCTTAAATTCGAAGAAAGAAATACAAAATGGAAGATCCTCGAACAACCATTAAAAGAGCTACACAGAATTTTCAAAGAAGGTGAGTTGTACGTTCAACAATGTTTAGAAACAAGAGATTGGTGGGCGAAAGTCGTTTCGCTATCGAAAAACAAAGATTGTGTTGAATTCCATGTTCACAATCTGTTATGTTGCATTCCTGTTGTTATCGAATCTATTGAGATCATCGCGGAGATTTCCGGTGTCGATGATGATGAAATTCAGAAGAAGAGGTTTGTGTTTATGAAGAAGTATGAGAAAGAATGGCAGGATCCGAAGTTATTCGAATGGAAGTTTGGGAAGAAATATTTGGTTTCTCAGGATTTCTGCAAGCGGTTTGCTGCGGTTTGGAAAGAAGATAGATGGGCGCTGCTGCAATCGATTATGGAGAAGAAAATGTCCGGGAAATTAACGAAACAAGAACAGCGGCTCGCGGAATTACTGTTTAATAACTTGAGTGAAATGGATTCTTCCAAATTCAAGCTGTTTCCGAGCTCGATTCTAGTCGGTTCGAAGGATTATCAGGTGAGGAGACGATTAGGAACTGGTAGCCAATTCAAGGAGATTCAGTGGTTGGGTGAAAGCTTTGCGTCAAGACATTTCTTCGGCGAGATTCAGGAACCACTAATGCGTGATATCTCCGTTCTGTCGTCGTTAGCGCATCCAAATGTGTCGAATGTGTTCTGCGGATTCTCTGACGAGGAGAAGAAAGAATGTTTTATGATTACAGAATTGATGAACAAAGATCTCGGAAGCTACATTAAGGAGATATGCGGTCCGAGGAAACGGATACCGTTCACCGTCCCGGTT
The DNA here is from genome assembly GCA_023531295.1 of Papaver armeniacum. NCBI lineage: Eukaryota > Viridiplantae > Streptophyta > Magnoliopsida > Ranunculales > Papaveraceae > Papaver > Papaver armeniacum. Next base: position 286,339 of record JAJJWW010003100.1, on the reverse strand, counting down.
GCGGTTGACATAATGCTGCAAATTGCAAGAGGAATGGAGTATCTTCATTCTCTGAAGATTTATCATGGAGATTTGAATCCGTCGAATGTTCTTATCAAGGTAAGGAATCCGGTTGCAGAAGGATATTTACACGCGAAAGTTACCGGATTTAATCTCTCTGCGGTTAAGACTATGTCCCGGAGCAATTCGAATCTTAACGGGATACAAACTTTTATCTGGTACGCGCCGGAAGTACTGCTAGAGCAAGAACAGCCCGGGAACGTTTGTACGGCGAAATACAGCGAGAAAGCCGATGTTTATAGCTTCGGTATGATGTGCTTCGAACTACTGACAGGGAAAGTTCCGTTCGAAGATAGTCATCTGCAAGGAGATAAAATGAGCAGGAACATTCGCGCAGGGGAGAGGCCGCTGTTTCCATTAACTTCGCCGAAATACATAACTAACCTGACAAAGAGATGTTGGCAGACAGACCAGGCACAGCGTCCAAACTTCTCATCTATATGTAGAGTGCTGCGCTACATCAAGCGGTTTCTGGTGATGAACCCGGATAATGGCCAGCCAGATGCACCGTCGCCTCAAGTTGATTATAATGAGTTAGAGATTGGTCTTTCTAATAAGTTTGTTGGTTGGGGTGGAAATGTAGAGCCAATGCCGGTCTCGCAAATTCCATTTCAGATGTTTTCTTATAAAGTTCTGGAGAAGGAGAAATCAAGTACCGGGCATGTTAGAGAAAAGGGTTCGGAGTCGGGGAGCGAAGGAGCTTCTATCTGTGGAGATGAGAATTTGAGTATTGTGGAAGATCCATTCTCGATACCAGTGGAGAAGGCGATCTCAATTGAAAAGCCAACGCCAACCGAGAAAAAGAATTCATCCCAACAGGAACCCAGCATAAGAAGAACTTCATCCGCGAAGAAGCTAGACCCGAAAGCGATTAAACAAGCAGGAGGTCAGAAACTTTCTGTTTATTCATATCACAAAAATCACTCTAACTTGCCATTAAATTGAATATGCATCTGATACTGCTCGACTCGAAATACTGGCTCAGGCTGAGCTTAGCTGAGTTGGAGACATTTTAACTAAGTTTTCTTCTTATGTCTTGTGGGTTTTACAGCAGGGACGCCGAAAGGAAGATCATTAAGACCTCCGCAACTCACTTCATGTGGAAGAAGTTTGAGGATGAATTCGGAAAGCCAGTTACCAATGGTAAGTCCAAACACTAGGCGGAGATCGTCAGGCCACGCATCAGATTCTGATATATCATAGATCTTCCTTTCATTTTGTTGCAACAAATACATTTTTCAACCCTTCCACAGAAAAAAAAATTTTCCAGCTTAATGGTGTGGTTCTCCTAGAATGAACTCATGCATATGCACGCCAAATTTTCCTTCTGTTTTGTTAGTGTTAAGGTTTCGAGTGGCGTTGTCAGTTGCAGATTTGTGTGCTTAAATCTTTTAATTTGCACTACACTTTTTGGTTGTTTGTCTATTGGGAGGGGGTTTTCCTCACAAATTACACAGTTCATTGTATAAAGCCAGGCAAGTTAATGTTCTCTTGTAGGTTGTTGTTGTTTGTTTTTAATCCCAACTCTGAAACTAGTTAATGTTCTCCCGGAATGGGTTTTATATAGTATGTGCTGTTTTCTAGTACTCGAAACTGCGAACAGTGTATTGATGATCTCCTGTAATAAGTTGAAAACAGAAACCAGCAACTTCTAGCTACTAAATTATCAACAGATGGATGGGACAAGTTTTATACAAGTTTTCCAGTCCAGGCAGGAACTGGAAAAGTAAAGCTGATTCTAACTAATTTACACACAAACCTGCCTATCCTTTAGAGACGGAGGGAGTATTATTTTCATTGGAAAAACAAAATAAACCCGAGGTTTAATCCTTACAACGGAACTTAATCACACAACTTGGTGATGCTCTTGGAAATGTTGGTATCTCTTCCTGAAGTTCTTTTTTACTTTTCACATTTACAAAGCGAAGAAAAGTATCATGGTGAATTATAGCCATCATTTGCAAAGCCTTTGCGTCCCTCAGAATCAGTCTCACCCACTTCATTTCCCTTGGATTTCCAACAAATTCTTGAAAGCAAACTGATTTAAGTTGTGGAAACAAACATCCAGTGGTCACGATATCGAGCGCCCAACTATCATCTCCACACTCATTGCTGCTTCCGCACAGAGCAGAGTCAGCGACATCTCCTTCATCTTCATTGTCTTGGTTGTTGTCGCCCTGAACAGAGTCGGCATCATGGTCATCATTATCATCATCCCCATCGTCTTCTAGTTTATCATCCATATGCTGGAATTGAAATTGAAACAATATAAATATATCTAATGATTATTCATTACACACATAATAGTAAGTTAACATTAGTTCTGAACACTTGCCCTAACAAATACGAGTGACTCCAGATTAGGTACTGCTTTGAGCAAAGCAATTAGTCCTTGATCAGTGGTCAGTCCGCGGGATATTTTCAACATTTTGACATTGTGAAATTTCAGCAAATTGTTGGACAGACCGTATGTGGAGTAGATAGCCTATTTAACACAAGGCAATAACAACATATAAGTAACAGACAGATTAAACCATAAAGGTAGAAAGAAATGCAGAAACTAACTATTCCTAAACAATTGAGACATTCAAACAAATAAGTGAGGAAGAATACCTGAAGGGTGCAATCATAAACAGTTAAGCATTTTACATGTGCAAGGGCACGAAGTAACTGACTTATTCCTTTTTCGCCAACGGAGATGTAAACAGTTGCTTCGACTAGTGCTGGAGAGCTAGACAAGACAAATTCTTTTGGAACATAACTCGAGTAGTAGTAAAAAGTGACAAGCCTTGGTGCATCAATCTTCAAAACATGGAGTCGTGAATCAATTTCCTCGTTGCAACACCAAATACGGATAATCAAGTGTTTGAGTGTTGGAATTGAAATACAGAAATTCCTCATGCTAAATTTGCAGTGACTCAAAGTCAATTCTTCAAGGACAGTGGAATTTGAAAAGAGTTCCTCATTCCAGGACTCATTGCTAAATTCAATTCCATCAAGTTGAAGGCGCTTGAGTCTTGGGAAAGAGACATGTTTAGGAGGAATGCAGATACTAGGGTGATTATGTAGCTGCAGTGATATCAGTGATTCACAAGTTAAAAGAGATATGGGAATGAACGATGGGGTTTTTTGTCTTAAGTATAGACCGAGCTCCTTAACATTACCCCTTATTACAGTAGATATCCAAGACTGAACCCGAAATTCATTCATGTTGTTATGCCAGTGGATAAAGAACTTGTCTATATTTGACATATTATGACGACGCAATGTTCCATCCACAAAATCCATGAATTTCTCAGTCTCAGAAGAAGAGGGAAATGGATGGTAACAACACGAACTCGGGTTGTAACAATGTGGACTCTTAAAATCAAGGGCGGGGACAGTGGTCCAAATGTAGTTCCATCTTTTTGATACTAAGCTAGTACGAGCACCATCCTTGATGGGAAGAAAAGAATGGATATGATGAAGAAGTGAGTCTGGTAAATTACTGATCCTATCCTCTGCTGCCTCCCTCATATTCATATGTGTCTCCTTAAAATAATCATACAAAAATCAAAAATACAGTAAGAAAAATAACACTAATACAGCAACGACAATGAAAAATTCTCACAATTAGTATTTTTTTTTTTTTGAATGTCATGATTCTTAACTTAAACCCTAATTATCACAGGAACATTTGAGGATTTTACACTAGTACAGTAAGAATTAAAGATGTAGGGTTTTTCTGGTTACTAAAATTATATATCTCTTCAAAAACCTAGATCTAATTCTAATTGAACATTTCAAACAAAAAAAAAAAAATCAAAAACATGGAAGTGAAGATTCAAGTCATGAAAGAGTAGAACAGAACATACCTTATATCGCAACAACACTGATTTGTGAATGATTTCAGAGAAACTAAGAAGAGAGAGAGAGAGATTGAGAGAAGAAAGTGGATTTATTGAAAGGTAAAGAAGAACTCGGAGTCGGAACGTATGGCTTTATTTCAAAGGGTTCCTAGCGAGTACCGGAAAAGTGCCAGTAACCAATATCTAATTCGCCTGAAATTATGGCACCATAGCGAAAGTAACAGTGTAAATTTGATTAAACACAAAGGGTATAACGGTAAACTGTGCTTTCAATATCTCTCGGTTCCCAAGTGCAGTTCCTATGGGATCCCCACTATATAAGATAATCAAAAGAGAAGAACGATTTTTTGAGCACTCCTCCAAATGGAGGGGACTACTTTTCATTTTTTTAGTGGATATTTAGTGGATATATGGAGTAATTTTGGGTCATTCCTTATCTAAATTTTTTTTTAATACCAAACTTGCCCTTGATAATTAAATTAGTTAGTGTAATGATTAATTAGTGAGGTTAGATTAATTAGTTGGGTGTTTTTAAAAGAATAATTTTTTAGAAGAAGGGGGTTTGTTTTTTTTTTATTTTTTATTTTTAAGATGGTTGATTTCAAATTAGGGTTTTAGGTACGAGGGAGGATCCATGGACACTCTTAGATGGACAAGGTCGGACAAGATTTGCGCCATTTTCTCCGCAAAATCCAAACGACAATGAATTTAAGTGTAATATTTTGATGATATGTTCCTCTTATAAGACTCTACACTCCTATAAAAACTCAACCCAATTCGAGATAACAAACCTCACCATCTACCAATCTTAATTTCAACCGTTAAATTTGAACGGTCGATATTCAAAGGGGTAGATGGTCATTTTATACATCTCCAATTGTGCTTTTTTTTTGTACGAATGTAGAGTCTTATAAGAGGAATGTATCATCAAAATATTACACTTAAATTCATTATCGTTTGGATTTTGCGGAAAAAATGGCGCAAATCTTGTCCGACCTTGTCCATCTAAGAGTGTCTATGGATCCTACCTCTTTAGGTACTTAGGTATACTTCAAACAGTTAATGTTGCTTGAATTGTCAAAAACTTTCGAAAAAATGAAAAATATATAAACTGATTTCGACCATGGAAATAAAGTTCGGCTACGACATCCGAAGAACAGGTAGCCGAACTCATCTGCAAGTGTAGTTCGGCTAATGGTTCTGAAGACACAGGTAGCCGAACTCAGCTTTAATGGAGTTTTTGCTTTCAGAGGAAAGTTCGGCTAGGAAAATAAAAGTTGCGACGTTACCAAACCAAAAGTTCGGTTCGGAAAAAAATAATTCGACGTCACCGAATTCAATATATTAGTTTTCAGAAAAAATTTCAGTTAGGAGAAAAAAATTGCGACGTAACCGAACTAAAAGTTCGGCTGAGAAATATTTTTTGCGAGGTAACCGAAGTATTCTCTAAAAGAAAAAACTCCATTAAAGCTGAGTTCGGCTAGTTCGACAAGCTATTTCACATAATTCCTAGCCGAACTTCTCTCTGCAACTTCCATTCACTACCCCATTTTGAGCGATTTGTAACGGCAGGGTTCAGTTGCAAAGAGGGGTTGCAACAGTTTCAATCTGTTACGAAAGTCGATGTTGCAAATTTTCGCAACGGCTCATAAGCGATTCTTGAATTTTCTAAATAACAGATTTATAACGATTCTGAAATTAGGAGGTCGCAATAAAGACTTGCGGTTTGCAAATTTTTTGCAACATAAAAAAACCATGTCAAAATTAGTTTTCCCTGTAACAAAATCAGCTTAAAGCAGAGTTTCCCTGCAACTTTTTCAGCAAGTACTGAAATTCACTGAAATGCTTCAGCTTTTAGAGGCAAAACAAACATGCATAAATTTCTACACCACATAATTGTGTATTATTGAACAAAGAAATCTTCCAATTCAAAAAGAGAAGGCATACATGGGTTTACTCTTCAGTTTAAAAAGAATGAGAAAGGATTTAACTAATAGCAAACATAGAGTTATTTCCTAAATTGTTTTGCTTTCAAATAATGACAAGTAACAGCCAAATAAAGAAATCTCAGTAGAGAAACATACGAGTGAGCAGGGAGGGAGTGTTATATTCAAGTTTCCAGACAGATTCCCTCCTAACTCCCAACTATACAAAGGAATCATCCATACTTTATTAATCTGAGATTCTGATAGGCACATTTTTGTGTCTAATTTGTCTCGATTCTATATATTAATAGTGCTCATTTTTGTACTTATTATGGTGTTTTATGTGTGTGTAGGTATTTTTGGCTAATAAACATTTTTGGAAAAATCGGCTCGAAAAGTTGGTAAAAGCGCCCGGAGGACACTTGCTATTTGGACTCTCACTATGGATAAGGGGTACCCCAAATTACTAAGGGGCACCCTCAGGACACCCCCAAGTCAGCTGCTATTCGCCCCCCTAGAATGGATAAGGGGCACTCATCTTCTCAAATTCAAATATGGGAATTGGCGGGAAAAGTTCACAATATTTTGGCAGTTTAGTGTTCGAATTTTAAGGGACTTCTGAGGAGATTCAATGGCGGGATTGTGTTGGCATGGACCTGTTAGAGAATAACAGGCCTGGTATAGGCCTTCTGATCGATCAGAGTTGGCTGCAGAATCGTGTTGGAGTGAAACAGAGACGGGAAGAATTATTCATCACATGTGAGTTTGTTGACGGGAAATTTGAGAGGGATTTTGTCGGAGTTATTCTCGGATACGAGTTGGTATTGATACGGTACATCAGAACAGGGAAGGTAATTGAATGGCTCACGTAAAACAGGGAAGATTTCCATTCCTTTAACGAAACATGGGAGGAGAGGTATATCGGGAATATTTGGCTGTATATTAGGGAAGTTACGTGAGACAGGGAGGAGAATATATTCTGTGAGACTTCTTTCTATCTCTTGCGAGAGTTTTGGCTGAGTTAGAAAAGCCGCGTAAAAGATAAAAAAGGAGAGGAAAAATACCGAGACTTACGGGAAAGGAATAGATATTCTTTTGATATTTTTACGTCTGATGAAGATATATAAGGAGTTGTACGCTTCTGGGCGAGGAGTCGACACTTTGGGGAGGAGTTGCAGAGATAAACAAAAGCTTGCAGAGCTCGATTTATCATCATCAGGGAAGAAGGGAAGAAGAACAGAGAACAGCACATAAACACAGTCGCAGAATCCGTGACCTATAGTTTCAAATTCTAAAGCTTTGTAACAATTTTTCCAACAATTGTATTGGGTTACAATGCTGAATAGCTTTCTATGTAATAAAGCGAGTTCTGTAATAAATATATCTGTTACAAACTCGCTGCTTTATTAGTTTTCTCTTATTTTTCACACTTTTGAGCTATGAATACCTATTTTGAGCACGTGAATAATATGAGGAGCTAAACCCCTTAGCCGAGGCGACGGAGGAAGCCATTGTTCCATGAAAAGTGGTATATTTTTATTTTAATTAATTTTGCAATTTCTTTTATGATTATTTGCATGGAACTAATATTGGAAACGGATTTTTATTGAATGATTGTGCTTCGTTTTGATGGAGCATGCTTAGTTTAAGACTTTTGATGTTTCATGCTTAGTGTTTACAATTGTTACTTCGAAAATCTACTTGAGGCAATAAATTAGAATCACTTCAAACGCAAAGAATTGCATGAATATTGATTAGATTGAATCACTTAATTGGTCAATGGTGGAATCCTGAGTCTCGGTGCTTTTTATAATCTTGATACAACTTCGATTGAGTTTTCTATTTTACTTTGAGTCTAAAACAAATCTTCACAAGTCTGAGTGAACGACATCTTTCTTACCACTTTACAACAACTTTTAAAACCACATCAATTTTTGGCGCCGCCGACGCGGACTTGTTTTTAGATTTGTTTTTAGGTTTTTAGTGATTTTTATTCTTTTGTTCTATTTTACGTTTTCTTGGGTATTTGTGTTTTGGTTACAGGTTTGGATATTGGATCGAAAAGAAAGCTGAGCCAAAGATATTGGTGATTAACTAAAGACTTGGAGTCAAAGACAAAGCGAAAATAAACGAGGAAGAGACAAAGAATTTTATTTTTATTTTTGTTTATTTTTTAGGTTTTTTTCGAAAACTGTATTAGGGTTTATAATTATTTTGTAATTTTCTTTTTATTTTTGGACTTTTTGGACATTTTTGGGACTTTGGACATTATTTTTAAACCCTACAGAAGGGTAGTCTTAAATATAAACTGTTTGTAGAGAAGGAGGACAATTACGATATTGTCTTTGCACCTTGGGTTCGTACACTGACATAGGAGTCAGTGGCCCGAGTCGACTACAACCGATTCATCCCCCGTCTGGAACGGGAGGTAAGATTCTAAACACTCGCGAATAACCTGTCAGTGAGTTACTGGACTCCTTCGTTTGCATATATGCTGAGGACTTGAATACGGCTGCTTTAATTTTCTAGTAAAGGGCAAGGCCTGGCCATACAAGATAAGGGTTCGGATTTCATCACCGTTCTCTTCTTGCCCGCCTTAGGAACACGTAACCTACGCGAACCTAAGCCTTAAAATTTTGACTAGAACAAGACCGATAGGGTAACGATCTTAATAGGAAAGTCATTCTAAAAATATTGGTTACTCTTTTAAGCATACTTCAAAGTTCATGATGGTTTCTGTGAGTTGAATGCGTGACTGCGCCGTATTGTAATTCCGGTGAGGCCTTGGGTATCAAAGCTCCACTGAGCTTCCCTCGCCTCTATTCAACTTACTTTGACTCGGATTGATTCCAGAGGGGTTGCTTAAATTGTAACGAATTCCCTTTCGAAGGATTAGAAGCTGGTCTAGAAACAATCTAAGTGGAGCCATCATGCTTTTTGTTTGCTAGAATATCAGTAGGTTTGATTTGGTTGAGTCAGCCTTGTTTTGTGATTGCATAGAATCCCCTTCCTTATTCGTTTGCATGCCGGAATGTAAAAGAGACGCCCTAGGTAGATTTGTTAAAGAGAAACCTAGTAGTTCTAAGCATCTCGATTACCTCAATTTAGAAAGTCCGATTTTTGAAGAGTCCAATTTTGAACGTCCGTCTTTACCGAGGAGACAATCCCCGATATTCCGATAGTGCCGAAAATGGCAACTTTGAAAGCTTTGTTGAACCCGACTAGGACTACTCGTCCCTCGTGTATCAAAGTTAGTGAAAGAAGCAACTTATGAACTTAAACTTGGGACCTTACAAAAAGCTCCCAATCTTCTTAGGGAAAGAAAATGAAAACCCCTATTTTCATGTTAGGGACTTTGAGGAAATTTGTAGTACCCTAAAGATTAGAAACCTTGATGATGATGCTTTGAAACTCAGGTTATTCCCTTTTTCCTTAAAAGATAAAGCCAAATCGTGGCTATATAGTTTGGCTTTCGGTTCAATTGAAACATATGAACAACTTACATCTGCCTTTTTGAACAAGTTTTTCCCTAGGCACAAAACATCGTCTATTAGGACGCAAATCTGCACGTTTTCTCAACAGGAGGGAGAATCCTTGTATAGGTATTTGGAAAGGTTCAATGATCTATTAGCCCAATGTCCTCATCATGGTCTAGAAAAGGTTAGGTTAGTTCAGATCCTTTATGAGGGTTTAGATTATTTCACTACGACCACAGTAGAATCTATGTGTACAGGTGGGTTTGAAAACCAAACAGTTGATGAGGCGATGACATATTTGCATGAAATCGTCGAAAATACCCAGCAATGGGAAAATAGTAGGGAACCCAAGAAAACAATTCTTCTAGGAAGAGGAAACGTTAATAGGCTAGAAGGAGGCTTTGAATCAGATGCCAAAATTGCTGCAATAGCGAAAAGGTTAGAAGATTTAGAAGTGGGTCACACTAGTGGTAGATTGGAGCCTTTTTGGGAAGGCTAGAATAATGAAGAGCAAGCCAATGCTCTATATAATAACACTAGATTCGACAACCGTCAGAAATTTGACCCATATTCAGAAACCTATAATCCTGGTTGGAAAAACCATCCAAACCTTTTGTGGTCTAAGGGCCAGAGTCAAGGTCAACTTAGTAATTCGAATGTTCCCCCAGGTTTTGGTTATAATAAGAACTCTCCAGGTCAAGCTCAGTTTCAGAACCCTTCAGAGACTAAAATGACTAGCCTAGAGGAATCTCTTAGTATATTAAGAAAGAGCCAGGATATGTTAGCACAGAGCCAGGAAATGTTAATAAAAAGCCAAGTTAGTTTTGAACAGGAAACCAAGCAGAACTTTCAAACTAATGCTCAGACTCTTGCTAAGTTAGAACTTCAAATAGGTCAAATAGCTAAGACTTTAAGTGAAAGAGATAACGGAAGGTTCCCTAGTCAAACACAAACCAACCCTAGAGGAGTTCATGAAGTAGGTGAAAAACCATCACATCACTTGAATTCGCTTAGAACCCTTAGGAGTGGCAAGAGTAGTAGACAATCGTGTAACCATGCCCGATAGTGAGCATATCAGTAGTACACCCCCAGACCATCCATAGCCGAGGGGACCGATAAAATCTCTCGATGATGCCAATTCGGTTCCTGAGAGGCCCTATTTTATGCCTAGAGCCCCATTTCCACAGCTATTAGTACCAACAAAGAGTGAATCCAACTTTAATGACATAATGGAGGTTTTTAAGAAAGTTACCATAAACCTTTCGTTACTAGAAGCAATTAGGCAACTTCCGGCTTATGCCAAATTCCTTAAAGATATGTGTACGCGAAAGAGAAAGCTTAGTGTCCCTAAAAAAGCCTTTTTAGCCAGTCATGTAAGTTCGATCATTCAGAACAACACAACTCCTAAGTATAAAGACCTAGGTGCCCCTACGATTGCTTGCACGATAGGAAAACACAGGGTAGAGAAAGCTTTACTTGACTTAGGAGCTAGTGTGAACTTACTTCCGTACCATGTGTACTTACATCTAGGACTTGGTGAATTGAAACCTACCAAGATAACACTGCAGTTAGCTGATAGGTCTGTTAAAATTCCTCGTGGTGTGATAGAGGATGTTCTTATTGAGGTCGACAAGTTTATTTATCCTGTGGATTTCGTAGTCCTAGATACACAACCTCGTCCCCACCCGAGAATCAAATACCTAATTTTAGGTCGCCCATTTTTAGCCACGTCTAATGCTTTGTTATCAACCGTAGGACATGACTTATGAACTTATCCTTTGGTAATATGACCACCGAACTAAATGTCTTTAATGTTACTAGACAACCATCTGATGATTTAGAGGAAGTGAATATGATTGGCACTTTAGTTCATGATCTAGTTTAGGGCAATTGGGATGACAATTTGTTTGGTGATTCTTTGGATGAATTTGATGAGACAATTCTCTTAGGTAAGATAGATGGACAGACTTTAGACCTAGAAGAAGCTCTCGAACATTTTAAGGACTCTATAGACCCAGAAATTCAGGCAATAGTATTAGGTCTTTCTGAGAGTTATGATGACCCTAAGTTTGGGGGTAGAGAATTAGAAGAAGCTTTTGAGTATTTTAAATACTCGAGGATCCTAAATTCAAGCTATAGTTAAAGGTCTTACGGAGAGTAGTGATTACCCTAAGTTTGGGGGTATTGATCGTCAAGTATCCCCATTAGAAGTCCCTAACTTGGGACTCGAGCCCAGTGTGTCTGAGGTATTACCTGAGTCTCTTCCGACTCCACAACCCGACCCTCCTGATACTTTCCAAGAGGAAATTAAGCTATTAGAAACTCGTTATTCGGATGAATCTGTTTGTCAAGACACTCATATGAAGCCCAAGTGGGCACCACAGAAAAACCCAGTTGTCTTGCAGGAAACCTTGGATGAGGATGTGCTCTGTCTGTTCATTTTTCAGATTTGGTGCAGTTGTCTCATAATTTTGGCAGTTTTATTTGATTTGGTTGATCCACAGTTGTTTCGACTATTGATATACGATTTGAAAGGGTAATTAGCCATTTTATGGGTACGTAATGTTTGGCTGAAGACTTTAAACTTAGCACTTCTTGGGAGGTAGCCCAACATCCATGCGACACGGTAATATCTTTCATTATCTCTTTTGCTTTAAATGGTAACCGTTTCTCCTTGTTCATGCTTTTAATTTTATCTTTAGAACATTGAGGACAATGTTAGATTTAAGTTTGGGGGTATGGGAGAAACTTTTAGTTGCATTAATAAACTCCAGAGCCTAGAAATTTATGCTTATTAAGGATGGCACTAACCAATCTAAGTGGATGGAAGCATTTTGGTTGTAGGAGTTGAGGAACCAATCTGATTAGATGGAAACATCTAAAGAGTCTATTCATAAAAGCACAGAGCTCAGGTGTTAGAATTAAAGAAAAAACATGGTAGTTTCGCCATATCTCGTTGAATCCTTTTCACTTCTATTTTTATTTTGTTTTATTTAAAATATGTTTGTCTAAGTGATTAGGTGGGGCTCACGATTCAAGTTGTTACCACCGCTAGGGTGAAATAGAGTGATTGAGATACAAAAAAAAAAAAAAAAAAAAAGTTGTTAAAAACAAAAAAGTGAAAAAAGTGAAAAAAGTTAAAAAAGTTGTTAAAAAGAAAAGAAAAAGAAATTGAGACCAGACCATCAGACCAACCGGAATAAATTCAATAAAGTCGACCACTGGAACCCTTGTATATGCCAGTTGTGTTGACCTAGAGTTAGGATTATTGACCACTGGTTCCCTTGTATATGCCAAAGTGTGTTGATATTAGTCGACTAGTATCTCACCATTAGGATAGGTTCATTTTGGCAAGTGGCCTTCGACGAGATATGAGAAACACTGTTCACCTTAGTCAACATAAAAACCATCTACGTTTTTCTAAATCCATCTTCTTAATCTATCCATGTGATTGGTTGACTCCTTATGATGTCCAAACTATCCGAGTAGAGCTCACACTTATATATGAATTTTAGTATGCTTGAGTGCAAACTCGTGTACAAAGAATTGAAATTCGCATCGTGGTACTTTCTCCCGTAGTCGATAAGTATGCCAACCAAGGAGATTCTTTAGTGCCTTCCAAGGTTCTCGCGTATATAGTTAGGGTCCTGAGTAAAAAGGTTATGTGGGTACACCTCTGGTAAACCCTCCCGAGACTATAACTCGGCCACTAGGGCCACCTAGGGGTTTAAAGGCTTGTTGCATACGCTAAATGCAATCGACGATGCCTGCGACAGTGAGTTAGGATTTTATTTTTTAGATTTGATTTGCTCGAGGACTAGCAAATAATAGGTTTGGGGGTATTTGATAGGCACATTTTTGTGTCTAATTTGTCTCGATTCTATATATTAATAGTGCTCATTTTTGTACTTATTATGGTATTTTATGTGTGTGTAGGTATTTTTGGCTAATAAACATTTTTGGAAAAATCGGCTCGAAAAGTTGGTAAAAGCGCCCGGAGGACACTTGCTATTTGGACTCTCACTATGGATAAGGGGTACCCAAATTACTAAGGGGCACCCTCAGGACACCCCCAAGTCAGCTGCTATTCGCACCCCTGGAATGGATAAGGGGCACTCATCTTCTCAAATTCAAACATGGGAATTGGCGGGAAAAGTTCACAATATTTTGGCAGTTTAGGGTTCGAATTTTAAGGGACTTCTGAGGAGATTCAATGACGGGATTGTGTTGGCATGGAACTGTTAGAGAATAACAAGCCTAGTATAGGCCTTCTAATCGATCAGAGTTGGCTGCAGAATCGTGTTGGAGTGAAACAGAGACGGGAAGAATTATTCATCACATGTGAGTTTGTTGACGGGAAATTTGAGAGGGATTTTGTCGGAGTTATTCTCGGATACGAGTTGGTATTGATACTAGTACATCGTAATGTGGAAGGTAATTGAATGGCTCACGTAAACAGTGGGGAAGATTTCCATTCCTTTAACGAAACAGGGGAGGAGAGGTATATCGGGAATATTTGGATGTATATTAGGGAAGTTACGTGAGACAGGGAGGAGAATATATTCTGTGAGACTTATTTCTATCTCTTGCGAGAGTTTTGGCTGAGTTAGAGAAGCTGCGTAGAAGATAAAAAAGGAGAGCAAAAATACCGAGACTTACAGGAAAGGAATAGATATTCTTTTGATATTTTTACGTCTGATGAAGATATATAAGGAGTTGTACGCTTCTGGGCGAGGAGTCGACACTTTGGGGAGGAGTTGCAGAGATAAACAAAAGCTTGCAGAGCTCGATTTATCATCATCAGGGAAGAAGGGAAGAAGAACAGAGAACAGCACATAAACACAGTCGTAGAATCCGTGACCTATAGTTTCAAATTCTTAAGCTTTGTAACAATTTTTCCAACAATTGTATTGGGTTCGCAATAGTTCTGCAACAGTTTCTGAATGAATGAGTTCGTAATAAATATATCTCATACAAACTCGTCGCTTTATTAGTTTTCTCTTATTTTTCACACTTTTGAGCTATGAATACCTATTTTGAGCACGTGAACAATATGAGGAGCTAAACCCCTTAGCCGAGGCGACGGAGGAAGCCATTGTTCCATGAAAAGTGGTATATTTCTATTTTAATTAATTTTTGCAATTTCTTTTATGATTATTTGCATGGAACTAATATTGGAAACGGATTTTTATTGAATGATTGTGATTCGTTTTGATGGAGCATGCTTAGTTTAAGACTTTTGATGTTTCATGCTTAGTGTTTACAATTGTTACTTCAAAATCTACTTGAGGCAATAAATTAGAATCACTTCAAACGCAAAGAATTGCATGAATATTGATTAGATTGAATCACTTAATTGGTCAATGGTGGAATTCTGAGTCTCGGTGCTTTTTATAATCTTGATACAACTTCGATTGATTTTTCTATTTTACTTTGAGTCTAAAACAAATCTTCACAAGTCTGAGTGAACGACATCTTTCTTACCACTTTACAATAACTTTTAAAACCACATCAATTTTTGGCGCCGCCGACGCGGACTTGTTTTTAGGTTTTTAGTGATTTTTATTCTTTTGTTCTATTTTACGTTTTCTTGGGTATTTGTGTTTTGGTTACAGGTTTGGATATTGGATCGAAAAGAAAGCTGAGCCAAAGATATTTGTGATTAACTAAAGACTTGGAGTCAAAGACAAAGCGAAAATAAACGAGAAAGAGACAAAGAATTTTATTTTTATTTTCGTTTATTTTTTAGGTTTTTTTCGAAAACTGTATTAGGGTTCATAATTATTTTTGTAATTTTCTTTTTATTTTTGGACTTTTTGGACATTTTTGGGACTTTGGACATTATTTTTAAACCCTACAGAAGGGTAGTCTTAAATATAAACTGTTTGCAGAGAAGGAGGACAAGTACGATATTGTCTCTGCACCTTGGGTTCGTACACTGACATAGGAGTCAGTGGCCCGAGTCGACTACAACCGATTCATCCCCCGTCCGGAACGGAGGTAAGATTCTAAACACTCGCGAATCCCCGTCAGCCGAGTTACTCGGACTCCTTCGTTTGCATATATGCCGAGGACTTGAATACTACCGCTTTAATTTTCTAGTAAAGGGAAAGGCCTGGCCATACAAGATAAGGGTTCGGATTTCATCACCGTTCTCTTCTTTCCCGCCTTAGGAACACGTAACCTACGCGAATCTAAGCCTTAAAATTTTGACTAGAACACGACCGATATTCTCCATGAAACAAAGAGGTAATCCATGGAGAGTAATCCACATATTCTTCTAGAAGAAGTTTGTCCTTCCTAACTCTTTTAGCTACACAATCAGCTAAATTATTGAAATCTCTCTTTACATGAGAGATTTTACAAACTTTAAAAGTATAAATAAGAGATTTCATGCTTTTAATAAAATGGTTATTCTCCCATCTAACTAACATATTATTTGAAGAAATAGACTGCACAACCAGTTCCGCATCTGCCATGAGTTGGACTTCAGAGATATTAAGGTTCTTGATCCAACTTAGAGCCTCCAGTATAGCCATGCATTCTGCAGCTTCTGAGTCGATTACTCCGTCTGCATACGATCCCTTAACTTCATCAAAGGTACCTGCAGAAGACAACAACACCATGCCAGTTCCAGAAGTGAGCGCCAGGTAATCAAATGAAGCATCTACAAAAATATTATCTAAGTTTACAGGTATGTCGGGAGGTATTGGCTGTGCATGCATGCTATTCTTGGCTGCAAGAGAGAAATTATGAAGATGGATATTAATTCTAGAAACATTAGAAAGAGGGTTTAGAGATTTTTGTTGAAAGCCATGTTCACATATTTCCTTCCATATAACCCAACAACCAACCATCAAAGTAATTAACCAGATATGGTTTGCATGTCTTCCATTTATGTGTGATGGATTGAACCAGGAGATAATCCAATCTTTGATGCTACCACAGTTTAGTGCAACCTGATCCACATTAATACCCAAGTGTCTCCAGACTATTCTTGTATGCTGACATTGAAGCAAAAGATGAAATATGGATTCATCCTGTTGATTGCAGATTGTGCAAGTAGTTTCCACATCATTATGATATCTTGAAACCTTATCTTTTGTTTGCACAATTTCTTTAAGACACTTCCATATAAATAGCTTGACCTGTGAGGGATTTTTAACTTCCATAGTGCTTTCCAAACATCCTTGGGGACTGTAGTAATGGCTTCTTGTTGTAGAAAATTACTTTCAACCAACTTGTTGTATGCACTTTTAACTGTGAATAACCCATCTCTTGTATGCCTCCATCTAATTATGTCTTCCTCCTCCAAATGAACTTGCATTTTTAATATTTTTTCCACAACATCAGAAGAGAAGAGAATATGGAGTAATTCTGTATTCCATTCTGCAGTATTGGGTTGTAGTAGTTCAGAAACAAACTCAAACCTAAGATGCATAGGAAAAGATGGAGTTGGCTTAGACTCCAGATTAATAATCTAGTTATCATACCAAATTCTTATTTTCCTCCCATTTTTTATTTCCATACAAACATTCTGTTGTAGATTTTGAAGTCCAATTTCCACACCCTTCCAGATCCAACTAGAGTTGTTCTTCTCTTTTTGCATATGTAAAAATTCCTCATCCTTGAAGTACTTTGCTTTCAGTATCTTAACACATAATAAGTCAGGCTGAGTACTTATTCTCCATGCAACCTTGGTTAGAAGAGCATGATTAAGTTTTTCAAGATTTTTGAAAGCTAACCCTCCAATTTCTTTTGGAACACAAAGACTATTCCAAGAAACATGATTATTACCTCTATTGGATTTATAGCCCCAGAAAAATTTCCTTTGTTGAGTGTCAAGCTTCTTAATTAGTTTTCCTGGTATCTTGAAAGTACTCATCTGGTACATTGGCAAAGCATTTAAAACAGCTTTAACCATGGTACCCCTCCCTGCTTGACACATAGTACCTCCCTGCCAATTAGCTAATCTTCTTTCAAATGCCAAATTAATGTCTTCAAAAGAGTTAACTTTGGATTTACCAATAAGCAAAGGAGAGCCCGGATACTTCTCTTTGTTGTCCATGTTCTTTACTCCAAGAATGTGATTAAGATCATCACACTTAGAAGGATCCATATTACTACTAAATAAAATGGAAGATTTGTCAAAATTTATGACTTGACTAGATTGTGAGCTAAAATCTTCAATAATTTGAAGGAGATTAGTCACACTGGTTAAATTGGAATGAGTAAAGATAAGACAATCATCAGCAAAGAGAAGATGATTAATAGGAGGGGCATTTCTGGCAGCTTTAATACCTGGGATTTTCTTGGATTTGTGAGCTTCAGATAGAGACCTTGAAAACCATTCCAATGCCAAAATAAAAAGATAAGGGGACAATGGGTCTCCTTGTCCGATACCTCTTGTGGGATTGAATTCCTCACATGGAGAGCCATTAAGTAATACCGAAAGAGAAGTAGTACTGATACATTGCTCAATAAGCTGTAGCCATTCATCACAAAAGCCAAAACTTTTTATAACCTTCAAAATAAAACACCATTCCAATCTATCAAAATCTTTTGACATGTCTACTTTTAGTGCTAACCAACCACTATCTCCCTCCTTTTTCTTCATGGAATGAATCAATTCATGAGCAATAATTGTGTTATCAATGATAAGTCTGCCAGATACATAGGTTGCTTGATAAGGTGAGACTATTCTGTCCATTAATGGATTCATTCTAGCAACTAATATCTTAGAAAGAATCTTATATGAAGTATTACACAAGCTTATTGGTCTGAATTCAGATGGTGAAGAAGGTTTTTTTGTCTCGGAATTAAAGAGATATAGGTTTTGTTGAGTGTAGGACACATGTGTTTAGTGGTGAAAAAACTTTTAACCATTTCACACACATCCTCTCCAACTATACTCCATTGAGATTTATAGAAACCTGCTTGAAAACCCTCAGGACCAGGTGCAGACCAGTTTTCCATACTCTTAAGAACTGAGAATATCTCTTCATTAGTAGGGATAGCTACAAGAAGTTTGTTTTCTTCTTCGAAGATCAAGAGAACTAGTTGGGAGTAAAACATTTCTTCTAGGTGAGGGTTTATAGTAGTGCTGATTCCTTGAAAATTATCTGATAGGAGCTTGGCCAATTGATCTCTAGTATGCATCCAGTTACCATTGTTGTCTTTGAGGGAATCAATGTTGTTCCTATCTCTTTTTCTTTTTGTTAAAGTATGAAAATACTTTGTGTTGTTGTCCATGTGTTTGAGAAAGTTATCCCTGGATTTATGCTTATTAAACTCATTCTGAATTTGATGCCATCTTTGTAGTTCTTCATTTACTTGAAAAGCCTTGGAAGTATTGTCTTGAGAGTAGGGTAGTGCTTGAATGGCTGTTAATTGCTGTTGAAGAGTATCAACTTTAAGATTAATATCACCAAAATGCTCTCTGTTCCACTTAGAAAGACCTATTCTTGTGAATTAAATCTTTTTAATGAGTTTGAAAGCAGCTGATCCATTAACTTGTTTACTCCAAGCCTTAGCAATATCAACTGCACATTTCTTATCATTTAACCAAGTTTGAAAGAACTTAAAAGGCTTCCACAGTTTAGGTTGATTATAATCTGTTATGAGCATAATAGGGCAGTGATCACTACCCATTTGACTGAGATGTAAGACCTTAGAGGAAGGAAAAGTAGTATTCCATGCTGCATTGCCAAGAGCCATATCAATTCTGGATCTTCTTTTACCAGTACCCAAATTATTATTTGTCCATGTGTGTTCATGACCAATGAAACCCAAATCTTCTAGACCAATATCATGAAGCATTGAAGTAATTTTCCCATCCATTGAAAAAGAAGAAGAAGAAGCACCAGAGTTTGACAAAATATCATTTAAATCCCCTAGTAAACACCATGGACTGTTTACATTCTTCCCAGTTTCTTCTATGAAATCCCACTGCATTTTTTTTCTTTTCTCCATTACCATCGCCATACATACAAGAAAGTAACCATTCTGTTTGACTTGGGTTATCTTGAATAACTAGATGGAACATATTGTTTTCACTGCAGAGAAGTTCACAAGAGAATCCATTTTTCCACATAATAGTGAGACCACCGGATAGCCCTACTGAAGAGATATATCTCACATTTGGGTAATGAAAAGGAGAAACAAGGGGCTTCATCTTAGATTCATGTAGTTTGGTTTCACATAAAAAAATTATATCAGGATTTTGAGTTCTAATGAGATCTCTAATATGATCTCTGGTACTAGATCCTTTAAGCCCTTGAACATTCCATGAAATGATTTTCATGTTTTCTAAATTTACAATGACTAGTAGATACAAAACTAATTTGTAAGAGATTACGTGGAATCTAAAATTGAAAATGCATGGGAGATTAATTACAGGTAAAACCAAGGTCTTAATTTTCCTTATTATGTTATCTAAAGTCAAAGGAGGTATTCTAATAGTAATTAATGCATATGATGGGAGAAAACTAACACAACAATGATAATTAATTTTAGCTTGTAATTATGGTTATTGAAAACAATGCACAAAGTAGCTGAAGAAAAAATCAAGATAGGAAAAAGTAGGATTTTAACGAATTTGTTTACCTGATCCCCCTCAAGTGCCTGCATTGTAGAATTATCTCCAGTTGAGATCTCACAGTATTCATAGAGGTTTGAATTGAATTCAAAGATAGTGCTTTGGGAGGATGTCTCAGTTATGGAGGGACTAGTAACAGCTCTTCACCTACTCTGTGTCTTTTTCCTAATCTGCCTTCTTCTTCAGTTGTGATGCCTTCTACTTTCAGTAAAGATTGTAAATTTATAGCTTCACCATCTTTTGGAGGGACAAAACTAGTTGACTTAACAAATTTTTTCTGAATCTTCTTGATTGCTGGAGCTTTTATTGAACATATCTCAGTATTCACTGGCACAACATTAATGATCTTGCGAATGTTATTAATCTTACCCACAAAATAGGGTTTTTCATGAGCCTTCTTCAAGAAAATAGCAGCATCCTGACAAGAAGTTTTAGAGTGATTAATAATATAACACTATGTGCAGATGCTTTTTGGTTGTCTCTTAAAGAAAAATTGCTGCCACTTTGTAACTCCAGCATTTGTAGAACATTTCACTCCCCTTCTCATAGGCATAAAGAGATCCACATTGACACAAACTTTGACAGGATCACTTCCGACTGGGATTGCATCTTTAGGTTCAATAGAAACGACTTCGCCCATAACCTTACCCATTTTCGTCACAGAGGTAACATTCATATGCTCTGGTAATAAGTATTTGAGTTGAAGCCAAAATAATTGGTAACCCCAATGCTTTTCAGTGTAGATCATTCCTGGAATGTAGTCATGAACAACTAGAAGATGTTTATTTACACCCCATGGTCTTTCTTCAATTACCTTGTTAAGCAGCTCTCATTGATTGAATTTGAAGATAAAAGTATTAGGATCAACTTCAATAATATTTAAGTTTTCCAGAGTCAAGAATGGACAAGTGAAAGTAATCCCCTTTTCCAAAGAATCATAAATCATTCTTCCTTCTATGATGACTTTACCAATAGCACTAGCTTCCCAGTTATCTTCTGTTTCATCTTCCTTGTTGTTGTTCTTGATAACTTCAATTACATTGACATCTCCTAAATCCAGAGTAGTCTTTTGAATTTGCTGACTAAATCAATAACTTGACTAGTGCTACCTTCCTCCATCTCAGAATAGAACTGGTTGTTTAATCTCAATATAGAAAAGGAAGATAGTGTTTTGAGATTGTAGTTCTTGTAGGTGAGATAAAAGAGGTTTAGGGTCAAGATATGACCAGTTTTAGGGTTTAAGGGAGAATGAAGAAAGATTTTTATGTTAAGAAATAACTGCATATAATCCTTATTCCTAGAAAAAAGGAAACAAAATTGTTTGAGACTATCCTTATTTTGAGAAATTGTGTAGCTAGCAGTGTTGAGAGAATGGAGTAAAATTAGGAAACCAAATAACTGCGATCCATTGACTAAACCAATTTTGAAGTTCCTAGATTTGCTTGATTGGCGGGATAACCTGTTCTTGAGGTTAGCTGAGTTGAAACCGATTTGAGACGTCTTCTCCAAAGTACTATGAGCAAAAGATTTGAATCCAATCCTTTGTAAACCTGAAAGCAAAAGCTTGTATGTATACTCAGCAAAAGCTATGATCAAAATAACAAGAGAGGAAAAAGCCATTAGTGAAAAATCAATTAGCAGACACAGAGAGGGGAATCATAAAGTAAGTTAAGTATCCATGAATATATGAGAAATGAAAACAAGTTAATGAAGATAAATAAAAAGAAGCCAAATGATAAATAAAGAAGAAAGATTATTAGCAAATCATATAGGAATTGAAAAACAAGCTTAGGAACAGAGATTAATGATGATGCATTCACTAGCAAGTAATAATCAGTAGTTCATATTTTGAAAGATTTCAAAAAACTGAGTTGAATCTGACAATCGCCCGATTCGCAGAGAGGAGGGAGGAATAACTTTGATCACAAAAGAATGACTAGACTCCTCTCTTCTGTTTTTCCTTTTCTAATAATTTTGATGAAAAAAACGTTCATTCTTTAAGTAAATAGGTTTGTGCCATATATTTTTCTCAGTTGCTCAAACATAAGACACCATCAATATCTCATAAGTTTAGTATGATGCGCAAGGAAGTGAAATTCATAAACCTCACCGGTCATTACCTCACACTCAAAACAAAACTTTCCAACTTGAGGTACAGGAGATAAAGCTCATCAGCAAGTCAACCTTATTTGGCTAAAAATCGAATTACCTACTACTAATATCATTTGATTTTGGTAAAATTATGAGTAGGCCATGACAAAATGCTTCACGCCGCAAGTATGAGATATTGATGATAACATACTTGAGGAAAAACCCCAGTTATTTGCTGGAAAATTCCATACATAGAAACGCACCACCTCTTCTTAGCATGAGGAACTAAGTACTCGGCCAAAAAATTTCTCCAGAATTCAATGTTGTTATCATGTATGGGAAATACAAATACCTTCGCACAATTCATAAACCATTCAATCAAACAATCTCGATTCGATACTTATAACCACCACAGCCCTGTCTCTACAAGCAAATCAACTAACCAATCAAATATCCACTAACAAAATCTCAAATTAAATACTAGCAGTAGTCTAAAATAGAAATCACAGATATTGAATCAAAGCATTATATAGAATTATCAACAAAATACCTAGAATCCCATTAGAATCAAACCCAAAATTTCAACCTAAACTCCACACCAGAAAAACACATTTTCCCCCAAAATTTCAATTAATCCATCAGAAAAAATCCTATTAGCAAATGCATTAAAAACCCACAACTCTAAAAACAAATTATCATCAAATATCATATTGAAACGTCAAACTAATCACCTCTAACACACTCAACCCATCAAAAACAAACACCAGATTTAACAAAATCAAAGCTCTGTAACTTAAAAAGATGCAATCTTTAGGACATTTTGAAAAGTTGGAGAGATTACCTGAATTAGTCCAATTATGTTTGTAGGATGCTCATAGAAAACTGGAAATATGCTATGCCATTTTTCCATCAGCATCAAGTAACACCATAAACAACTTCATACATCACCATCATCATCAGATACTACCAATTCATGTTCCTATAACTCCAATTCAACCCCATTTTCACAACCCTGTAACCCTAACTGTGGACTCAAAATTGGGGAAAACCCAAACTCTTAAACCCATTAGAACTGCTAATCATGCTTCAATCACCTTCAATCACCCATTAAAACATGTTGAAAAAGAATTCAAAAGAGATTAGTTTCTACCTTCTAATCAAAAAGAGAAACATGAAAAAAATAGCTTTGAAAGCCATAACTATACTTACTGATGTTGATTTGCGGTATCCACAACGAAGAAGATGAAACAGTAGATAAAAAATCATTCAAACGAGAAGAAGATGAAGTTTTCAATTTGGTCATGACCAAATGTAGGGTTTTCAGTGGAGATTTAATTTTAGGGATTCTAAGAAATCATAATAACACTGCTTTCTCCCTTCCCTGTACTGCTAATTTGAATCCCATAGGTTGTGTTTTTGTGTTCATCTAAACAATATAGAACGGGTTAAAGATTTTGAAGGGGGGAAAAAAACTCTGAATCTAGGTTTACTTCATAAAAGTGAAATAAAAAAGGAGAAGAAACAGTTATGTGTTGGTATGACGATAGCTTTCCTATTCGACGACAACAATGAAGGTTTGGATCTGATGAAGATGATAACGATGGTGGTTATAATAAGAAGAGGTAAAGTAGCGAGGAAGAGCGAGAGAGAAAGAATAAAATGATATGAGAAAGGCTTTTCTCGATAATAAAAGAGAGTTAGATACGAGTCAGCTTTCCTGATCATCTGAATGGGCTGAATAGTGAATCAGCTAAAAAGTGTGGACAACCACACTCATGAGTCGCATGCTTACAACTCCAATATTTTGCAAATCGTAACAAAAATAAACAGTTGCGAGATTTGAAACAAATCAAAACAGTTGCAAAACTTTTACAACAGAAATTCGCAACTGAAAATTAACAACAGGGAAAAAACTGATGCGAAATCTAGTTACTAATCCTTGAATTTGGTGTAGTGATTTTCAACTCATTTCGATGATTATTACTCATTTTATGAACCAAGTAATGGGTTATGGAAGTTTTTTTTGAATCGAGACGATGAAGCGGAAAGAAGAGAAGAAAATGAACCCTCTAGTAACGGATTTGTGAAAAATTAAAAATAATGGATTTGTTATAATTTTGATTTTGTTTTGTTAGTGATTTAGATTAGGATATATATATATGTGTGTGTGTGTGTATATTTATTACATTAGTTTTAATTTTAATTATGTTAAGGGTAGGTTAGTTATTTCCACACTTTAAGACACCCCTTATAAGTATAGGGTAGACATTCCTATCACAAAGTAGTCCCCCTCCATTTTTGAGTAGTCCCCAAAAAATCATTCAAAGAGAAAAACTGATGGGCACACTTAGTGATTTCTCAGATGCAGCCCAGCAAGAGCCGCGTGTTTCTTCTCAAGATTAGGGGTCAGCATGAGCCGGTATGGACCGGTTTTCACCTTATCCACATCCAATCCAATACACTACGGATTTTAAATTTAGCATCCGCATCCAATCCAACATCCAATGGATGCACGGATGGACGGTTTGGATACGGATAATCCAATGGATTTGTTTTAGATAAAATTTATAATAAATAAATAAAGCCAACATAAGTGACTTCTTATGGAATCTACGTATCCTATATATGTACACAAATATATAAGTGCCATGGACAACACCCCAAGCAAACACATTAAAATTTCCTAGTTTATCCATAGTATTTTCTAAATCTATATAAATGTCCTTAGTATAATGGATATGGATGCCCAACGGATTTTAAAGATTGCATCCTGACCCAATTCGTCATCCGTTGGATTTTAAAAATCCCATCCGCGTCCAACCCATTAGCGAACGATCCAGTCATCCATCCGCAAAAATAAGGTTGGTCCCGGTTAAATCCGCAAATCATGGGCCAAATGCTCACCCCTACTCAAGATGCGCAGTACTACCCGAATCGCCAGCGGCTTCAACTAAGCCGCGCGTTTTAACCTAAGCCGCAGGCGATATCACAAAATTCGTGCGGTCCTAATTTGCCTGTCAATGGATATATCTGAACAGACAAAAATTAAGTCATCAGAGGGCTCTTTCTGAGTTTCCTATAAATACTCATTTATCACATCATATCAAATTACACCTTCTTTAAACCTTAAAAATATTACATAAAATCTCTTCACTCAATAAAATTTGTCGAAAGATGTCTCGACCCTTGTTAGTTCGTTGAGCTCCGTATAATATAGAAGAAAATTTAGATATTTGCATAAACTATTTGTTGTTATAAACTTAGCTTGTTGTAGCACACTATATGGGTGTGAATTTCTGGGAGGTTATTCATGAGAAGTTCTGAAGTGACACCCGTAACCCGAGTCGTCGTGTTATTTGTGACTAACAATCTCGATTTCAGACAATTTTGAAAGATGTAAGTGAATTTGTAGCTTTAACCATTCAAGTCAATCGTTTTTAGAGTGAGGAATGAAACTGATGATGAGTTGGTAAGAAGATCTTTAGATGAATGGCGAAGATGGAAAAATATGGTTTTCTATTTGGTTGTTTCGAAATTCTTAAGGTGTTGAAAAATTTCAACCCCTTTTTTTTGGATGTTGTTTCACTAAGTACATCTCAATGAAGATGGTCAATTACAAGTCTTTCGATTGTCTAATTAAGTTAGTAAATTGAATGACAGTTGCTAACTTGAAGTAAATGTAATGCTTAATTTAAAACATATGTAAATTAATTTCAACAGAAAGTGGTACCTTTCATTAATTAAAATTAGAATTACAATAGTAGCATAAATAGACGTTACAAGTATTCTAGTGTTGTTCATCATTGCCTTCTTCCCCTTGATTCCATTCTCTAAGACCCGAAATACTCACACTTGCCAACAAACTTGAGAATTGATATAT
Source organism: Papaver armeniacum (assembly GCA_023531295.1). Lineage (NCBI taxonomy): Eukaryota > Viridiplantae > Streptophyta > Magnoliopsida > Ranunculales > Papaveraceae > Papaver > Papaver armeniacum. The sequence goes on along the minus strand of JAJJWW010003100.1, from coordinate 260,462 downwards.
ATCTCCATAATTTTGAAAAAGCAGAAACGGGTGGCTATAAACTCGAAGTTGCTACAAACGTAGAATAGGTTGCTTGGGGTGGTACAACAGTATAGTAACCCTCATTCGAGTTTCAGGGAGAGAATGATGCAGAAATGAGTCTCTGGTATGGTTGAATTACTTGATGTTGGAAAACAGACACAGTTTGTGGTTTCTTTTCTGGTACTTGTGTATTTTCCACTTGTGTATCTCTTGGATTCTCTTGTCATGGTGAATTGTTCTTAGAAGTACTACTGTCGGAATTATCATGACCATATGGATTTTTAGATGGATTAAATCCAAACATGGTATCCATCTGCCATTTCTAAACTGTCGGCAACTGCAAAGTCGTTATTTTTTTACTTAGCCAATATAAATTGTTAAGATCAACTTTCAATTGATCTCACCGACTTCCACATTGTAGTATGGATAGGTAAGTTCCGTATCTATCGAAACTATCGGGGTCGTGATTATCTCACCTTGTAAGTCATAAAGCCTGGTTCTTCTGGAGGCGGTTGGATATGAATGATGAACTTATCATGATTTGTGAACAATGTTTAGATATTTTTAGGGTATTCTTGTAACTATGTATACCCAATCTATAAAAATAGGGGGCTCTCACCTATGAGTGGTTTACAATCTTCCATTCACTCTCTCTCTTGATTTCCACATAGTATCAGAGCTCAAGAGAGAAAGAACAGAAAACCCATCTTAGTTTCTTGTTTAACTCGACTATTATTGCTTTGATCTGTGATTAAGATCTTGAAGTTAGATCCTAAAGTTGTTTCAAAGAAGCAGCAAACTATTGTTCTTGAAGAACCTGTGGATGTTTGCAAGTTGTTTTTCCTTTAAGTTTGTCTTTATTTGTTGGGTTAAGTTAGATCTATAGGCTAGTTTGGTATTGCTGTGAATTTTAGAAAAGCGCTTTTCATTGTCTTTGTGTTGTGCGTTCTTTGTGTTGTCTTGTCTTCTTGTGAAAATAAATAAATGCATGACGTTTGGTAAACTATAATTTAAAAAGTACTTGTGCAATTAACAAACTGAAATTCTGTTTGGTAAACTGGTATTTAAAAGTGCGGTGATGTAGTTAATGACGAAAATAGACATATTTCAAAAATTAGTTTTAATACAATTTTATTATAATAAATTATATTTCTAATTTTAATATATGTAATAAAATATAAGTAATATTTTTTTTTAATTGTTTTTATTATTTAATTAAAAAGTTTATGATTATGGTTTGCTATGAAAATATTATAATTTTAATTTTTTTTTCAAAAAAAAATATTTATTAAATTTATTATTTATTATTTTTTTCATTTATTATTTTAATATTTATTATTTTCTTTATTATTTTATATAATAATTTTAATTATTATTGTATTTATTATTTTGAATAAAAAATGAAAAAAATAGAGAAATAAAATAAAATTAGAATTTTAATGTCAAATGTACATATTTGAGGGTAAAACTTGTCTTTATAATAAATTAACAAGGTTAAAATAGAGAATCAGTTAAATCGAATTATGTGGGTCCACAGCTTCTGCTTTTCATGCTTTTAAAAGCTACTCAGCACTAGCTTTTAAAAGCAGGCCTAAAATGAAAGTGCTTCTCTCCAAAAGCACTTTGAAATTTTTTTACCAAACACAATTTTTGGTAAAAATTTGTTACAAGTTTGTTACAAAGTGCTTTTGGTTGAAAAAAAGCAATCCCAAACGGGGCTTACGTCTATCACTTCTGAAAATAGTAGTTTATCTAACTCTAGGAGTTCAACATCTTTAGATTTATCTCACAATGATAGTATGAATTTCAAGATGACATCATGTAATTAAGTTGGAGGATTCCAACTACCTTGTTTGGTCTCACTGGGTGAAGTTTTACATCACCGGTAAGGGAAAGATTGGTATTTGACTGGAAGCAAAGCATGTCCAGAAATGTCAGACCCTACATATGAGACTTGGGTGGAAGAAAATGCTATAATAATGAGTTGGTTGTTAGATTCTATGTCTCCTGATTTAAGGAGCAGTTTTATGCGCCTAACCACTGCAAAAGAACTGCGGGATGCAATATCTCATATTTATGTGGTGAGTGGTGATGTTACGCAGATCTATGAGTTGCATCGTAGAGTTATAGAGACAAGGAATAATAAAAGACCCTTGTCGGTCTATTATAATGCTCTTCAAGCTTTGTGGAAAGAACTTGATTTCCTTCAGCCGTGTAACATGGAGTTTGTTGCTGACACCACCAAGTTGAACAAGAGAATTGAAAAGGGTCGAATTATTGAGTTCCTTGCTAGTCTAGACTCAGATTTGACCCCATTAGAATTCAAATACTAAGAAAGGATCAATTTCCTACACTTCGAGGAGTCTATGGAATTGTGAGGGATGAAGAACTTCGCAGGGTTGCTATGATATCTCCACTGGCTCAATAAAGTTCAACATTGACGAGAAAGACTCACTATATTGTGACTATTGTAAGAAGAGAAGTCATACTAGGAAAACATGATTCAAGCTCAATGGGCGTCCACAATTGCAGAATGGTAATAGGAGAGGGGGTTTCTCTAGTGGTAGTGGTGGAGGAAGAATAGGAGGTCGCAATGGTGGCCCAAGAGCATATCACACAATTGATGAAGAGGAATTTCTATCTACATAAACCAGTACTTCTTGATAACCATATTCTCAACCATCTCAAGCCAAAATGAAGCAAATGATGATAAAGGACTATGATGTGTTGTCTTTCAAGGAGAATTTTGTTGGGTCTACATCTATGAATCAATCAAATAACAAAGGCACATTTGGTAATGCAGCTAGACCTTCATGTGAACAACCTAAGGATCCTTGGATTATTGATAGTGGAGCAACTGATCTCATGTATACCAAATCTAATATGTTTTCCACTTACAATCCCAATCCTAGTAAACCATGTATCTTGACTACTGATGGGTCTCCAACTATTGTCTATGGTGAAGGAAATATTCCAATAACTATCTCCATGTCCCTTTCTACGGTGTTACATGTCCCGAATCTCTCCTGCAATCTTCTCTCCATCAGTCAGATAACTAAAGCATTGAAATGTTGTGTTACCTTCTTTGACACACATTGTGTTTTTCAGGATCTTCGCACAGGGAAGGCCATTAGTCATGGTAAGGAGAAAGGAGGTCTCTACTACCTTGAGTTACAAGATATGGAACAAGAGAGCAGCACAAGAGCATGCAAATCAACAAGTGAATCTAATTATGAAGAACAAGTATGGCTATGGCATAAACGATTAGGACATCTTCTTTTGGGTATTTGGAAAGGTTGTTTCCTAAGTTGTTTCAGAACTTGATATATCTAAATTTTATTGTGAAGCATGTGATCTAGCTAAACATCACCGTGTTTCTTATCCTTTAAGCATGAAGAAGTTTATATCCTTTTGCTATTATACACAGTGATGTCTAGGGTCCTTCACGTGTCACTACTACTTGTGGTTTTCGTTGGTTTGTTACCTTTATTGATGATTATTCTAGAGTCTCTTGGGTCTACTTATTGAAAAATAAGAGTGATTTTCATGACGTCTTCAAGAACTTTCATAAATTTGTTCTTGCCCAGTTTGACAGAAAAATTCAGGTGTTAGGATCTGATAGAGGTGGTGAATATACGAAGCAAGGTCTGTCTTCTTACTTCTTAGAACATGGGATTGTTCATCAAATCTCTTGTACAGATACTCCTCAGCAAAATGGAGTTGATGAACGGAGAAATCGTCACATTTAGAAGTCATTAGGTGCTTGTTATCCCAAATGAATATGCCAAAAAGATTTTGGGGTGATGCTGTCCTTACTGCGGCACAATTGATTAACAAGATGCCTTCTCGGATTCTAAATTTTCAAACACCTAGTGATGTCCATTCTTCTGGTATTTCACATCAACCTCATGGCTTTGCTCCTACAAAAGTATTTGGTTGTGTTTGTTATGTGCATGTCCAGAAACAAGATAGGAGTAAATTGGATCCAAGAGCTCTCAAGTGTGTTTTCTTGGGATATTCAGCTACACAGAAAGGCTACAGTTGTTGTCACCCTCTTACGAGAAATATCTATGTATCCATGGATGTAACTTTTTGTGAAGACCAAGCCTACTTCTCAGAGTATTCAACGGCTTCTCTTCTGGAAGAGCATATAATGTATTGTAAAGAGTAGCCTTGGTTTGATCTTCATGGTTTAGTACCTAAGGACAATGTTACTCCTCAACCGCAGGTTGTTACTCCGCCAATTCAGGTTTACGGACGAAGAGACAAGGTTCCCCAGGTAGCGGAATTAAAACCTCATAAACTTCCTGCCGAGACAGCCTTAAGAGTTAGTGAAGATGATATTTCAGCTGATGAGTCAACAAATTGCAGAGATGTTGACGTAGCTGATGAGTCCACAAATGTTGAGGAAGATAAATACCCTACTCGTATACGTAAACCTCCAACTCGATATGGGTATTCTACTGATCATATGATTGCCAACTATATGTCTACTCATCGTTTGTCATCCTCTTATGCTACTTCTGCAAATAGATTATTATTTGTTACAATCCCTATATGGGTTAAAGATGCACTCGTTGATCCAAAGTGGAAGCAAGCTTTGATCGTAGAAAAGAAAGCTTTAAACGAGAATTTCACCAAAAAAAAAAAGTGTACATGTTATTTAAATAGTCAGTCAGGCATCTCCTGATAGCAAGAGTCTCGTTCATCTTTGGCCTAAAATCAAATCCAAAGATAAAACTTGGTGCTCTTTTTCTTCTTGTAAGCATCTTTAAGCGTAGATTTGTGCATCTGAGAAAATTAGTGTTTGAATACCAAACTAACATTTTGTTAAGACTTCATAAAATTATTTTTTTGCTTCTAAAAGTTATTCTGGAATTACATGCTCAAACTAACTTTTAAGTTTTTGGGTTTCGAAGTCGAAATGTAAGTTTTTAACTGGTATCCAAATTTGTTAAGGAGTCTGTTTGGATACTCATTCGGAAGTTGTTTTTCAATTTCTGAAAAAATTGAAAAATCTAGTTTCGCGATAAAATTTAAAAATAACTTCTACAAGCCAAAAAGTCCGAAATTGGGCATATAATACCAAAAAGTCTACTAAAAATGTTTTTGTTTTTGACTTTTAAGATTAATTTCTAATTTTACCACGTTTGAATACCAGAAATAAAACTCAGAAACAAAAGCAATTTTGCTTCCAAAAAAAATCTTTTTTTAAGCAAATGTAAAAAGTATAATTTGATCGAAAACTCTTTACATACCGCCTCTACAGATGACCTTAAAACAACCATTCACAATTTTCTCACTGGTAGGGCCCAAAAATGGCCCCGTGCTAATCACCCCAAGGGTTGTGTGAGTGGTTGTTTTAAAATTGTCTGGTTCCACGGTATGTATAGAACCATTCTAGTGGAACCATTCTAATTTGATAGCTTGCCTCACTCACCGCCTCCTTGCTGCAGTGCAGGCAAGCACACAATACCAAAGTGTAAATTTATTTCACCCCCTAGTAGTTATTATAAAACTACATGATTAAAGGGATACAGTGCAGTGTTGTTATCTAAGTTGTCAGTGTAGCTAATAAATAAATTAATACCTTAATACAGCTCCCGTGACCTCACAATCACATGGATGGAGAAAGAAAGAAGATCCCCTCCTATAGCTATCACCTAGGTTGAAATTGAATGACCAGAGAAAAAAAGTAAGAAAAAAAAAAGAGAGGTTGCTTCTCAAAATCAATCACCATTAAACCTGCAACATCACTCCCCAGTAATGATTTGAGCAAAAAATACACCAAAGATATCCAAAAAAAGAAGACCCATCATCAAATCAGATGGGTGTGTTCTCCTCTCTCACTCTAATCCTTGTCATAATCTCCACTACATTTGTCTCTACTTCCAAATCTGCTCCTGATTACAGTACAGTGGTTTACAAAGGCTGTGCAAACCAGACATTCTCAGATGCAACAGGAGGAGGAGTTTATTCACAAGCACTCTCAGGTCTCTTCACTTCACTCATCTCCCAGTCTTCAAAAACCAAGTTCTTCAAAGCCACTGCAGGCGGCAACGGCGGTGGGTCAGTTTCATTCACTGGTATTTTCCAATGTAGAGGAGATTTAAGCAATGGAGACTGTTACAGCTGTGTAAGCAAACTCCCAAAAATCATAGACAACATGTGTGGTAAAACAATCGCCGGCAGAGTTCAACTGACCGGCTGTTACGTTTCATATGCGGTATCAAACTTCCCGGTGATTTCTGGTGTTCAGATGCTTTTTAAAACATGTGGAAGGTCTCAAGCATCTGGGGTTGGGTTTGAAGAGAGGAGAGACACTGCATTTGCTTCAGTAGCTGATGGTATTGTGAATCAAAACAATGGGTTTTATACTAGTCAGTATCAGTCTGTTTATGTGTTGGCTCAGTGTGAAGGTGATTTGAGTACTAATGATTGTGGTGAATGTGTCAAGACTGTTGTTCAAAAATCACAGGTTGAGTGTGGGAGTTCGATTTCTGGTCAGATTTATCTGAACAAGTGTTATATGACTTATACTTATTATCCTAATGGAATCTCTAAGAAAGATTCACCAGGTACATTTCTCATTTCTCTTCATTGATTGTATGATTTGATTGTTTATCTTGTTCATTGATGATGTTCTTATGATGGGTTTGGTTTTGATTGTTCAAAGCAGATGGAGGTGGTGGTGGTGGTGGTGGTGGTGGGGCAGCACAGAATACAGGGAAAACAATAGCTATTGTAGTGGGAGGAGCTGCTGGTGTTGGGTTCCTTGTTATCTGCTTGATGTTTACTAGATCTTTGTTGAAGAAACATGATGATGATGGTAAGTTTTTGATTGATTAAGAAAAGTATACTATTTACTAAATTGATTTCTTTATTCACCTTTTAGTGTAAATTAGTAGTCTAATCATGGTTAACTTATTGGGAATTATGTGTGCAGATTACTGATGGATAGAAAGAAGCCATTTTGAGGAGAAGAGCTGGAATTTGAGTGGAGGGTTTAGGAAGAAGATAGATAGATAGAAAAAGGAGGGGTTTTCACTTTTTTTGGATGTAAAAAGAAAAGAGATACTTTTTGTTGGGAAGAGGAGCACATTGACACATTGTTGTTAAGAATTGTTTAAAGAATCAAAAGAATGAATGTTTTTTGTTTTTAGATTAGCATTTTCTGATTTTACTTCTCAGTGGGATGGACAATGGAGAGAAAGCAGCAGTTGCAGAAGAGATTTTTTTTGGGCAATTTTCTTGGCTTCTCTCTTCATTTCAGAGCACAGAGATTTTCCATATTTCTTTACTAATTTCTGTTCTGGATTTATGAATTTCTTAATACACATATCTGACACACAAGGGTTGTTGGAAAATCTTGCTTATATTTTATGTAACTACTTGCAAATCCCATTACTCAAATCTCTGGTGACAATCCATAGTTTCAGGGTTCATATTTTGAATGGTTAGGATGGCTTAGCATCAAGGTTGGTGACATTGTAGTTAAAATGTCTATCACAGTTTTCTAAAACTGGAATTGGGGTCTTGAAAACCCTAAACTTGTGTTTGTCCTTTATTTAGAAATCAGAATAAAAATAATACAATCTGTAAATTTGTACTACTAGCAAGCATCATATGCATTTGTGCCCATTCAACAGTCACATGGCCTGTCTGCTTGTACTTTCTGTTTTTCCATGGGCTGGCTCTGTATCTCAAGCTTCTTTTGGTTCATACAATGCAGTCACCCAGTCAAAAAAAAAACAGTACATTGTTGAATTATTAAGAAAGGAAAAGACAAGGCTAAGAAACTAACCAACTTGCAGCAGAGGTGTTGCTGGATGGGTTCTTCCTTGGCTCTGATCTGTAAAAATTGCTGCAGAGATATATGTTCTGGAACTGGAAGTATGATAACAAGATAATGAAAAATGTATTTGATGACATTTTTGCATTATAAGTGAAGTTAAATTTACATTCACACCTAATGTAACCACACTTTTTTTTGCATTTCCTTCCACCAAGAAAGGAGAAATACATCTTTTGTTGATCTAGAGATGTACAAACCTATGGACAGAATCAGAAAACTAATCACATACCCTTCAAAATTTGTGCTTTTCATGAAACTGTCTGGCACAGGCCTCAGGGTACCTTTTGCATTTGTTAAGAGGCCTTCACCATTCAGGCATTCACTTAAGCATTTGTGCAGCTTGAGAGCATTGATTTAATCTTACATAAACCCGCATACGTTTAAGGTGACCCAACGGTAGATTAGCATTGATCTAATCTCGTGTGTTTAAGGCGACCCATCCACATACGTTAATTTCTTGTTTAAGGTGGTTGCTGCAGACGCGATGATAAGATGGAAAAGTCAGCAATTGTTATCTAAATCATGCTCGAACATTCTATAGTGAGACCTAAGATCTTGATCATCTTTCACACAAGAGATTCACCATGTCTCAATAGCTGTAGCTTCCTCAAATTCTTGAACATCATCCTCTAAATTTTAACCTCTGTGAGCTTGTGGAACCACAAGCTTTTTGATATGGAGAGAAACCTTTCCTTACACCATTTGTAACACCTTTATAGTACCGGTGGAGTTAGCAGCCATGAACATATTTGATTTCCTTCTCCAGCAAACACTTGAAACAAACTGTCCATTGTCGTCGCTGGACTCTTGTCCAGAAATGGGATCAATAGAACCAAACTGATGAGAAGTGATTGGCATAGGGAGTGATCTATAGTAAGAATAAATCTGCAGAAAACAAAGAAAGAATTAAAAGCCTCTCCACCAATTCCTGACACGTGTATGCAGCACTTTTTTGGTTAAAAGTGAGAGTGTGAAAATGCAATCAAATTTGAAAAGAGCAAAGAATACCTCATTTGTTTCTGAACCGCAAGCAATATATCCATCTGAGACGGCCAAGCCCACAAAGTTCTGAAGATGCAAGTTTGAAAAATTAATAAACAGATAAGGAATCAACATTTACTTTACATCAAACAACTTTTCAATGGATCAACATCAGAAATACATATCAGAACCTCTTATAGCTAAAGTAGTTGGGGAGGATAAACAAAATGCATTCAGTTTAATTAGTTCATGAATATTTTTTTTCTTTGCATTAAAACCAATGTCATACGTGATGGTTCTTTTGTTCATCCAGACCCAATAGAAAGGTATTCACCATTTTATCCCTCCACTGGATTTGGACAAGCGTACACCCTACGATACTTTTACTCTAGATATTTTAACATCCAGTGCGTACAAATGAGAGTTGCAGGTTCAAAGGTGAACAACATTTAGGATAGGGCAAACCTACCTTTTCATTAGTATGACCTTTAAGGGTTAAGCTGCAAGCATTAGTAGACAATGAACCGGAAACCGTTTGGTTGAGATCCCAAAGCTTTAGCGTATTGTCCGTTGATGCAGAAACAAGGGTTTCATGGTCCAAGAACTTCACATAGCTAACAGCTTTCCCGTGCCCTGCCAATGAGCACCAAGGGATCCTTGTATTTCGAAGATCATAGCAGTGCATCTTATGATCCGCAGACCCAAATGCCATCAAATGCGGGGTATAAGGAGAGAACTGAACACAGCAAACATTTGCTGCACTGCGTATAGTGCAGGTAGACTTTCTCTGTACAAAAGTTGCATTATGTAAGCTTGTAATTATGAAATATCTATAGATACATGGTTTACTTAAAGCATTTGAATGTCTCAATATAATAGTAAACCCAGTGGGTTATTGTTCAGTTACTTCTTTCTAACCAGGTCAGAGTATTATTTATCAGTACTCATGCAGACTTACCGCCTATCAAACCCATCTTACTTTATGAATTTATGAACTATAATATTCTATGTTCTAACTCCAGTGATGCAAATAATATCATCAGGCAGAAACTACAGAAAGCCAGTTCCCATCTCTAATTTTCAATGTTTTCAATACCAACTTAAAAGCATGGAATTTAGGATAAGATAAGAGAACGTACCTCATTAAGGCTCCATAATTTGACACAACAATCGTCACTTCCACTGGCTAACTTCATGGGATCCATTTGAGAAAAATCGACGGACCAAATTCTTGTCTCATGTTCTTTGTATCGAGCAAATCCCTGACCAGTGCTTGCATCCCAGAGCTGCAATTCAAATAAAATGATGAACTGTTCAAGAATCTAGTAAATAACATAAACCATTCATTGACTGCTGACAGATATACAAGTAACCTTAATCTAGTAAAAGAAATGATCAGCAAAGAAAACTGTAAAGGAGAACCTTGAGTTGTCAACTCAAAAATGACCAACTAAAAGAGCTTATGGTAGCCAAACCCTCAGCTCTTTGTTACATAAAGAAGCACTACATGGAATCCTAAGGCTGAAAACATCTTAAAAAATGAAGTTTCCAGAGTAGAGTTTGTATCAAGCTAAACTACTAGTTTACTACACATCTATGCTACACACACAGACATATACTTTTAATGAACACCATTTACTGCATAAGAAAACCCACCTGTACAGCACCATCATAATCAGTTGAAGCCAAATAATTCTTTATGTAACTATTCCAGCAAACGCAACTGAGCTTACATTTGCTGGACATCTCGGCCACTGGATACTGAATATCAACAGAATCATCCAACAGCCCATTGAAATCAAAGATTTTAATTTTCTTCGATACTCCTGCAGCAGCGAAGTACTCCTCATCTCGGTCAAAACTCAATGAACAAATTACGTTCGCAGAACTGAGAAGATCCCCATTTCTTAATGTCCCACGCACTTCAAACTTTTTATAGCGAGTATACTTGCATAGACCATCAAAAAAGGCACCCACGCGATCTGTGGGTTTCTGGTTCACAACATGTGGTGTATTCCCATTTTGTACATGTGACCATTTATCCCTCCTGTTAAGGAAATCAGTGTCCAAACGACCAGTGGCAGAAGCATCTGGAAGCAAGAGTTGGGATCTCATGGAGAAGTAAGCATTTTCAAGCAGGCTCATATTCCTCATCAACCTATCATCATTCACATTTAACGAAGGTGAAACCTTATCGCTTGTGACTGACCTTAGAGGTTCTTTGGGAAGGAGGTCTTGTTCCCTTGTATCCTTATGTTCCAAAGAACGAATACTCCTTGTTTCTATTGAGCGCCTTTTCTCAACTTCCTTGATATCTGTTTCCAAGCTGCTGATGTCTTCAACTAATTTAAAAGCCTTTTCGTCTTTTTGTTCCTTCAAAGATGTTAGAAATTGCAGCAGTAACTCTGATTCAGCAATATCTTCTTGAACAGACCGGTACCCATCCTCAGATGTCAACTCTTGAGATTTGCCTATAAGTTCAGACTGTAGGATTGCCCTGTTTATATCATTACATATTTAGTCACTTCGCTACTTAGAACAAATTGTAAGAACGAGCGTATACTTATAGCTCGCAATTTTTTTGCTAGTTTTCATATGCCAGTTCAGGTAACCAGAAAAGATAGAAAATACAGGTATGGAATAGCAGGTATTGGGCTTCTACTACAAGGTGATATATGTCAAGTAAATTTACACCTTCCCATACAAACAATGTTGCGTACTGCTGTCTTGAAGTGCAGAAAACTCTAGGTTGTCAGGCTCTGTAATAGCCTCATTCACAGATATGATACAGGGAGTTGGACGAAATTGTGAATACCTTGTTGTTGGCCGTGATGAGGGTTCTGGATGAAGAAGCCAGAGACAAAAACCAGCTTCTTTTGGGTTTTCTGATAGAAAATCTGGAGGAAGAATCCGATGCTGAATCTTTAGCATTGCTTCGTTATGCAGTTCCGATGATTCAGAACGGGAAAGCAGCTAAATATAATGAGGCCAAATTAGTCTGACTCTAGCTAATATATCTTTTCTATCAAGAAATGGAAACAAAGGTAGATTGACTAGCGACAAACAAATATGGAACCGGAAGGAAAAATAGATTTGTATAGAAATTGTTTAACAAGATGCAACAGGTAGTGAATATCGTTTATCTTACAGTCGCATTAGGATTCTTTTATACAGAGGAAACATTTCAGCATAGAAAATAGGCTACATATAGAGTTACTTTAACACAACAAGAACTCCAACTTACGACCTGTTTTAGTACCTTTTTATCTCATATATCAGGATCTACACCATTACATAGCAGTAAACATTCCCAAGACGCATATTTCAGATGAAGAAATATCACTCAGGGATATGTGCCAGAGAATTCTTAAAGATATTTGAATTTTCCTCATTTTTCAACTTCTGGTATAAACACAAAAAATAGGCTTAAGTTCAATGCAGGTGAATTGATTAATAAAGGTTTTTTTTGTTTTTGTCCAACCAGACATCTAAAATTAGTTCAAAAGAAATTTTTCCACTGACATATACCAATGAAACTGTGTGAGTGTATTAGCTTTTTCAGGATACCACAAACACTTCCTTTTAACAACATATACCATTAACTAACTGACTTGGGAAAATTAAACAGTATGCACATATCATTGTAGTGTATAGGGAGGACTCTAAAGTAACAGCTAAGAGAAAAAGATAAACCAACCTCAAAGAGAAGAATCCCAAGAGAGTAGATATTTGAGAACAATGTGGATCGCTTTCCTTGAAGCTCCTCTGGGCTAGCATACCACCTCTCTTCGGAGTGAGCATTTACAGAAACCAACTGTGGCCAATTGCTATTAGGTATTATGCCGTTGCTGGACCTTTTCCAAGGCCTGTCTTCTGAATAACCAGAATAATGCATCTGACTGCTATTAATATCAACTGTATCGCGCTTATAGTCAGAATTAGCTAAAAAACCAAACTGCTGCCGAGTAGATGCTATGTTCTCATTGATTTTTTGATGCCTTGCTGTAACAGTATGGAGGGCATGCTCACTTGTTTCCACATCCTTATTGGCACTCAACTGACTCTTTGAGAAGGGAACATCTAAATCAGGCATGCTCTCTGACAATACATTCCGTGCCAATGCGCCAACATATTTGATTCGATTTGATGGCAACAACTTTAAACAAGACGGACGTAAGTCTCGCAATACAATCTGTTTGGAGTGTGCAAGATCAACAAGCTGTACAATCTGCATAAAAATATCCAGCCTCACAGTTTTATCCAATTTACGCAGTCCTGGTTTCATCCACTCTCTTAAGGTAATTCCATCATATAACCTCTTACGCTCAACACTAGAAACACTTTGCCGAGATAGGTTTTCAGCTTTAACACTGACATCCAATGGAGCATCTAAAACTACATCATTAACGCCCCTACGAAAACCTGGTTTCATCCACTCTCTTGAGGTAATTCCATCATCTAATCTCTTACGCTTAACACTAGAAACACTTTGCCGTGATGGGTTTTCAGCTTTGACACTTACATCCGACGATGCATCTAAAACTACATCATCAACACCTCTACGAAAAGCTGGTTTCATCCACTCTCTTGAGTTAATTCCATCATCTAACCTCTTACGCTCGACACCAGAGACACTTTGCCGTGATGGGTTTTCAGCTTTGACACTTACATCCGACGAAGCATCTAAAACTACACTATCAACGCCCCAACTCTTCTTCTTATTCTGACTCGTTTTGGAAACACCAAACCCATCAACACCTTCTGGATACTTGCACACAGCTCCCTTCCCTTTCAAACTATTCTTAACAAGAAAACTCGAAAATCCAGATGCCAGAACCTTGGTCCTCAACCCTCCCGAAGGCGATATAGAATCATTCGATATGACATTATCATAAGTCCTAATCACATTCTTGGACACATCAATACTAACCTTCGCTTTATTCTTCCCCTCTTCCTGTACCAAATTTCCCACACGAAACGTATTTCTCATATCCTCTCCACCACCAGCTGAAGTAAACGGCTGCTTACCCCTCCGTACAGATTCTCCACTCTCTTTCCTCGAAACAGCAGCAATCTGTCCACCTCCTCCTGCTTCCAAACCACCACCCAAACTATTCCCATCCACAGAAAAATTCAAATTCCTATAATTCTTATATATCAACTCTTCCACCATATCAATAGCATCAACACTAGGACTATTACTACTACATCTCGGCTCGGAATTATCGAAAAGTTTCACATATTTCGGTGGCTCCACCGCATCGGCACCATCAGGTATCACACAAATCTGTTTCCCTCCTCTATGGTTTATATCATCTACTCCAACCACCGTATCTCTCTCACCATGTGCTTCCATTTTATCCTAAATAATTCTACCAAATCATACTAATCTTCCGTATTATTATCCATTCATGAACCCTAAATTAGTAATTGATTTTTGACCTAATTTGATAGAAAAAAAAAAAAAAAATGTTAGGCTGAAAAACATTAAGATTAACCTAATTTGAAGACTTTAACATGCCATAAACAGTAGCAGAAGAGGGAGATTTACCGAATTCGCAATGGATGGTCGGAGCTTCAGAGAAAACCCTAAGTTCCTCTCAGTAAATGATGATCAGAGGAGATTTTTTAATTTGGGAGGAGAATTAATTTTGCGCCACTCGGTTTCACTGTGACAAACGGAATGTAGAAAAGGGGCGAAAAAAAATGAAAGAAAACGTTTTGTCGCGGAAATTTATCCCACTATTAAAAAAATGTTTTCCAATACTAGGTACTTGTTGCTTTGTTACCGGCCACTTTTACCACGGTGATTTCTAGTCCCCGGCTAAACTGATATCCCGGACCCGAGGTGATCGATCTGTTACTATCTTCGTCAGACCGCTAACAACTAATCAGATGTAATATACAAAATTGAATGTATATTACAATTTTTTGGTTTATGAAAAATTAGACAATGTGCTTTCATAATACAGGCAAGAATATTCTTAACCGACTTCCTTCTGCCGCGTAGTTTGCTAATCCGTCTGTTTCCTGATTTTCTGGTCGATGTTTGTGGATTGGTGTGCAATACTAAATTTTTATTCAATCTCTCTAGATAGTTGTGTAACATCATTTTTGACAGTCGACACCACTTTTCGTAAGAGATAAACAAGTAATTATTGATGCCTCGAGCTGAATTGGGGATAATATTGAATAAGGATGATATTTGCCTAGAAAAGATGGTTGGTACTTGGGGAACGGTATGTGTGGTACATTGTCCCTTGGGGGAAGTTGAATGGAGTTCAATGAAGCTACGTAACTACACCATGTGCAAGGTGCCTATTGCCCCGATGCAAAATTTGGTCGTCCCGAAGCTTTTTTATGAGGTTCTAACAAAGGACACGCTTTCTTCTTCTTGGGGCTTATCATTTGTTGTGTAGGTGGTGGTCCTATTCGGTGGGCAAACATTACCAAATTCTTTGTTTTTTAAAACAAAAGTGTGCCCCGTAAACGCATGATAAGGGTTGGATTCATTCACATCGTCCTTTTTTTACCCCATCCAAGAGATGTTTCCAGCCGTCTAACACACTTAGTCACTTACAGATGCATTTACGGATTTACTTTGAGTCTTTTTTTTACACCGTCCAAAATACGTGCAGTGTTTATGGATTTACGGGCAAAATTTTGCGCACGTGTTATTTTGGCATTTTTGAACCAGGGGCTTTTAGGCCTATCTCTATGCATATATCGAACACTGATTTTTGGCATATATGCACCCATTATGGGTATGCCAAACTCATACGCCTATATGCAAGGAATAACATATAGGCATACAAGACAGAGTTTCCAGCGAGCGATAGAGAGTCCATCACTCGATGGTCAAGTCAACGCTCACTGGTCATTAAAACGCCAACGCTAGTCAAGCTCTCGCTCGACTCACAAAACATCGCTTACCAGATCTTCATCCAACGGCTAGTATTTTCCCCCTTTATAAATACCTAATATCAATCTCATTTCAACTCACACCAGAATTTCTCAATCTTCTTCTTCAAATCTAAAACAATCACACTTCTCTACAATTCTTTTCATTTCTTGTAATATGGGTTCACAATCTCAAAGTCAAGACTAAGGCAAAGCTAGAAAAACCAAAGTCCGTGGTGCAAAATACACCATGATAGAGGATGAATGCATTTGTCGTAATTATGTTTATTTTACCCAAGATTGTATCGATGGTGCACAACAACATGGTAACACCATGTGGGATAATATATTTTTGAAATATGAAGAACAAACCATGAACATCAATTCTCGTGATGCAAAATGATTGGCAGAACACTTCATTGTAATCAACATGGAAGTAGTCGCTTATGTTGCATTGATAATGCAAGCCAAGAGAGCAGGCAGAGAGAGTGGTCAGGAATGATGTTGATTTTGAAACAAAGGTTCATTTAGATTGGCAGCGAAAACATGGTAAATAGTTCGCTTTCGAAAGTTGTTATCATATTTTGAAGGTGTTGAACAAATATAATCCAGATTTCTTAATAACTAATCAACAAGTACCTGAAAGGTCACCATATAATTCTTCTCCCTCAACACCAAATTCAAATTCTTCACCAGATACTGCAAGAAACCCAAAAGGTAACTTAGTTTTTAATAATTATGATGATGATGGTAAGAGAAAATTGCCAGGAAGGAACAATG
Organism: Papaver armeniacum; assembly: GCA_023531295.1. Classification (NCBI taxonomy): domain Eukaryota; kingdom Viridiplantae; phylum Streptophyta; class Magnoliopsida; order Ranunculales; family Papaveraceae; genus Papaver; species Papaver armeniacum. The sequence goes on along the minus strand of JAJJWW010003100.1, from coordinate 243,925 downwards.
CAAGACTAGCTAGAAAATTAGCTCAAGAAGGAGGGAGTTCCGGTGGATTTAACATGGCGGAGTTTATGGAACATCAAAAGACCGTCGATAAGCAAAGAGCAGTTGATAGGAAATTTCAAAACAGGGAAAGTAAAAAAAGTCGTATTTCTCAAGAAAAATTTGGGTTTGACTATGATTTGACAAAATTCAAGCACAGATTGAACAACAAGCTGGATTTACTAACAACAATGGTGATGATGATGATGATGATGATGAAACTGATAATAAGTTTTGTATAATATTTCCTCTAAATGATTGATGTATTAAATTAAGTTTTAATTTAAAGTATTGCATTTTAATTTGATATGTTGTTGTTGCATTCTACTTAATATTAGTTTGAAATGAAAAGTTGATTAATTTGAAATGTTGTTGCTCATTAACTTTAAATAAGTATATTGTTCATTAAATTAAATAAAAAATACATAACTTAAATTAAAATACATAAAACTTAAATTAAATTACATAACTCATTGTCTTCCATGCTCGGCCCAAAGATTCAATCTTAGATCTTCTCTTAAACTGTCATATAAATTTCGGTTCTGAATGTAATTAGTCATTTGAGCATAATTCCTTGTAGGGACGCCTCGGTTGAATCTCCGGACGCAAATCTTCATCTTCATAGTTAGTCCACTCCGGATTACGACGGATTTCCTTAATTACCATGTTATGAAGAATTATGCAAGTGAGCATAGTCTTGTGCATTTCACGAGGACTCAACCCACGATATGGGCCACAAATGATAGCGAACTTCCTCTTACAAATTCCAAAAGCGCGTTCCACATCCTTCCTCGCTCCCATTTGGGCATCGTCAAAATGCCGGTATGAACGACCTAATGCACCGGCAGGTGGCTGACGGTAGCATTGAACCAAGGTGGACCATTTTGGGTAGATACCATCCGCAAGATAATAGCCATGAGTGTACTGGTGGCCGTTAATCATGAAATAGACTTGGGTACAAATTCCATGCTTCAAATCTTCAAACAGAGACGACTTATGCAAAACATTGATCATATCATTTTGTGAACCCGGAAGACCAAAAAAAGCGTGCCATATCCAACAATCGTAAGAAGCAGCAACTTCAAGGATAATTGTTGGTTTTGGATGATGACCTTTATATTGACCAGCCCAATAAACAGGGCATCCTTGCCATACCCAATGCATACAATCGAGACTACCTAGCATTCCTGGGAATCCCCTTTTCTCATTCTCCCTCAATATTTGTCTAACATCTTCCTCGGTTGGTTTTCACAAATATGTTGGACCAAAATGATTAATAATTACTTCACAAAACAATGAAAGGTAAGTGAATGAAGTTATTTTACCCATACGAAGATACTCATCGTTCGCATCCGCTGGTCTTCCATAACCTAGAATCCTTAATGCCGAAGTAACTTTTTGTTCAGGACTATGACCTCTAATATTCAGTGCATCAAACTGATAATTAAATTGAGGTTCTACCCGACAAAGCTCTTCAATAATCTTTATCACCAGATGTCGAGGCATACGAAATCGACCTTGGAAATCTCGATCAGACTACACACAATTGGGAAGAAAATAATCGTGCATCAGCTTCTGATGGTAAAATTCCCTCCCTTGATACGTATACCTTCTTGAGAATACTTTTTGTGGCTCTAGAACTCTAGGTATTTGGACCGTATGTACTAGCATCAAAATGTCGATGAGTTTATTATCTTTAGCTTCCTCATCGTCAAGTTCTTGCAACCTCCTTCGATGCATTTCTTATTGTAATCTAAACCGATTCATAATAATATTCTTCTCTTCATTGGATCTCGCCATTAATATTTAATATGAGTGTAGAAATAGCGAAATTGGTGAAATATATGTTGAAGTAGGTGTGAGTACCTTGGAGAAATACAAGGGCGTATATATAGGAACCATTAGTGGGGAAATAGCCATTGCAAAATATCCAGTTGTCGATATAATTAATATCGCCAGCGATACTTTTTATATCGCTCGATATAATGTATAACGCCAGCGATAATCTCATTCTCGCCAGCGTTATTCATAATATCTTCAGCTAGAATGTATATCGATTATTGGTTTTCCCATAGTGGCACAATTGGTTTGCCATGCCACCTGGTATGCCAAACAACATTTTATTGCCATACCCATAGGAATAGGCCTTAGGAGCGTCGTGGCTGATAAAGTACCCCAACTTTTTACATTGCACATAAAAAAGTATCCCTGCTTTTTAAAAATTTGTTAAAGTACCCCGTTTTATTCAAAAGGCAAATTCCATCCAGTTAAGTGCTCGGTGGCAGTTATCTTTCGAACAAAAACTCCTATTTACCCCTGAATTACATTTACTTGGTGGGAGGGTAAATGATCCGACGGTCCAGGAAACGGTGTAACGATCTTGAACCGGTCTCGACGAACCTGAAAGCGTTGTCACGATCCTGTACCAGGCTCGACGAACCTAAAAATTGTTGTAGAAGGTCGATTTTCTACCAACCAAAAACCCAAAACACTTGATATGATGAACCCTTTTTGGGAAATGACGTAACGAACCTGAAAGCGGTCTAACGATCCTGGACCGGGCTCGACGAACCTGAAAAATAATGTAGAAAATCAATATGGCAATAAGTAAATGGTAAAATATGTAAAGTAAACTAGTATTAACTAGCACTAGATGGAAAAACTAACTGTGAAGGGCACTTTAACAAATTTCAAAGTATCAAGGGTATTTTTTTTTGTGGGTATCAAAAAAACGGGGCACTTTATCAAAATTCTCTATTTTATATTTGGTTTAGTTGTGATAGTACTTGAAAATGTATTTGTTAAACGGATTTTCTACATACACCGAAGAACAAGCACCGTGGTGGGCACCGAGACTAATCCCACAGACACAGGGAAAAATTCTGTGCATTGGGATATGGGCAGAAGTGGTCCCACCCCTCCTCTCACACGGTATCAACTTCGGTGCTCCTCCTTCAGTGCATCTATACATTCTGTTTGTTAAATGAAAAAGTTGAACGAGTTTATTATATTGATTACATGTCTTTCGTAATTTACCATAATAGGTTGTGATGCTGCTAGATAGTGTATATAAGGATATCGTAATATTTTAGTGCGAATATAAGATAGAGTATCTAAGGGTCAGGATCACTTTTGTATCAATCATGGCTTCATTCGTGAAAGCATAAATTAAAGAACCGTATAAGTAGATTAGAAGACCTTTGAATTGTCAGAAATTAAGATGAAATCAAGAATTAGAGTGGAAGAAAGGAAAATGGGAATCTAAATATTGGATATTGATGTTATTGGACATATGTTAGTGGTTGGGAGAGGAACCAGACAAGAATATATCCAAAAAGCTGAAACATGATGAAAAGAAATGGAATCGAAGCGATGGGGACTTTTATTTACTGATGGAATCAGAGACAGTGATAGGGGAACAGATTCCATGTACCCAAAAACCCGTGTGCCTTCTATGCCGGTCAATTAAAAATGGATACATGTCTTACCTTTTTTCGCAATCACGACACCATATATTCCTTCCATATATATCTCGTCTTCATCTTTTATTTTATTTTTCATGTCTTCGTATTTATGGATCACCGGAAAAAGAAAAACTAAAAACAAAAATAAGATAAACGAAATCTTTATTTACATCGTCTGCATCTTTAGATATGCATCATCATAAGCAAATACCACATCATATAAGATTACAGTATATAACTAATACACATCTAACTAACAAGTATAAAGTGAATTTTGTTGATAACAAATACTCCTAACAAATTGTTTGTTAGAGAATTGCTGAGTTGAACCCACCAAGCGTTGGTATGTCAAGTTTGGTTGTCATATTTTAGTTCTAAAACTTGAGTTGCTTGATTATATTACTAGAGTCAACTTTGTTAGGTTATACTAGGAAGTCTAGAAATGTTGAGACAAACTCGTTTTACTCTGAAGACCCTGAAGACGTATCGACGACAACGAACACTTCGTCCTTCTATTTGAGGTTAGTAATACAGACTTGACTTGTTTTCAATTCTATCTGCGTTGCTTTCAAGTCGTTTATATTGAAAACATAACATGCAAATTTATATTTACAAATCTGTAGTATTGGTGACTTGACCATTACATTGTATGATCAAAGTGTCAAAGAAAGTATATTGGAATACGAAGTATAACGCTTATATTCTGAACTTCTTATAATATATACAACACTATCTTTGTATTCTTATACTAGATTGTGTGATGAATTTTGGGTTGATTGCCATGAAAACTAATTTTAATTACATGAGTTTAAGGACGTAGATTTGTGAAACTTGTTTCGTAGTTGAAAGGAAGCCCATGGATCTATAGCAGGACCAATCCATACTTGGGGATCTCTAGCAGGATCTTTAGCAGGACTGATCCATACTTGGGGATTTCTAGCAGGACCAATCCCTATCTTGGGGATCGCTTGCAGGATCGATCTTTAATATCAATTGTATTTATGGTTTCTGTATAAATTTTAGGGTTTAAATAGATATCGGAATATGAGTTGATATTTAAGAAAGTTCATAATGTCGACATTATGAGTATTTGAACACGTGCTAAAATATTACTCCCTCTGTCCTAAAATTTCTGTCCTCTATTCTATTTTCGTTTGTCCTAAAATACTGGCCAGCTTCTATTTATAGTCATATTTTTTAGTCAAACTCTCAAATATACCCTTCAATTTTTATAATTAGAAAATAATTTTTAAATATCATTAAACAAAAATCTTAAACGATATCTTCCTCAATAAGAAACAAATCTACTAAGTCAAGCCATAAATATTTTATTTTATCTTCTTTAAACGTCTTAAATGATATCTTCCTCAATAGGAAACAAAATTACTAAATCAATCCATAAATATTTTTATTTTCATCTTCTATTTAAACATTTCTATAAATAATAAAATTACCAAATATGTAATTTTTTTACATGCTCCATATATTTAATTATATAACCAAAATACAAAAAGTTTTACACAGAACTTTTGGTTGGCAGCCTAGCGACAAGCTGAGCTCCATATATTCCTTTTAATTTTAGTAATAACACAACATTTAATAGGGATAGTTTGTACACTCCTCCGGTCTCCTTAATATCTTGACTTAGTCAAAGCGGACTAATAATTTTAGGACGGAGGGAGTATTATTTATTTTTCGAATATGTTCCTTGATACTCAAGATGAGATCCCAAACCAAAATATTTGAGAATCTTTTATTTTTTCAAATTTACATGTCTTGGCTTTCCCAGTAAGTAGCATATCGCTGGAGAATATACTAGTGAAGTATACTTGTATGCTAGCTAATATTGATTTGTCATCCATGAGAAATTTCAGTATATTATTCGGAATCAGACAAAACCGAAAAATGCCATTTTATTGCATATCTTTTGATATTTTCAGTTATGGAAACTCCTTGGTGTCCAATCTAACTTGGTCTATAAATAGTGAAGTTTGTTCTTCTTACAAACTTATCCCGACACACAAACTTCATTTTGTATTCACTGTGATATCCGACTAGCTAGTAGTATTATTCATGATACTTACTTGGAGGGGAAAGTAACCAAATTAGGAGAAATATCTTACATCTGTTTTTTAATGACTTATGTGGGATCAAGAAGCAACTAGAAGTACCATTGGTGGGAGAATAGAATCGTATATTTATATTAGTATTAGATTATTGATTTGATTGACTAATGGTAGTTGAACCTTGATATTCACCTAGTTTGTTTATTACATGATGATCCTTCTCTTCTGATATAAGGCCACTCGAACTAGATCAAGGATCGACAAAGTTCAGATCTGTTTTTAGATTTTAAGAAAATCTTGCGATCATCCATTGTTAACAAACTTTTTTTTGTGCATGATTTATCATAAAGGAATCAAGTTATTTGTGCGGGTACACTGAAGACCGAAGATTTGAAGACAAGAAATTTTCTTATTGGTTTTCCGATCTTTGTGATTATATTTCGTGCACACTTGATTAGCTGGGATCCAACAAGTTGGTTTATCTTTGATACACTTCCATAACTTGTTGTGTAAATCGATGATCTATAATTTGATGGTTCTCTTCAGGACCCGAATCTGACATGTTGTGAACTAAGATTAGATTATCCTGATAATCTAGATCTTACGTTGATATAAACATAAAGAAAGGAGTTTAAACTTTTAAACGGAAGAATCATTATATAACTCAACAATATCTCTTATTTAGTTTTTGAGATTGATGGAGTGGTTACCGCATGAAGATTAGTCCTTTATGTTTAAGTATACGATCTAATGGATTTGAGCGATAGAAGTCTTCAGCGTTGCTGAAGCAACTTAAGATAGTGGACTCTATCTTAAGATTCACATGTATTGCAGATTCTTAGTAGGCGCAGGGATACTGAAGGAACTAGGTAACTTTGAGTTTATTTACTTTGTTTCAACTATACGAAGTTGGTAGTAGTCTTTGTTTAGCGAACTAGTTCTGAGAGTATTCAAAACTGGACTAGGTCCCGGGTTTTTCTACATTTGCGGTCTCCTTGTTAACAAAATCTTGTGTTGTGCTGTTTACTTTAATTTTGTATTATTTAGCTTGTCTTTATAACTAAAGTAAATACCATTAATACGTTAATCCAACACTTGGGTTTGATCCTAATAGTTAGGTTCGGTTTCAAAAACTATTCTATATACCAAGTGTCACCTTGTTGAAAAGTAACCTCCTTGACAGTATTTGTCTGAATTAGATTACACAAAGTGTGTCTCAAATAGGTTGATATCGAAAAGATTGTGGTGTATATGGTACCATCATCATTTCAATGTTAAATCATCAAAAAATAAATTATATACCTAAACAAATTAATAAACTTAATTACAAATTTAATGATGACTTATCTGTTGGAAAAAACTGGGTAAAAAACAGAGGATGAAATGAACACAAAAGAAATTGTTGTACTCCAAACTTTCAAGGCTCATAAGATTTCTTTTAGACGATTATTTCTACCCTCCCAATATCAGTTGGCAATTGCAACAGGTATGAGAAATAATGCCTTCAGGATACAATGAAAGCCCTACAACAGAGAAATTGGATTCAAGGTTTGCACCCCTTGACCCAATCAAGAACACACTAGAAAGAATTCTGATGATGCTTTAGATGGAGAGAAAACAGGTTGAATTGATTGTTAAGAATGAGAGAATACCTTCACTACTTATAGGGATATTCATGCCTATTGGAGATGCCTCTTCACTTCCAAAAGACACATAAGGTGTCTATTGGTAATGGTTGTCTTTTATGAACCATCACACCTATTAAAGGTGTCTCTTCATCTCCAACTAACATCCATTGTGTTTATCCAACACATAACACTTCCCCGTCATAACGGCAAACCAAAACAGAAAACCATTTTATTTTTCTAAGATATTGAAAATATCCAACAATCTCCCCCTATTTTCAATAACCAAAAACATGAAAATAAAAATAAAAATAAAACAAAACTTTTAAATTAGAGTGGGTGGATCACCGAAGTGATTGCCTACGTACCCGAGTGGGATCAAGCCAATGTAGTTCAAGCACAATTGAGACTAAGCATCATCGTTGAAATTAACACATAAATGATAGGTATCTTTTGGATTTGAACCTTCACTTAGTGTAAGAAACTAAAGCCTTATCGAGATTCTATGGTGAAACCAAATCTTGAACCAAGTATCCCTTATGATAAAAACCGAGTCTCCACACATATTGATTTCATAAATCATGTGTTCTGAGCTGCACGTTAATGGCCATGTGCTTATATCCTTGATTCATGAGTCTTCTTTAGAGAACGGTCTTCTTCTCTTAGGAAACAGCCTGATTTCCATACTCATATAGGTAAGTCTCGAAGGTGTTTCGCGATACACCTTTTTACTAATCACAGACTCATTAAGGATTTACATCCATCCTATTTTCTTGCAACCCAAAGCACTAATTAGAAATGGGAAGTTTTATATTAGTGCTCCATAATCTACATCCATAACTTGTTGGTACCACATTGAACCTTGTTTATCTTTTTCAAAACATAGGTTGGGTTTCGCTATGGGAGATCAACCTTCCTTCACGTAATCTTTAGTCCCATTTCTTTATACTTCATTGAAAACATTTCCTTTCGAAGACCTTCCATAAATATGTCTGCCAAGTTTTTCTCCGTTTCAATGGCTAACTGCAATTACTCATTTCTTGAGTAATTGACTTACCGTTCAATGTACAAGACTTGTATGTCTTGACCTTTCATTATAAGTCTTTGTTAGAGACGTTATAGATCATAGCCTGATTCACAATTAATCAAGACCGCTTGAGATGGCTTCTTCCATAAATGGGATCACTACAAGTTAGGTTCTAAGCCATTCCTCCTCATTTACTCATGCAATCAATTCTGAAAACATTATTAAAAATGTTCCTATTTGATTTTACAAAATGATTGGAACTTCTCTAGTGATCCTAATTAACATTTACCGTTAATTCACAAGGAGTCATTATAGACTTGCATACACTAGAGGTATAGAAAATTTGTAGGCAACTTACTTGCTATTTCAACAAGCACATTATTACGATGAGTAACTCCTCTACTCATGTCAAATCTTCTACAATGTCTATTTAACATTTTGCATTATATAATGCAATTGTTCATAATTTATGCATCGGTAATATCGTAACACCTCATCGTTGGATATTTGGTCGCGCGCCCAATCTTCCAATACGTTACATATTCACCGGTATTCCATTTTTCGATGTCATTTAAGACATGCCAACTTCCAAATTTTGGAACCTATAATTCTTTTTGCAAGAATTATACTCATATCATAAAATTTGTTATCTCAACAATTATTGATGATTATGGTTATAAAATAACCTACCGACTAGAAAATTTTATATGACATCATACAAATTCTCCCCCATTTCATGATAATTTTCAAATGCATAAATGCAACTAAATGTCATGAAACACGCTTTCGTTTAGAAACTTTTATGCATCATTTCCTTCGCATTAAATGGCATATAATGGGAGAATATCTCATGTCTCCTGATTTTTAAAAAATCTACTGAGAAATATAAAATTTCTAGTGCATGCATACATATGTGACTAGTAGTCTTCGCATATAAGCAAACGTCAATTCATACAGATAAATTTAATGCATGAATCTTGGGTTTCAAATTCCAATAGTTAGTTCTTGGGAAATACACAAAAAATCATAATCATTTAATGCTCAAAACATTAGTCAATTCATAAGTGCATGAATCACAACATCATCATAAGAACAGAAACACATAAGATAAAAGGAATTTGGTACTTATCTTAAATTTGATAAGAGAATGATTATCCCACCGATCATCTTTATCTTTCCAACGGATGAACCCTAGTATATCCTTTCCCTTTTTAAACATAGCAGAGTTTCACCCTCCATTGTCGAGAAGATAATCGTCTAAAACTGTTGGAAAATTTGGGTAAAAATGGAGGATGATATAACACTAAAAGAAATTGTTGTACTCCTGACTTTCAAGGCTCGAATAGATTTCTTTTGGACGATTATTTCTACCCTCCCAATATCAATTGGCGATTGCAACAAGTATGCGAAATAATGCCTTCATGATACAATGAAAGCCCTACAACAGAGAAATTGGATTCAAGGTTTGCACCCCTTGACCCAATCAAGAACACACTAGAAAGAATTCTGATGATGCTTTAGATGGAGAGAAAACAGGTTGAATTGATTGTTAAGAATGAGAGAATACCTTCACTACTTATAGGGATATTCATGCCTATTGAGATGCCTCTTCACTTCCAAAAGACACATAAGGTGTCTACTGGGAATGGTTGTCTTTTATGAACCATCACACCTATTAAAGGTGTCTCTTCATCTCCAACTAACATCTATTGTGTTTATCCAACACAGAACACTTCCACGTCATATCGGCAAACCAAAACAGAAAACCATTTTATTTTTCTAAGATATTGAAAATATCCAACATTATCTTGATCATCACAAACCAGCTGATCAAAAAGAGATCATGATCGAATCAGTTAAACTATTCCCATGGGTACTCAAGGGATTTGGGTTATCTAACTGTTGCGAAAATGTAGATAAATTTTAGGAGTGGAAATAAAAATTAACTAAGTCATTTACTTTATTTATTTAAATCCTTCTATTCAAAAACTCTTCCCGTAGTTGAGGGAGATGAATAAGGAAGGGATATGGGTTAGTTATGCCTATACAAGTGTCAAGAACTGATTAGTGGGTATAGAGGGTACATGGGTTTTTGGGTACAGAGAATTTGCTTCCCTGCATGGAGAGACCGAGAGAATTGGCGATTTCTCTTAAAGTCTGCTTTGGTATACCGAGCACCTAGTTACAATTTTTCAAAACATGTGCGAAAGTAAGTGGCTATGATCTAAGTTGATTTTTCAAAGAACTAATCCAAATCCGAAAAACCTGATAGAACAAATAAACAAACATATACAGTCTATCACTAAGGACATCAATAGGTTCCTCGCCATCAAAAGGAAAATTAATTAAACAAACATGGATAGTTGTAATGAACTAATCCAAATCCTATTGTAATGAACTCTACACCTTTAGCAAGTCTCTGATGTCATATCTATTTCACACAGGAAAAGAAAAAGTTTATAAGAAATTAAACATTCAACAGTGCAGCATGCGATATATGAATTTTCTGTATAATTCTTTTATGATTAAGGGCTAACCCAACTTAATGTGACTACAAGCGTTTTACTCGTCTGATGCGTAACCAGGGTCGATCTTGAGGCAGTGCAGCAGGTGCACCGCACAAGGTCTTGTTATGCGCAGGGCCTTTTGCTTGGGTTTATACATACCAAGCCTAGTTGAACTTCTGAAAATCATTCCCATTTTTCCATTTATTTCCAAAAAAATACTCCTACTATCAGGAGTAAGTGGGAATGTTATAAATACTACTTTTTTAAATACCCAATGACACAGGCTATCAAAGCTGAATCACGAAGAATGAAATTTGAAATGATTTTTGTCATTGAGAAGCTGCAAATTGGTCACCCCACATAAGTTTGCTCTACATTGTAATTCATCTGGTGAGTACTCGAGCTTTCTCGAGGTTATGTTGTGCTGCATTTTGCGGATGATTTTACACCGTCACATGTGTCTTCTATATGGAGCGTTGTTTTCTCTTCTACATTAGTCGTACCAACTAACTAGTGTCAATCATGCCGTGTGTTAGGTTAAGTTCTTTCCTTTCTTGTCTAAACATCTTCATATTTTACTAGTTTCATTTCATAAGTTGCAACTTATTAGAAATGTAATTTTCACATCGTGCAGAGTTAACCTCGAAATCCATGTACCTAGTGCGTGAAGTTGAGTGGAAGTTCTGATTCTAGAGAACTTGAAAGAAACCAGAACCTCAATTTGGAGCAAATGAAAGGGCATTAAAATGTAGGGACAACTACAATCATTGGAAAAACAGATGACAAACCAAGTTGCTCCGTATCCATCACAAAAAAAAGGTAAAATCTCAGTATGCAGGTGATTATTTATAGATTCTAAAGATCTCACGGATGCAAATGTCTTTTTTTTTTTTCAGTCTGTCCGTTTTTTTTTTTATAAGTAGTGGCCATGTTTTGTTGTTTATAGGTGATGTTTTTCATTTGCGATAAAATGATATTTTTGTGTGTAGTCTGTAAATTAGACTACTTAGTTATTCCGTTTACAATGGGACTGAATTTTGGGAACACACCACCTAAGTTTGAAAATCTTTTTGATGTCTAGTTTTTATGTATCACAGACCTCCTTATATATCGACATATATATTATCATTTTTTTTCTCAACTTTGTTGTAATTTTATTCTTGGATCGTGTTCATTTATGGGTGTTTTGTTTTGAGAAGATAGTTTGGTTTTAAATGAAAATGGTTAGTAGTAGTGGATACAGGTGTCATAGATTTGTTTAGGGGTTGGGATGGAGTTATGCGGTCACTGTTTATTACATTTCAAAACATGATCGGGACTTGACTTTTGTAAAATGTTTAGTTGCTTCCATTTTTTTGAGACAACTTGTGTTAGCTGGTTCCCATTTGGAGGAAATTTGAGAAAGTTGCTTCCACTTTTGTAGCCAACTTGTGCTATGAATATTTTTTCATTTTGTTTCTTAAAGTAAGGATGTGTGCGTTGGGGATTTGGAGACAACTTGTGGTAGTTGTCTCTAGATTTTTGAAGAACTTGTTCCTAAATATTTTTTTCGAAGACAACTTGTGCTAGTTGCCTTCAATTTTTGGAGATAACTTGTGCTAGTTGCCTCCATATTTGAAGACAACTTGTCATAGTTGCCTCGAGATTTCTAGACGACCAAAGCTAAGCTAGTTTGCCCTAGTTTCTGCCTCCATATTTGAAGACAATCTGTACTAGTTGCCTTCAATTTTTGGAGACAACATGTGCTAGTTGCTGCCTCCATATTTGAAGACAACTTGTCCAAGTTGCTGCCTCCATATTTGGTTGTTCTGTATTAATTTATCTTGATTCTTTGTAGCTGAAATTGAATCCATAATGTAGCGAAAAATTTAGTTGTTCTGTATGTAGCTTGACTTAGTTCTGAAAGAATTGCGTCACTACCCATAACTAGAGGCAACTTGATTAATAGTATTTTTGATTCAAATTGATTCTGTTTTTATTCTCGATTTGTGTAGCTGACTATTTACCTCCAGTTTTGTAAGTCTACTTTTTCGTTGTTGCGAGTTTTTATTTCGTTTTTAATTGTTAAGTTTTTCTTACCAGGTTAAAATAGTTGTTGCAGAGACTACCTTTTGCAACTCAAGCACCTTTCATCTTATTTCTGAACCAACTTCCTTTAGAGATGCAAAAAGTTATTCCTGGTGATTTTCTTGTTTCTTTTTCTTTGCAGGGATTTTCTAGTTGCATTTGGAGTTGTTCCTGGTGAAGATGTTGAAGGAATGATTGTCAACAGTGAGATACATTCAGCCCAATATCTCACAGTTCCAAGTACTGAAAAGGTGAACAATGCCACCTTTGTCACTTTAGTTAATTATGATAAACTTGATATGCTTAGATGTTATATGATGTTCTTGTACCAGTTTCCTGCTCTAAGGATGTGGTTCTTAATCTCTGCAAATTATCCCTCGTGTTCCCATGTATTATTAGATTGTTCGCACGACAGTCAGAGGTAAGAGAATCAACGCACCAACTATTGTTCTTTCTTATTTTTAGCATCACGCATATTTTTAGAGCAGTTCCCCAAATCTGGAGACAACTTGAGCTAGTTGGCCCATTTTATGGAGAAGCATGTGAAATTATCTTTATACATACATCTTAAAATAGTTGCGACGAATCTGTGGTGCAATGGTAACATGACTGACTTCGTGTCAGAGGATGTGTGTTCGACTCACGCCAGATTCATTTATTTGCATATGTGTTTTTTTGTTTTTTTAGCCAAACTTGTGCTAGTTAGAAGCAACTTGACCTAGTTGGCTCCAGATTTGGGGGCAAATTGTGCTAGTTGCTCTCGCACTTGGAAGCAACTTGAGCTAGTTGGCTCCAGATTTGGGGACAACTTGTGCTAGTTGCTCTCGCACTTAGAAGCAACTTGAGCTAGTTGGCTCCAAACTTGGAAACAACTGGATCAAGTTGGTTCCAGCTTTGGAGACAACTCGTGCAAGTTGCCTCCACTTTCAGAGCTTAGACTGGCTAGTTTACTACACTTCTGGAAACAACTTCAGCAACTTGTGGAAGTAAAAAAATTCAACAAAAGTACTAAACAGCCCAGACTCCTGTTGCCACCGCCCGTCGAGAACCAAGGTTTTTGATGCTCAACAAAACAAAGACATATATGGATAAATGGGAATAACTAAAAGTGGAACACTGGATTACTAAACAACTAGAGTTCAAGGACCAACATCATGAATTTATCAATAAGGAGGTATAACTACATCAACATGAGAAGTAATACCATACATTGGAAATAACAGCAAGTGACTCCTATGTCAAAGATGTCAAAGAAAACACTTAATCTTAACACATCCACCAGGGTTCATTCCTCCGGACTCGCTTATATCTGGCTTAAGGACTACAACATCCTCCCAACCAACTTTCTTTGCATATTCCTCACCTGGTAGTAGATTTTAACCTGCATGAGCTGAGAAACAAAATCCGTGAAATGGATATCAACCACATTCTTCACTGCTTTCTTGTGGTCCTCATTTGACCGGTCCCTGCTTAAATCTCACCACTGCCAATGTTGCTAGAATAGTGAAGGGTTAGACACCAAGTGGGCAATGGACAGTACATAAATGAATGGATAATAAATAAACTAGTCAGGATAGACAGCAAGTGAGTACAAATTTATTTATTATTAGATATAAAACCCACCTATTCATATTTCAAATGGGTCAGGGGATGAATGATGTGCTCTATCTGGATTGTTATCTACCACCAACTAATAAGAATTGAAAACAAAACTACTTGCTTCCGGCTATTGATTCAACTACGCTACGACTTACTTGCTGCCGGCTTTGTTAGATCTTTCTACTAGGTCTACTTTGGTCTATTCGAAAATACATGGAGATAGACACCAACAATACTGTATGTGGGGTGATTTGTTTTGTAGTTCATTTTTGATTCAATGGACTGTGGTCAGGTCCATTCTTTTGGCAAGCTACATCCAAGAGTCTAAATGTGACAATGAGACAAATGCTATGCTTCTGAGAGATTGTCACGGTGTCACCTATTAATGTAACAACAAAATAAACCAGTAACTCCAATATCAGTGTAATTAACCCTTCACTTTTGATGCTTTTTTCTTGTTTTCTTAATCTGTTTTTTACCACAAGAATAACTAGTATTGAATAAGTTTGCTTAAATTATGAAATATGAAAATTAGCACAATCCGTCTTCAAAACTGGGAACAACTAGCACAAGTTGTTTCCAAGCATGGAGTCAACTAGTACAGGTTGTTCCCAAACCTGGATCCATAGCAAAGTTGTGCTCCAAATATAAGAACTTCCACAAGTTGTTTCAAAATTTGGAGCAACTTGCTCAACTGGGGAACAACTACCACAAAAGTTGAAGAAAACAATCATTTGAGAAACTCGTCGATAGATCCCCTATAACAGCATACTAAATCTCCATGCATCAATACCATAAAAACCAAAAGTAGAAAAAATCACAACTCTAAACTTGTAATAACTCAGTACCAGCTAGTAGAGATTTTGAGAGTTACCTTTTAAAGTTGTTTATGTTGATTTTAACATCCATATCATCGGTTTCCATGCATCAATATATTGATTTCATTATTACATGCATCCATAAAAGTCATTAGTAAATGAAACAAAAACATTGATTAATAGATCTGTACCAGATAAAGGAGATTTGAAACACAAAGCAACATGGATTAATAGATTTGTACCAGATAAAGGAGATTTGAAAGAAAAAAAAAATCGACGAATCAAAATCAAACAAAATTAGCAGTTAAATACAGATCAACATCATTAGCAGTTAAGGAAGATTAATTTGAGTAAATATCAAACAAACGTTTAACACAGATTTATTGCTAAACCCTAAGAAAATCAAAATTAATTGAAATATAAACTATTTCAAACAGGTTGAGTCGATGTTTTACCTTTGATTTGTTATCAACATTCAAACTTCGAGTACAAACCCAAGTTTTCCGGTTTTTGTTTTGGTTTTTGATATTTGTGTTTCGATTGATCTGTATCTCTATAATCCTATCAACAACTAGTTTTTAGTTTGATTTCTTCAAAAAAATTTTTGAATCTTTTCCTGTCTAGGTTTCGAAGAAAAAAGAAAGAGAAAGAGATAGTGAGAGAAAGAACCGAAACCTGAAATGAAATTCACGCCTCCATGTCCAATGTTTATGTCTATTTAACTAGGGTTATTTTAGTAATCTACTAATTCGGGTTTCGGGCTTCAACAAAGTAGGGGTATATTTTAAGTTTGAAAGGGTATTTTTTAATGGGCCTAATATTAGGGGTATATAGATAATATTCCCAGAAAATAAATAAAATCCTTGTGAGAAGACCCAAACATGTATGTTTTATGTGTTATATATCTAAGCACACAACCACTGGTGCACATGCTTTACTTTGGTGTGTTGTTATTGTTATAAATGTGTAATTATGTTAAGAATATCTAGGGTAAATGTCGTTTATTACTGGGATGCCCTTGTGTACCTATAAATAAAGGCTTTAATATTTGTCTATTGTACTAATGAATAAAGAATCTCTCTGTGTTTCTTCCTCTGTGTTTCTTCCCTCTACTTTGTGTCTCCTTTCTATTTTCTCTATTCACAAGACGTGATCAGCACACTCTACGCCGGGCTATACGACCGCCTCTAACCTCTGAGAAGAAGAACAACGATCTGGATTAATTTGTTTGCCCACAGCGGACGAAACACAATAACTTGAAACAGATAAAACGACTTTCAATCTTTTGTTTTGCTTATTATTTTTTTTTTATGAGTTGTTTTACATAACCATAATTAGATCATAGTTGTCTATTTCCACTATTGACATCTATTTTCTCTTTATTTATTTATTTTTGCATGTACTTGATTGAATCAATACGAATCTTGTGCAAGGAATGAGTCAATGAGCTGATGACCACCAGCTTGTCACATATCTCGTTTAGCCATCAAGAGATTTTTATTCAACTAATATATGGTATTTTGTATGGCTTGGTTTTTAGTATCGTTCATGTTTGCTTAGCAATTTTATTGTATTATATAGGCAACCTATTTTTTAGTTGTATTTTGTTTTGTTATCCCTGATGGCTTAATAACCTAATTTGATTGGGGGCCAGACATTTTAATTGGGGGCCAAGCACTAGAGGACAAAAAAAGGTCACCCAATCCTAATTTGGGTCATCCCTTATAAAAATATTTTTTAAATGGCTAAAATGCCCCTGAGTGATTAGTATTAAGATTTAATTAAGTTGATTAGTGTGATAATTTTGTTTAGATAAAAATCAGGTTTTGGGAATAAAATTTGGGGAAATTTTAGTTTTGGGTTTTTTTTTTTTGAAAAGAAGAAGAGTAGTTTTGAGAGGAAAAACTAGGGTTTTTAGAAATGAGTGATTCAAGTGGAGGGAATGAGGTTGGTGAAGGCTCAAACAATAACCATGATTGTATTGATGGTGAGATTGTCTCTAATAATCCTATGGATTGGATGTTTTATGAAGAGATGTTAATGGAGGAAGCCATGAATAATGGTGGAAATGAAGATCCTAATGCTCAAAATGAAGGAACCGATACTCCAAATGAAGAACCCGCACATCAAAACAATCAGGTAAACCTCATATACTCTTGAAATTGTCTGAATGGTGCTCCAAGGGGTCGATTGATGGTCACTATGGAACTAGTCAGTGTGAGAGTCGTTATAGTCGGGGTTTGGATTCGAAAGAACGACTCTTCAAAGTCGTCGGTGAATTGAAACTACCGATGACGACTTAAACTGCAACTTTTCCGAGTTATGAAAAATCGTTTGGTTGGTGTGATAAACACTGACGACTCTTTATGCTAGGTCAAAAAGGGTCGTTAAGTTTTTTTGTTTAGAGACAAACGACTCTAAACCTAGAACTCTCAGTAAATAAAACACTTAGAGTCGTCATATATGTATTCGTAGAAGATGACGACCCTATCCCTCAATTTCAAATTTTATGTAGAGTCGTTCGGTGTTTTATTTAATATACTAACGACCCTTGCGCTGGATTATCATAACTTTTGATTTCATAGAATCATTTCATTGAATCGTAAAAGGCACACATCTTTCATAGCGATACATCGAAGGAAATGAAATACAATAGATAATAACGGTGCACTTATACACCTAATCATAAATGGCGTAATTATACATGGTGCCTTCCAAGATAAAGTAGCAATCGTCGAACTCAAACTTTTTCCCACGAAACTACTCGTAATAGCCATACGCCTTCCTCAACTAAAAACACAACATACTCAGTTAGTATTGTTGAAAGCTTTGGATAAGTTTTACCTCTTGTTTAAATACTTACTCTTACAACACCCGACATATTGGGCATGGCTTCCCTTGCGGCCTTGATTTCTCTTTTGGAAACTTCACACTCGAAGAATATCTCCTCGAACCGTTCCTTGACGAGTTTTAAAGACCTTGAGTTGCAATTTCCGTCTAACGCCACAAAAACGATGAATACACGGTTTCACCAAGCATCTGATGTTTGATCAATGTCTTTTCCTAGATCTTCAAAGTGGGTTTTCACTGTTTTCCAAGCTCTCACAATAGCGCAATTCTCTTCCGAAGTGTAAGTACTAGTCATGGTGTTCCTCTTCTATTTCCTCTTGGATGATAAATGAATGAGAATGAATGTGAAGGTTGAGAATTATGGTTTGGGTGAAGAATGGGTGAGATATGGTTCTCTATTTATAGAGATTAAGGACCCAACAGTCACTTTTTTTGAATTTTTAACCGTTGCCCGACTCAACCACATTTGGTGAATTCAAAATTCACATTAACTATTTTAAGGATCGTCATTATATATATTAACCAAGTGATCACGACTGTTGATGATCAAAAGAGTCGTCTATGTGTTTTGTTTACTGACTGACGACTCTACCGTCAAAGAGTCTCTGTGTCAAGTGACCTTTAGAGTCGTTAATATGTTTTTCTTCAAAAATGACGACTCATGCCAAAAATTTCAAACAATCTTTAGAGTCGTCACTTTTGTTTTTACGAATCATGACGACCCTTTTTGAACTATAGTTATTGCACCAATATTTGAAGTCATGCGTTTTATTGAATCCGAAAAAACATACATGTAGTTGAAATAAAATAGAAAGAAAACACATAAAATTGTTCAATACATTGCGCTAGAAAATCTATACGAGTTTAATTATATTGGGCGAATTGCCATTCAACTTCCTCCAAGAGAGTGTAGCAGTCCTCCTGCAAAAACTCATGGCCGTACTTTAATTCGTATTGGCTCCGACCCAAAGTATACTGGAAAAACAATTTTTTAAATAAGTTAGCGTTGTTGAATAATGATAACCAAATAAATAATTTTTGATGAAAGGCCTATTGATTCACAAACTTACTCTACTCATTCGAGGTTCGTTCGGCATAGCGTCCTTACGAGCTTTCAATTCGTTTCTTAGCAGTACGCATTCATTGTATAAATATGCGTACCTTTCCCTTATTTGTGGGAGCGTCCTCCTATAACGATTTCCGCTTAGTGCTTTGAATACCTTAAACACCCGTTTCCACCAAGCATTGGTGTTTTGGTCATGCCCAAGGTAAGGTCCTCTTGTTGGGTCTTCGTTACTGGTCACCCATTGCGCTTCCTCAACGGAGTGCTTTGTGAGAGTGGTGTGTGCTTTGACAATAGCAACATCTTCTAGATTATTGAACGGAGTTGGAGCCATTTTTAGTGTTTGAAAGTGATGGGTGACTGATTTAGGAAGATTGAAAGTGATGGGTGAATAAGTTTGGAAGAGATAGGTCTCTATTTATAGCAAAAATGTACCCAACGGCTAGTTTTTTTTTAAAAAAAAAACGGTTACTTCTGCAATAACTGCTCCTACTAGTCAAAGTTACCGTTGATTTTCAAAGTCTGCAATAAGTTCATTTAGAGTCTTCAAGCTATATATATAAACAGTAACGACCCAAGGTGAAAAGTGGGCAGCATGGTTTATATTTGGGAATGTAGAGTCGCCTGTGTATAAAAAGGGTCGTCATTTATCGAAGAATGGGTCGTTCTTCTGCAAAAATTATGTTGACGAAACTAAGGGTCGTCATTTTGACATCCCAGAAATTGACGACTGCTGCTGAATGAAATTTTTTTCTTTTTTCTGTAGTTGGTTGTACGGGCGATTTGGTACGTTTTTAATGTTTGAATTGATGTATATCTTTATGAAAATTGTTTAATTAGTGTTGAATCATGAACGTGTCATTGGTTTTAATGTAGACGTGGAAAACAAAGGCTGAGGTCAAGGAATGGATTATTTCAAAGGCAAAAGAGAAGATGTGCGTAGTTGTTCAAAGCAAACACGTTGATTATAAGCAAATGGAGATGGTATGCGAGAGAGCGGGGGATAAGGAAGAAAGTTACAAAGGG
Source organism: Papaver armeniacum (assembly GCA_023531295.1). Lineage (NCBI taxonomy): Eukaryota > Viridiplantae > Streptophyta > Magnoliopsida > Ranunculales > Papaveraceae > Papaver > Papaver armeniacum. The sequence continues at coordinate 223,777 of JAJJWW010003100.1, read as the reverse complement.
AAGAACTACAAGTATGAGAAGAAGACGACGAGGGTCTACAAAACTTCGTCGAAGAAGATACAATGCCCCTCCATAGATTGTTTTCAAAAGGCATCCTCGAAACTAATCTATGGAGGTTGTATAGTATTCCGGATGGTCGTCACAACCATCCTCCACCTAGTACTCTTTTATGGCACCCGGATATGCCAGATTGAAACCACATCAAATGGAAAAGGTACGGCAGATGAAGCGACGTAGGCCCCTTCAGATCCTAAATACAATAAGGGCGGAAGATAAAACAAACTTGTCTATTATTTCCACAATCTACGCTGCCATAGCAACGATCAGGAGAACTGAATGGGATGGTAGATTAATTATGCAACAATCGAGTGGTTGGCGAAAAACTTAACTACGCCATGCAAACAAGGGTGGGTCCTAAGACAAAGTGACTCATATTTTTCTTGCTCATCCTAGGATGGTGGATTTGGCTCAGTGTTTTTACCAGGTCTTGTTCATAGATTGCACCTATAAGACCAACAAGTATAACATGCCATTGTTGAACGTGGTTAGTCATACTTCGGATAAACAATCATTCACCGTGGCATGGTGCTTTATGGAAAAGGAAGAAATAGAGGACCATGTTTGGGCTTTGGAACAAGTTCGGTTGATTTACCGAGGCGAAGACACACCGCGGGTTATATTTACGGATAGGGATTTTGCAGTCATGAGTGCCGTTCGTCAAGTTTTTCCACATGCTCAACATTTTCTTTGTACGTGGCACATCCAAATGAATATTTTTTATAATTGCAAGAATCATATCCAAAAGATCAAGCCTGCAAAGGGTAATCAACGTTCCAAGGAGGAAGACGAGCGTCTAAGTAAACTTTCAAAAAAAGAGATAGCCAAAGAGAAAATGAAAGAAAAGGAAAAATATGTTGAAGATGGTGATCTATGGGAGGATTTACTCAAAGATTGAGACCATTTGGCTCATTCGAAGACCGAAGTAAAGTACTATGCAAATCTTCAAAAGTTTATTGATGATTGGAGTACAGATCATAACAAGTTTGTCGATTATTGCCTAGATACATGGTTGAATCCTTGGAAGGAAAAGTTTGTTTATGCATGGACCAATAAGTACAAGCACTACAAAAATGAGTCCACGAGTATTGCAGAGCAGTCCCATGGACGTTTGAAAAAAATTCTTTCGTAATTGGAACCTTGTCTTTGGTTCTGCATTTGGTTTCGAAACAAAAAAACAAAAAAAAACCCAATAAGACATCAACTTTATGGTTATCAGATCAAGAGTCGTCACTCCAATAAGCTAAAACACAAACGACCCTTTTATATCATGTGACGACTCAAAATCATATGATGACGACCGTTCCAAAAAACAAAGGGTCGTCAACAAATTATTAACGATCCTACAATTTGGGTTGACGACTCTAGGGCATATACTTAAGTGACGACTCAAGGGGAAATGAGATGACGACACTATCAATTTTTAGAACAGAGGGCTGTTCGAGTTCCATCTAGAGTCGTTAAGAAATAAAAAAGGGTCGGCAAACAAGAGTCGTCATCTGCAACATAAAAGATTAACGACTCTATTCTAGGGCAAAAAATGTCGAAGTAGCAGAATAAGGGTCGTCATCTTCATCCTAATACACTAACGATTTTACATAAAATAAGCATGCAAATGAAAAGTCGTTAGGGGTATCCACTACGATACTAACGACCCTTTAACTGAAACTGCTAAATTTCAGTTGCCAGACTCAATTTCACAATCAAAACACAACAAAAAAACGCATAGAAGGTGGGTTTAAGTTCACATACCTTCTAATTGGACCCATATCTTCTTTGGGTTTCGATTTTTTGGGTTTGGGAGTTCGTCCCTCGATAACCTTTCCTTTGACGGTGTCGACGAGATTGGGGATTTGAAGTGCTTTGCGAGCGGTCTGCTTTGTACGAGCCATGTTTGAAGAAGAAGTTAATCGTCGATTCTCTTCTAACATCGACGATTAAACGATGAATCGGTCGAAGAAAAAAAAAATCGTCGTGAGTCGTTAATGATGGTGGTGGAGAGGAAGAGGAGAGGAAGATGAAAAGAAAAAAAAAAGAGAAACTGATTTTCTCTTTTGGTTTAGTTTAGGGTATATGAATTGGGGGCCTAATTATGATTTCAAATTAGTGTTAACTGATTTTTAAGATTTGTGTTTAGTAAAGGGTAAAAAAGTCTTTTCAATATGGGATTACTACGCCCCTCAAAAAATTGGGGTGGAAATAAAATATTATGGCCCCCAATTAAAATGTTTGGCCCCCAATCAAATTAGGCTTAATAAGTATTAGATCGAGTAATCTACCAATATTTTTATACATCGTTATACATTGGTGATCAACTTTGTCGACTTTTTCTAATATTTTTCATAGGGAAAAAAAATGATACGTGCATGTTTTATGGTCTGGTTAGTGTTGGGTACAGATGTCTATACGGTTAGTATGTATATGATGGGTGTGTTCTAGATATGTACGTATGGTTTATCCAAGGAAATAGGGTAGTTTGTACGGTTGTGCATTAGGCAGCCTATATATGTGTATGTGAGTGTGCTGAAGATTATGAATGGAAAATGTGATGTTATCTTGTCTGTGTCCCTTATTCTAAACGTTTCTTCTTGCCTCTTTTCTGAATTTCTTCCCTTCCTTAGCTTAATTATTCGTCTAACTTTACCATTGATGCTTCATTGATAAGTTTGCACTTATCAGGGTATCAGAGCCATTCGATCTTGTCGGACGGTTTATAGAAATGGATTCGTATATTGATGCTATCAGGAATCTCAATTCAATTCTTTTGGAAAATATTATCGCTCCTCGGTCCTTATTACCGAATGAATCATGCTGGAATGGCAGTATGATTTATTAAAGGGGTTTTCTCTTAAATTTTGACCGTGGGTTTAACTGTAAGCTCAACAAAATAGCAGTTGCAATGATTTCTATTTATTTATTTATTGTCATCAATGCCTTGGAGGCAGCTAAACAGTGCGACTCCACCACATACTTGTTTGTAGGCAATTTAACATTTTCTTATTCTAGTTTTCGTGGGGTGATCAGAACATCTAGTGGTGCTGCCTTGTAGTTGAATAAACCTGGTCTTGCTCTCATGTCAATTCCTCCCCGAGGTGCCTTCATGTCGAACTCGAAAATAAGACGAGGAAGGGCCAAATTCAAGATATCCAAGGTAAAAGAAACACCTGGGCATATCCTTCTACCTGTTCCAAATGGTATAAGTTCATAATGCTGACCCTTCACATCTACCATCTCTTTTCCGTCGCTCAAGAATCTCTCTGGCCGAAATACCGAAGCATCTTTCCACACCCTCGAGTCTCGTTGCATCTTCCATATGTTAACCCACAATCTCGTTCCAGCTGGAACGTGGAAGCCACCAACCTCGCAATCATCACTTGCCACTCGCTCGATCACTGTGCTGCCGGGGTATAATCGCATTGTTTCTTTGATGATTGCTTGGATGTACACGAGGTTAGGAACATCAGCAATATCAACCACAAATGTATTATGGGAGGTGTTCTTCTTCTTCCTAAAGTGTGTATCCACTTCTGCTCTTGCTTTGGCCAACACGTCTGGATGGTTCAACAACAAGGAAAGGGTCCATGTCAGGATTAACTGTGTGGTGTCAGTCCCACCCGTTAACATGTCCTGCACACATGCATGCGATTGATAAGAAAAAAATGTATCAAAGTATAATAAAATACGCTAACATGCTTATGCGATGTATTACCAAGACAATAGATTTGACAGTAATTTCGGGGTCGTCTCCAGGAAGCTGGGATTGCTCCATTATTAACAAGCAAATATCGATGAAGTCTTCTTGTTCAATCTCCATAAGTGGTCCTGTGGCATTTCTTTGCTTCTTTCGGCGATGATCCTCGACCGCAATCCCAACTACTGCATCCAATTTCTTTCCACAATTATTCATTTTTCTGGTAAGACCAGTCAATCGATCAATCCATCCGAGCCATGGAACAACATCTGAAACGGCAAATAGTGACATAAGATGTGTCGCTTCATCCATTGCATGCTTGTAGTTTTCCTGAGTACTGCTTGTGGCACCTGTTTTATTCAATGGCATATAAGTAGGTTTAGAATATGAATGGTGCTACTATATTTAAAGACTCAACATATAATTATTACCTATATGAACTCACCTGTCACTGCAGTTGATTGGAATCCGCTGACGATCCTTCCTATTACGTTAAAAGTCAAGTATGCGAACCAGTCATCCATTCTCACAAGACTAGTTGCAGAACCTCCTTGTTTGTTGTCACTGTACTTGTTGCTGCATAACTCATGAAGCTTTTTAAAGGAGTTATCAACTTCATAGACTTGCGAGTGTCTGAATTTTTCTAATTGCTTATTAGAGAGGAGTTTATGTGTAGATATCTTTCGCAACTCTCTCCAATATTTTCCATATGGTGAAAAACCATAAGATTTAGTGCCATAAAACATATGTTTAAACGCTAATGCAGAAGGACGATTTGAAAACAACTTATCGTTCGTACCTGTAAAACATTCTTTTACCATCTCCACGCTACTAACAACTAGAGTTTTATGACAACCGAATCTTACGCTGAAAACGGGTCCGTATTTATCAGCCATGTCTCCAAGAGTTGCAGCAATCAATTGGTTTTCTTTCATGAAATGATGAAGATGACCGATCACCGGCCATGCACCCGATGCTTCTGGTAAAGGAGCCCCAGTCCGTGACGATGAGGTTGAATTGTGCTTCAAATATTTCTTCGCCTGAACATAGTAGATAATAATAGGCGAAAATGCCACTAAGAAAACAACTAGAAGAGTGGCAACCGAAACTGGTTGATCATAAAAGAAGTGGAGAAATTTCTTCATCATTGGATTCCCAATTATGAGTACCATCACCAATATTGTAATTCTCAATGAGGTTTTGGTACCACCAATATTGTAATTCTCATCAAGTGCTCAGCGGTTTATATACAAAAATATTCTTTAAGAAATCGGATTTTTTTTTTAAAAATGTTAGGTACCATTATTCTTTAATAAAGACGTTGGGTACCATTATACATACTTAAATTATATCACCAACAAATCAGTTGTCCGGTGATATTCTTTAGAGGTTTTATATGATGGATAATGTTCTCTGTCCTCTTTTTTTTTTTCCCCTTCTTTTCCTCCTCCTCCTTCTTCTTCTTCATCTTCTTCTTCAAAAGTAGCAGTTCCCATAAACCATTGATGCTTATATGGTGCACGAGAAGCTCGTGTTTGATACCATAATTGTTGTCGGTCACCATCCATTAATTACTAGCTACAATGATTCCCGGTGGTTCAACAACTACACTTATTTTGATTTTTTTTTTAAGCATGGAATATATTAATAGAATTAGGCAGCAATTACACGAGGGTATGTGATACCCAAGGAGTCATCCATTACAATTTGATTAATGCATGGTGAGATTGTATGATCCCAAAATAAAGTGGTAAGGTTCTCCAGTTGGATGTTGTCCGGGTCGCTAGATTGTCCAGTCCATCCGCCGCCTGATTGCCTTCCCTATAGTTGTGCTTGACGGTGCACTGGGGAATCTGTCTCATGATTTGTTTGGTTTCAGATATCATTCCTGAGATGTACCCAGGAGGATTGTCGTCTGAGGTTAAAAATCGAAGCAAGTTTTCCGAATCAGTTTCAAATTGAACCTTTGGCCAACTTCGTTCTTTTGCCGTCCTGCTCGCTATGAGCATTTCCCATGACTCAGCTATGAGGGCGGTGGTGATTCCTAGTAGTTGTGCCACGGCTACCAAGGTGTTAGCAGAAGCATCCCTACAAATGAAACCTGCTCCAGCTATTCCTGGGTGTTCTCGCTCTGCTCCATCTGTGTTGATCTTGATACAGTCTAGATCAGGTTTAACCCACCCTATGAAGATCGTTGTAGACGTTCGTGTTGTATTTCCTGGGTCTGCAAGAGCTGGTATTCCAAGTACTATAGGAGGGAGGTTTCCCTATGCCCAAGAGGATTCTTGTTGTAGACTAATAGCCATTTGGGTGATGTTACCTGGATTTGGTTGCCTTTGTCGATAAATATAGTCATTCCTAGCTATCCATAATGACCAGAAAAGGAAACAAAAGGCTGTTTTGACAGAGTGATGAGTTTTTGTAGAATTTGTGTGATTGTCATCTGGGGGTTTGGAAAGTTTAGAAGATTTTGGGGGGTGTTTGAATGAATAGGGAGTCTTGTGAGGAGGATGTTCCATGCTTCCACTGCCACTTGAAAGTGGAGGAGAATATGACCAGCAGATTCCGTATTGGAGTTTCATTGTGGACAAATGCTGGCATCAGTAAGGTGGATGTGATTTAGAATGGTGAAGGTCGGGAGGCCTTCGTTGATTTCTTTCCACAAGAAAAGCTGTAATTTTGGAGGACATGGGAGTGTCCAAAGAAACTTGGTTGCTGGTAAGGGGTTTAGGTGGGAATGATCCGATAAGCTGGTTAAACATTGATATCCAGATGATGTGGTGTACTTTCCAGATTTGGTGTAAGGCCAGATGATTCTATCAAATGGGTTATTTTGGGGTATGTGGATATTTACGATTCGTTGGATTATATGGGGTGGAAAGAGGTTTAGTTGATCATGATTCCAGGTATAAGTGAATGAATCAATGAGATCAGCAACTGTCTGGATTGGGTAGCAGCTCGCCGAGTCCAGAGAATTAACGAACTGTGGGATCCAGTTTTCTTGAATATGGGTTGTTAATCCATCTCCCATTTTGTAGAAAAGATGATGTTTAATTGTGGGAATGAGGGATGCTAATCGCCTCCATTGGGGACTGATTGAAGATGGGTTAGCTGGAGTTCCTGAAAAAAGGGGTTGTTATTTAAGATATTTTTCATTACAAAGGCTAGAATAGATTGAATCCGGTTTTTCATGGATGTTCCAAACCCGTTTCATGAGTAATGCTTTATTATGATCTCTGCTTCTTCGAATTCTTAGCCCGCCTTCTGCTTTGGTCCTAGTCAGCTTATCATAATCCAGTGGGTGAAGCTTTTTGATTGAGGAGTCATGTCCCATGTCAGTGAGCACTAACCACTATCACAATCTGTCCCATGATAAACTGTTCTAATGCTTTTAATTTTCAAACTCACACTATGGGAAAAACAGTGATAAACTACTCCCGAAAAGAGTTGTCATACATGTACGACGACGTTTATCGATAAGTTGCACAAGGGGGTTGTAGAAAATCCTCAAATCTTTACAAGCCTTCAGTTATAGTCGTAAACATAGTTGTCAATTAGTTTTGTACAATGCTTGCTTCAGTTGTGAATGTCTTTTAAAATTTCCTCTTAATTCCTAACACAACTGATATATGTGTTGTGAAAATAACTACTACACTACACTTGTTGCTGTCGTAGAAAATTTGTTGACAACTATGGTCATGGTTGTATGTCTTTTCTTTGACAACAATTACTAGAGTTATATGTCACTTTCCTTGACTACTTATGTATGAGTTGTATCTCAAGTATTTGACAACAAAAGAAAGAGTTGCAAGTTATTGTCTTGGCAACTCATTTATGAGTTGTATCTCATGTATTTGACAACAAAAGGAAGAGTTGCAAGTTATTTTATTGACAACTCATGTATGAGTTATATCTCAAGTATTTGACAACAACAGGAAGACCTGCAAGTATTTACTTGACAAGTATTGTTAGAGTTGTATGTCAAACCTTTGACAACAAAGCTACGTGTAGCAGAAACATGTATTACAATCCACTTACAAGATTTTATAACAGTTGTGGTTCTTTATCATTTGTGAAAGAAAAAAAAATTGGCGACAACATTCAAATATACCAGCATTATTCATCCAAATGTACCAGTTTAAGATCATTAAAACATTAAACCATTTTTCACCATTAAAATAATGTACCAGCATTCTTTTTTTGCTAGGAAAATTAAGTGGATTAATCAAAACAAAAGTTTACATCTGAACTAGGAATGGAGGCACAAAATCCTTCCATTCTTCAGAGCTACTGAACCGCCTACAATGTTTGGCAGCAGAATCAGCTAATGATAAAAAAAACAGAATTTCTACTGATATGTCTAACTTCATGGAAAGAGAAATTGTTTAAAATAAAAAGACTACTAAACCATCTAAGATAGTACTACTAAACCATCTAACCTGGTTAGATTTATTTCTTAAATAAGAGACAGGATTTTTGGCATCACTGTAGATGCAGATTTTATCTAAATCCAGGCTTCTCGTCCACTTGACAGCTTCAAGGACTGCACAAGACTCATCTTCTTTTTCATCTCTAGCTATTCCTGCTACTGTTTTGCAACCTCGATAGTTGATAAGCACATAAATACTATATTTTATACCCATATTTATATTAGCTAGGACTCATATTTTTGCCAATAATATTATTTTAGTGCTTTTATAGAAAGTGCTAGCAATTCTGATCACCCGGAGAATAAATGGCTAAAAAGTATGTAAATGGTGTTTGCGACAACAAAGCTTAAGACACCGAAAGAGACCGGGCCTATGGTGGTCTACCTTGCATGCCCATGTTGCTCACCACCCAAGCCACCTGCTTGACTACATTTTACGGACAGAGAGATTGGTGGAATAAAGAATAGTAGGACGTGGGTATTTATCAACCACATAGTGGGCCGTGAACAACACCTTATATTCTTCCTCAAACGAAAAGAAATTCTCATTTCTTAAGCAGACGATGGCCAGTTTATGGGAGAAAGTTCAGCTGGGATCTCAAAGGCAAGATGGTTATAAAGTTCATCCGTTTAAACAAGTGGAGGCAAGGCATGCCTGGATGGGTTTATTGAAGTTCTACAGCAACAACAATATCAGTGGATTTTCGGGGTTTGTTGTCGTCTGATTTTGGCCGAGCTGTTGCAGTCGTCGGAGGAATGGGTGTTGTTAGATTCAATTGTCTTATTTCCCTCCATGGCAGAAAGTAATTGATGACAGTGGTGGTGGTCGTTCATGGCTCTCCAACCACAACAGCAATTTGGTGGTTTTGTGTCTTGAGCAGCAGCTTGGTTTTCTTAAACATTTTGAACAGCTTCTCTTCTACTGCAGTTGCTCGATACAATGCTCGAAAGAGGAACTATAAAGGCCAGTAAATAGAAATTGGAACTGGTTTTGGCATCAACTGATGATGGAAATGGAAGCTGGAGTTGAGGCCTTGAGGGTTTCTTCCAACAGTAACACATCGACCGAGATTTCTGGGGGTTCTTATTTGAAGCTGTTGGGGATTAAAACCCAAGGAAGGAACTGGTCATTAGTACAACAACTACAGCCATGGAATGTTGCCGTGCTGGACTTTAGAGTGATGTTGTTTTGAGAAGCAAGTTTGCTGATGACGATTTGAGGCCGAGATGGAGATGTCGATGACTGCTTAAGGCAATGGTGTTTACGGTAACAGAGTTAGGGAGCAGTTACGATGGCTAATTTCAATGGCAACAACATCAACTGGGTTCTGGCAGTAATGTGTTTAGCTTGGCAGCGAGATGGTTGTGCTGATTTCCATAAGAGGAAGAAGCTGAGAAGAACTGTGTTGGCCGACGATGGCAGAGGTGGAGGAACGAGCTTGGACGTTCAGATGTTAGAACCTAAAATAAGAAAGTTCTTTTCTTATTTAACAAATGAAGTTAGAGGGAAACATGTTACCCACCTCCTTTAATGTGGGAGCATATAAGATTTTGCTTCTAAGCACGTACTTTCGTGTGGTGGAGAAAGTCACCAAGGCATTACCAAATTTAGACCGTTAGTGCGCATGAATTCTGTATGGAAAATCAAATGGAGAAATATCTTACCTTTTCAGGGGACATGCATGGAAGGAAAATCAAGTCATTTAATTACAATATATCTCTCATGTTCGGCTTATGGAAAGGGAGGCAGTGGGGTATAAAAAGATACCGACACAATCTTTGAAGGGGAGCGCGGCTACAAAGCCGTTCTAGACAGAGCCGTAAACGAGGAGAGACAGACTAGAGAAGGGAGGAAGGCCGCGGCACAGAGTGGTGAATAGGGAGGACGGCCGCGACACAGAGTCGTGAATAGGGAGGACGATCGGAACAGTTTGAGGAGGCGGCTACACATCCGAGAGCCGCGGAGAAGACGAGGGTTTGAAGTTTCATTCTCTCGATTTCATTTTTGTTTAGCTAGTTTGATTTTAATCTTTTTATGGCTTTTGAGAAAGCCCTGGCTAGCTAGAGTCTTGTTAGGGTTTAGGTAGAACCCAATTTTATTATGAAAACTCTACATTTATATGCTTAATAATGAGTTGATTGATTAGTAGTTTTTCTTCATATAGCTTGGTATTTAATTGCTCATGTGATTCTCTTGATTATTTATGCTTTTGAATTGATATTTCGTGCTTCGGCCAAATCCCTAGACGTGGTATGCAAGGATAGATAGGTAATGCTTTAGGATCACTGCATAAGAAGCGAAGGAAATTACAGCGGAGAAACAGTACTTAAAAAAAAAATCATGGAATTAATTTTTAACTATTAGTAGAGTTTGCATAGTTAATTGGTGGAAACCGAAAACCCTAACAACCCTTTCTCATTTTGGTTAAGTCTTTGTTATTTATTATTATTTCATTTTGTACGAATTTCTGAAAACTCTCCAAAACATCATATTGCGATTACTTAGTTTTTTTTGGTATTAGTTGGTAGAGTATTTCACACTCCTCGTGGGAACGACCTGTACTTGCCATTGTTCTACTAGTTAGACACCGTGCACTTGCAGTATTACTATTGTAGGTTTCCGAGCCTACCAATAGTGCCCTGCGTCATCAACAAGATAAATACCAATGCCAATATCAGTAAAGTTTTTCATGTATGAAGCATCACAATATAACATCATACAATTATCTGGCAGATTCATATATGTTTGCTGAGTAGATGAAGATTGTGCTATATGAGGAAGGATGTCATTTGTTCTTGACTGAATTGTCTCTTATGCAAGCTTCAGAGCATAAGTTGCTGTAGAGACAGCATTCAATACTTTTCCTTGGAAGATGTTGAAACACCTATCTCTCCAGATGGTCCAAGCAGTGGTGAGGATTTGACACATCATTGTCATGTCATTAGTCGCAAAAATCCATTTTCTTAAGCAAGTATCTAGATCCAAACCAGAATTAGCATCTTTTAATACTAGATGACCATTAGGGATTAAGGCCCATACATCTTTAGAAAAAGAGCATTGAAGAAACAGATGATCAGGAGTTTCCACCATATTATCCTCACAGAGGGGGCAAAAAACATCTTGGTAAGAAGAATATCTACATATTTTAGATTTATTTGGAAGGATATTTCTAACACATTTCCAAATAAACAGATGCACTTTAGGTAGAACTGGGGTATTCCAAAGATTTTTGTAAGTCTTTATCTGCTGCTGATTTAGGGGAGATATATTTCCAAAAAAAAATCACTTATAAGCAGATTAATAATGTACCAACATTCATTCAAACACTTAAACCCCTCAAACACCTAACCAGTTTTAGATCATTCAAACACTAAACCATTCGACCATTCAAAATATAAAGTGACACAAAAAAAAGTGCAGCAAAAGAAGAAAGTTTCCTAAAACACTCCCAAAGAAGATTAAGAAGTCAGATGGCTAGTCAAGCAATATCAGATCCTTGGCCCATGAGATGTAAGTTCCTATAGCATCATGGATACACTTAAACTTATTGGTTTTCCTGTAGAGAAGAGCATCATCCACACGAGAAGCTTTCACAGATACCTTGTAAGCTCCAAAACCTATTGGCATTCCATGGATTAACTTCTTTGGATCTATTTCAGCAATAACTGTATCATCCACAATCTCTCCCTCAGTGTACCAACTGAGTAACCTGCAAGCTCTATTCTTCTCTCGGCACTCCCACTGGCTATGGAACCACATTTGTTCTTCTTAATGGACTTCTATTTTCACGGACAATGCTAGCGCTAGCATGGTTGTTGCTGGCATTTCGATTACAGAAAACATACCACAGTTACAAGAGAATTTTATATAAAGCAAAGAGAAAAAAAATGTTATAATTCAAAGAAGAAACAAGTAAACAGACTTACATTTGGACTGGCCTTTTGCAATAGTGATCCATCATGGCAGCAGACACATCTCGATCTCCTTTCCTATATAAAGACCAAACCAGCTGTATAATGGGCAAGTTTGAATTCATAAACTAAGAAAAAAAATACAACATCAATAATAAAATTTTCACCTCTAACATCATAAGTCTCCCATTCAATTCCTTAATACTTTCCCGACACTCGTTAGTGATCTTCTTATAATGGGACTTGACAACCATCTTTGTCTTTGTCGCTCCAAACCCTATTCCTTTGAGTCGACCTGGTTTGTCATCACCAACAGCTTTGACAAGAAGATCATCTGTCACAGTAATCCACCAACATCAACACCAGCACCAGCATCTGCTTCAGCTCTTGCAATTTTGTCTTGTATTAGTGCTAAACAGAATTAGTCATATTTATGAACTGAATCATTCAAACACATAAACAAAGAAAGAATAAGTCTCTTGGGGTCCTCACAAAAGCCTTAAGAACCCCTGGATTTGGTTCCTTTCCTTCCTTCAGCTTGTGACTCGTTATCCATAATTCAACTCTATCAATCTCTTCAGTAGTGTTCCTCTCCTTTTGCTGCAAACAAAATGTAAATTCAGTTGGTTAAAAAATCCACACATAGTTTTAAACATTCATACTAGCAAACACATAATGAACATACTATTTTCGCCTCCAGACGAGCATAACCTTCCCTGCTGATCGTGTGTGGGGTGGTATGCTTCTGCCGGATTTCCTGCATTTTGAGTCTTTTTGCCTGACAAAGTAATGGAATGTCGTTAAGTAACAAGACATAACCAACAAAATGTCTGTAGAAGGACTTAACTTAAAAAATTACATAATATAAAAACTTACTCTGAATTCCTCCGAGCAAACAGTTTCAACGAACTCCTCCTACTCATTGTATGACATGTTCTGTGGTTTAAGTGCTTTTATCCTCTTCTCTCGTTCTTCTTCTTCTTCTTCCAATCAAGGGCTAATATCTTGCCTGCTTTCCTAGACCTAGCCTCCTTAAGATAACAACCCATCTTCCCATAATAGTAATCTCTTTAGAAATCATCAACAATGAACCTCATCTGTAAATAACAGTAAGTGAGTAGAGATTAACATTGAAGGTTGAAAGAACTATAGTGGTAAAAAGTTGAAGAGTTAAGAAATTACCTGGACAATATTCCATACATTAGCTTTGGATACTTTAGGTACCACTCTCCAGTCCTTGAAAGTTAACGGAAAGTTTCACCTAACTAAAACTCCCAACAGAGTTGCAAGTTGCACAGAAGGGTCACCAATGGGCTGATCTTTACTGTTAAACATAACATTGGCTGATGCGTGTCGTAGGTGCAATCAAATTAATCAATGTTTCCACTCAATTAAAAATAATATAATGGAAGTCAAGTTCGTTCCCACGAGGAGCAAGAGATCTTAGTTGTAAAAGTTGTCACGAAAGGGGGGGTGTAAAAAGCAAAAGAAAATAAACAAAGCAATTAAAATCGAAAGTTGAAAACAATAAGAGAGACAAGACCAAGGAATCCTTCTTCGTTACGAAACAATGAATCAAGTTATGTTCTTTTCTACTTGTTATTAGTCACAAATTATCACCAACCGTAGGTAAAGCAGCTAGCTCAGTGCTAAACCCCTAAATCCCTTATATCACCGGACACGGAAGTTCTCGCCTACCAGATTCTAATCACCAAGCCACCTAGAATTAGCTCAACCTAGATGTAACTTGGCTCATGCATTAAGTTTTGTGAATTTCTTAGGTTGATATTAGTAGTTAGACTCTTAGCTCAAGGTCCACTTGCTAACGTTGTTTCTACACACAATTGCTCCACGGAATCCCTCCGCAAGGTCTCGTGTTTGCTACTTATGTAAAGAGTCAAGAAACGATTACTTATCTCCTAACTTTCACTAGATTTAGATCAAATTAACAAATCAATTTAGCGTGCACTCCAAACAATCTATCAATCAATCATGAATGTCTTTAAGATCATTCCTATTAGTAAAAACAAACGATAATTATGTGAAAAACTTCAAGATAGAATTTGAAAACAAAAACTTAAATCATATGTTAAGAACTAGGAATTCATCCTCAATCAATAAGAAATTTAGCTACTCATGTTTTTGAAATTCACACAAATAATAATTATTAAAAGAAGAATTTTCAAGTTCACACAAATAGTTAAAAAGAAGAATCTTAGAAAAGCAAGCAAAAACACAAGTGATGTGTGTGTAGAGAGGTGTGTAGAAGTTGTAGAAAACTTCTCTATTTATAGGCTTCAATATTCTCCAAATCTTCTAAGGAGTAGAATCCTTTTCCTTTTGCAATTCAATTTCCAATTCCAAGCTTTTCTCAACTCTTCCACCTTCTCTTTCCAAATTTGAGTCCAATTCTCCATCCAATTCCTAGCCCAAGTCTTCACACCCATGAGAGTAATTCATAGAAAATTCTGGAATTTTTGCTCGCCGGAAAACTGGGATTGTGGCCGGAATTTGGCCGGAAAACGTCGCCGCCGGCCACCTGAAAATTTCTCCGTCAAGAGAATATTCGACGGAATATTCCGTCAGTCCACCGTTAGGACTAACGGTCAAAAAGGTCAAACTAACGGTCAATCGTTAGTCAACAGGGTCAAAGGAATCACTGAGTCAGACTGAGTCAGTTGCTGAGTCGTCTATCTGAATTGGCTGGTTGGTCTCTAGGCCAGAGCTGTTGCACAGCCTGAGCCATCTTGCACAGCCAAACCTTTGTGATGCACAATGATCACACTTCTCATTCTATCCATAGCCATGAACTGCAACATCACAAAACTGTCCTTCATCTTCTCAATTTTAGAATTCTACCTGCAACTCTTCTCCTTTGCCTTTGTGAACAGCTACACTCCAGTCATCATCACAACAACCTCAATTACCCATCAACTCCATAATCATTGCCATACCAGCTCACCATCTCTTCAATATCATCCCTTCACTTGAATTGAGACTCAACTCGCATCTCAACTTTCACCACATCCTTGTCGGCTTATAACACCTTCAGCTGTAACTCTAACTTCACATTCATTACAGCCTTCATTAGTTCAGCTGCAATGCCAGACCACCTCTTCCTGGCTCATTCATTCTCGCCATTCTCCATCTCAGGCACCACAGTTCGACCATACTGTACCAGCAGACTTAAGCTTTACGACAACTGCAACTTCAGCACTACCAGTTGCACATCAATTCAACCCCATGCAGTTGCATCTCATTCCTGCACTGCAACTATACCAGCTCATTCTGCTGTGATGCAACTTCAACTCCATATCACTTCTGGCTCTAACCTCACCAAGCTCACAGCACCAGTTTCACTGCTCCAACTCAGTCCACCTCCACAGGCAATCTCATCTTGTCATCAAGCCATTGCCAGATCACATTCCTTTTCAGCTCAAGGTCACCTGCAACTGCAAATTGAGCCATTGCAATCCTTGCCATCTCCTGCAGCTTCTCAGCTCCACATATTCCAACCATTCTCCTTGTGCACCTGAATCCAGCTGAACCAGCTTGCCTCAACTTCAACAGCCATCAGCTCCAGTCCTAGCAGACCCATTAGCTCTGAAATCCCACTAGCTCAGTACCCATTTAATCACAGCAGCAATCCTTAGCAATCCCCCAAGAACAAATACCAGTACCACCATATTCATCTTAACTGGATCCAACACAAACTACATCAACCAACCTTCTTCTCATAACCCATCTCCATCACAGACTCATCTCCATTTCACTCCAACCTCAGATTCAAAAGCAACCACCATATTCTACAGCTCAAAATTGACCCCACTGTTTTGCAATTGCATACAAACCCATTCAGGCTGCCCTGTAATTCTTTCCTTCTTCTTTCGAATTCAACATCAACAACCATCGCATCTTCCTCCTCTTAATTGATAATAAACCGAACCCAGACAACCACCATCTCTACCTCTCGATCTTCATCTGAGCTTAATCACCTTTTTCCTGTTGTAAACCCTAATTCCAACATCTATCTCTGCTCGATCATAATTTCTCGATTTCAGATCAGAACCCATTTTAACAACACAGATTTCATCCTCAATTACAGAAACCCTAACTCAATTTCACTATTCAAACAAATTATCTCAATTCACCATTAAGTTTGAGCCATTCTCTCCATTTCCTCTTACTTCTCGATATGGTCTAAGCACCAACTCCCATGTCGCTTCTCAATCTGAAATTCATCATTCCCTATTAGCTCAAGAACACCCTAACTCAGTGCTTCAATTTCCTCTTAATTTCCTCACTCAGGTGTCGCCTCCTCTCGTCTTTAGTTCAGGTGAAAAATAAAAATCGAGAGAGAAAACTCTCTTCTCTGGTTTCTAGGTCGTGTAGGAAATGAGGCTGGATATAGCCACCCAGGCGAAGTGGATAAGGGGTTATGGGAATAGGGTTATATCCAGTGTCATTCACCTTGATAAGGGCTACCCAGCTGGCAGCCCCTTAACATTTTCTGGCTGTCATTTAACACTCCTCCTAATAGAGTTGCCCCTTAACCTTGGGTCAGTTCCATGTATCACTTGCCTGTGAGGTGACAATTTCGCCCTTTTGCTCAAATTGGGTAACTTCTCCTTCTTTTCCTCCGTGTGACTCCAGAGTACCTAATAACTCAAAAACACATAATAAAATACATAATTCACACGAAAAAAATAGCAAAGAAAGCATAAACTCTATATAGTAAATTAGGTGTATTCTACACCTATCAAATTCCCCCACACTTAGACTTTGCTAGTCCTCGAGCAAATCAAACTAAAAACTCACAACTTCAAAGTGTTCAAGCGTCCCAAGCATCCAAAAAAAAGTTATGAGGACATAGAGTTTCTGCATGCTAGTAATAAGAAGTTAGAAATACTAAAGAACATATTCTCATTCTTAAATGTTGAGTGAGAAATAACCACACCATAATGAGAGAACGCGTGTTTGAGAAACGATCAATAAGCATTTCGCCTCGACTTCTGCCTCACCAAAAAGGATTTTATGATAATTGCACTCAAAAAGACACTTTTTATGGTTCTCACATGTGTGCGGTAGGAATGAAGAGAGAAATCCTGCACACGTTGAATGGTGGGAAGGACAACTTCCGAAATATTTTTAAAAACCCACATCTTTTAATATTTTGAAAAACCATTTTTCTGACGATCTCTAAGAAAGGAAATCAACCATATTACCGAGGATGAGATTACTTACTCACCTTCACATCCGATCGCCAATTATGATAACACCACTCTCTCGGCATCCAATAGAAACGTCTTCCGCTCCTTGTCTTGATCTTCATGGTCTTCGGTTTCAACTATTGATGATAAACCCTTGAATTTCATAAATCCTTAACAATTTGTAACTCTTTTACCTTAAAAATCCTTGTCGCTTGAAACTTTCTTATAGATTTTCCTTCCCCACGGCTTATTAACAAAACAAATATTTCTCTTGTTTTTCTCTCTCTCTTTTTTTTTTTTTTTTTTTTTTTTTGAAACAAGAGAAATTAAATACAAAAAATAAACCATGGCCGTGGGAGAAATATTTTATCGCTTGATTCTTCATTTCTTGTATCGTCTTGAAATCATAAACTTCAAAAATTCTCACCTTTTAATTTTCTTTGCTTTCATGAATAAGTCTTCATACTTGGATATAAAATTACCTCATTGTATTGTAAGTCTTCAACATATATGTGAATCCGCTCATTTGTATGTTGCTTTACTTGAGTTTGAAATTTGCTCTTTTTCTCGTTCCGTTGCTTGTAAACCTTAAACTTTTCCAACTTTCCTTGTAATTTTTGATGTCGCTCCTTGTTGATGATGAATGTGTTTCTATGGATCCGTTGTTGTCGAGAGAGAGAATGGTGCTAACTGCAAATCGAACTACAAGAAGGAAGCTTTCATCCATGGACGTCACCCTCATGATTGACAAAATTAGCACTCAAGAGATCAAAGAGTAGTGCTTCTATTGGTGGGAGGTTGGGTAGCTCACCATTCTACCCGGAATTTACGTACGGTGACACACACTCAAAAGAAGCTCTTTAGTAGATGGAAAATTCTGGTCGGTGCCTCTCATGATATGAATACGGGTAGTCTCCACTAATGATTGATCAAAAACTCTAATAACGCCTTTCTCCCTCGCACCAAATTCGCATCACCGGCATGATTAAATCCATTATTTAACACTCAAACAAACAAGAAATCCGAATGTAATTCTCTAACATTTCCAAGTTCAATTATGTCGGTCAAAATCTCTATGTAAACATACCTAGAAGTATGCTAGTGACTCTAAAATCTTTAAAAGTTGGAATTTTTATGTAAAACTTTTTTTTTTTTTTTTTTTTAATTTTTTTTTTAATTTTTGTTTTAAAAACATGCTTAACCACTCCCCCACACTTAAACCTTACATTGTCCTCAATGTAATTGAATCCTCCTAGTAAAGTCAAGGTGGGAAATTTTAACATGATAAGAAATAAGAAAAAGAAATAACAAAAAGCAAAAGGATAAGAAATACAAAACCGATGGGTTGCCTCCCATTAAGCGCTTGTTTTAAAGTCGACGGCCCGACTTAGCTCTTGCGGCACATTACTCCTCCAGAGGGAGTGCATCTTGAAGTCCAATCACGTCCACATGCTCCGTTGGAAAGTTTTCATAATATGGCTTTAACCTATGGCCGTTGACTTTCAATTGTTGTCCTGTTTTTTCGCTAACAATATCAACTGCACCATGAGCATAAACATTAGTAACAACATATGGTCCAATCCATCGGGACCTTAACTTTCCAGGAAATAGTTTAAGACGAGAATGATATAAAAGGACTTTTTGTCCCACAATGAAACTTTTACGAGAAATCATCTTGTCATGAAAAAGCTTGGTCTTTTCCTTGTAAATCCGGGCACTCTCGTAAGCATCATTGCGTATCTCCTCTAACTCATGTAGTTGTAACTTCCTTTGTTTCCCCGCTTCATCATACTCCATGTTGAATTTCTTTATCGCCCAATAAGCCTTATGTTCAAGTTCAACCGGAAGATGACAAGCCTTACCATAAACCATCCTATATGGAGACATACCAATCGGTGTCTTATACGCCGTTCTATACGCCCAAAGTGCATCATTGAGCTTAAAGCTCCAATCTTTCCTCGTGGTATTCACCGTTTTCTCAAGAATGGACTTTATCTCACGATTCGAAATTTCCGCTTGTCCACTAGTTTGTGGATGATAAGGCGTACCAATTTTGTGTGTTATGTTGTACTTCTTGAGGAGAGCGTGGAAAGCCTTCTTGAAATGTGAGCCTCCATCGCTTATCACCACTCTTGGTGTTCCATGCCTATTGAATATGTTTTCCCTTACAAAATCACAAACAACTTGAGAGTCATTAGTCTTGGTGGCTCTAGCCTCCACCCATTTCGAAACATAATCAACGGCAAGAAGTATATAAAAATTTCCATTCGAATTGACAAAAGGGCCCATAAAATCAATACCCCACACATCAAAAATCTCAACGGCGAGAATTGGTGTGAGTGGCATTTGATTTCGAGCACCTAGATTGCCCGTTCGTTGACATCTATCACACGATTTACAAAAAACATATGAATCTTCAAACAAAGTGGGCCAATAAAATCCACTCTCGAGAACTTTGAGAGCGGTGCGTTTCGAACCAAAGTGGCCACCACATGCAAAAGTGTGGCAAAAGGAGAGAATGGATTGAAATTCGGAATTAGGCACGCACCTTCGCATTATTTGATCAACGCCATATTTCCATAAGTATGGTTCATCCCACACATATTGCTTAGCTACCTTCTTAAGTTTCATCTTTTGGAAATTAGACATTGTACTAGGTACTTTCCTTGTCACCAAGTAATTCACTATATCCGCATACCAAGGTGTTGATTCGTCCATGGAGAAAAGTTGTTCGTCCGGAAAGCGGTCATGTAATGGAAGTTCCTCTTGAGACATCACAAGTCTACTAAGATGATCCGCAACGGTATTCTCCACACCCCTCTTATCACGAATTTCTATGTCGAACTCTTGTAACAATAAGATCCACCGAATTAATCTTGGCTTAGCTTCTTTCTTCTTTATTAAGTGTCTTAGTGCGGCATGATCGGAATACACAATAACCTTTGTACCCACCAAGTATGATCGAAATTTTTCCAACGCAAAAACTATAGCCAATAACTCCTTTTCCGTGGTAGAATAATTGATTTGTGCATCATTAAGGGTCCTAGATGCATAATAGATAACATGGGACAACTTGTCCACCCTTTGACCCAAAACGGCTCCAACCGCATAATCACTAGCATCACACATTAATTCAAATGGAAGATTCCAATCCGGTGATTTGATAATTGGCGCACTTGTCAACATCTCCTTTAATTTGTCAAAAGCATCCTTGCATTCCTTGTTGAAGTCGAAAGGTACCTCCTTTTGTAATAACTTGCACATCGGCATGGAGATTTTGGAGAAATCTTTGATAAACCGCCTATAGAAACCTGCATGGCCAAGAAAAGAACGGATTTCCCTCACCGAAGTGGGATATTGTAAGTTTGTTATTAAATCTATCTTTGACTTGTCCACTTCAAGCCCTCGAGAGGACACAATGTGACCAAGTACTATGCCGTGGTTTACCATAAAGTGACATTTCTCCCAATTAAGGACAAGGTTTGTGTCTATGCATCGTTTAAGAACTAGTTCAAGGTTGTTTAAACAACCATCAAAAGAATTGCCATAAACACTAAAGTCATCCATAAATACCTCGATGATGCGCTCCACATAATCCGAGAATATACTCACCATGCATCTTTGAAAAGTAGCCGGCGCATTGCAAAGGCCAAACGGCATCCGTCTATATGCAAATGTTCCAAACGGACAAGTGAAAGTGGTCTTCTCTTGGTCCTCCGGTGCAATAACAATTTGGTTGTATCCCGAATAACCATCCAAGAAACAATAATAAGAATGCCCCGCTAACCTGTCCAACATTTGATCAATGAAAGGTAAAGGAAAGTGATCCTTTCGGGTTGCGGAATTAAGCTTTCTATAATCAATGCACACTCTCCAACCGGTTTGAACTCTTGTAGGAACAAGTTCATCGTCTTGATTTCGAACAACCGTGACCCCGGATTTCTTTGGCACCACTTGAACCGGACTTACCCACTTGCTATCGGAAATTGGGTAGATTACCCCCACACTTAGCAATTTGAGTATCTCTTTTTTCACAACCTCCATCATGGGAGGATTGAGCCGACGTTGAGCATCACGTACCGGCTTCACGTTCTCTTCCATTAGAATCCTATGCATGCACATGGATGGACTAATGCCTTTGATGTCCGCAATTGTCCACCCAATAGCCGTTTTGTGCTTTTTCAAGACTCTAAGCAAACGGTCTTCTTGTACCGGTGTGAGGTTCTTAGAAATAATCACCGGGAGATCATCTCCATCTCCCAAGAAAACATACTTCAAATGGTCCGGAAGTGGCTTCAATTCTAGCTTGGGCGCCTTCACAATAGATGGTACAAGTACTTCATCATTCACGGGTAAAGAAATATATGAAACATTACCCTTTTTAGCTTCTTGCAATGTCGCCAAAGCACCACACATCTCCACCAATTCCTTGGAGATTTCAACATCCAAGTTAGACAAGCCATGGACGTCCAATTCAATGCTCTTTTGCAACACCACATCAAGTTCATCCTCTTGGTTCAATTCCACCATTTGTTGCGCTAATGAATCAACCACATCAATGGAGTAAACGGAATGCACATCACTTGGGTAGCGCATGGCTTCAAATATGTTAAAGTGTATTATCTCCTTGTCGAATTCCATAGTGAGTGTACCCTTATCAACATCAATCTTCGTCTTTGCGGTCTTCATGAACGGCCTCCCAAGAAGTAAAGAAGTAGATGATCGGTTCTCATTGTTATCCATATCCACCACAAAGAAATCCACCGGAAAAATAAGCTCATTTACTTGCACTAGCACGTCTTCTACAAGCCCCTTTGGATATATGTTAGACTTGTTTGCCAATTGGATAATAACTCTCGTCTCTTTCAAAGGTCCAAGATTCAAGGAGTCATATATTTCGGCCGACATCACACTAATGGAAGCACCTAAGTCAAGTAAAGCATGTTCAAACCTTTGCTTACCAATAGTAATTGGCACCGTGAAACCACCGGGATCCGTGCACTTTGTAGGCATTTTCTTCAATAGCATAGCCGACGCACTCTCACCAACTTTAGTAATTTCATTATCAAGCAACCTATCCTTCTTGATGCATAATTCCTTCATGAACTTGGCATACCTTGGAATTGTCTTAATGGCCTCAATGAATGGTATGTTGATTTCAATCTTCTTGAAGATATCCATGAGCGCCTTGTCTTGAGCTTCTTTCTTGGATTTAGCAAAACGACTAGGAAAAGGAGGTGGAGTAGTGAAAGAAGGCACCGGTTCCTTTGATTGATCGGTTGGTGTTGAATTCTCCTTTGGTGCGGTTTCCTCCTTATCTTTGACTACCTCTTCAATAACTTCTTCATGATGACTTGGACCCTCCACTTGTCTTCCACTTCTTAGAGTAACCGCATTAACATTCTCTCTTGGATTCACAAATGGTTGTGAAGGAAGTGTTGTGGATGCTTGAGATTTCAATAAATTCACATCGGTCGCCAATTGTCCCATTTGAGTTTGTAAATCCTTGATGGCCGAATCGGTCTTTTGTTGATTTTGTTGAAACAATGACGTAATACCTTGCATCATGACATTAAGCTTATCATCAATTGAAGAATCACGTTCCTTGACTTGTTGTGGTTGGAATTGTTGAGAACCACCTTGTTGTTGAGGTTGGAAACGTGATTGTTGAAAACCTCCTTGTTGCGCATATGGATTAGGAGCCGCCGCTTGCGTGTTTGCATAACTAAAGTTGGGATGATCCTTCCAACCGGGATTATAGGTATTGGAGTATGGATCGTACCTTGGCCTTTGATTTGGATATAAAGCATTCACTTGTTCGGTCTCACCATCCGGAATAAGTACCACGGCAATCCTTTGCATCATTATCTCCATGTTACTCATCCTTTGATCAAGATGTGATGACGAATCACTAACTTCATGCACTCGCCTAACCATTGGTTCATCCCTTGTGTAGAATTGTTGCGAGTTCGCCGCCATACTTTCAATTAACTCTCTAGCTTCGGTCAAAGTCTTGTTCATTAGTGCACCACCACCCGCGGCGTCAAGAAGAGACCTATCACTTGAGTGGAGAGCTTCATAGAAGTATTGGAGTATCATAACGTCACTAAATTGATGGTGTGGACAGCTTGCCACCAACCTCTTGTATCGCTCCCAACATTCATACAATGATTCTCCCACTTGTTGTTTCAATCCACAAATCTCCTTGCGAATTTGAGTAGCTTTGGATGCGGGAAAATATCTCTCGAGGAAAATTTTCTTCATCCCATTCCATGTTGTGATACTTCTGGAAGGCAAATAATATAACCATTCCTTAGCATTGCCCGCCAAAGAAAACGGGAAAGCTTTCAACATTTCTCCATCCGCATTAGTTTCCGGTGGAAGCATGGCCATAACTATGGCATAGAAGTCCATAAGATGTTTGTTTGGGTCCTCATTCACCATGCCATGAAACTTTGGTAACTCTCTAATCAACCCCGGCTTGATCTCGAAGGTTGAATTAGTTTGGATACATCATTGTTGTGTATCAAGCTTGTGAGAAGCTAGGTCCTTTAGTGTACGATCAGCCATTGTTTCTTCCTCTTTGTCCGAATCACTTGATGAAGAAAGAGGAAGTGGAGTGTTAATCGCACGAATGAAATCCTTTAGTTGAGTGCCGGATCGAAGACGTATTGGACTCGGTCTGCCCTCTTTAAGCATTCACCAAAGGTATAACACCTGAAACAAGATTCTCACAAACTAAGTTAGATACGGTAAAGAATCTAACAAAGCAAGAATAAAGCAAAAAGAAAAATAAAAACAACTAAAAATCGCCCGTTGCTTCCCGGCAACGGCGCCAAAATTTGATGCGTGTCGTAGGTGCAATCAAATTAATCAATGTTTCCACTCAATTAAAAATAATATAATGGAAGTCAAGTTCGTTCCCACGAGGAGCAAGAGATCTTAGTTGTAAAAGTTGTCACGAAAGGGGGGTGTAAAAAGCAAAAGAAAATAAACAAAGCAATTAAAATCGAAAGTTGAAAACAATAAGAGAGACAAGACCAAGGAATCCTTCTTCGTTACGAAACAATGAATCAAGTTATGTTCTTTTCTACTTGTTATTAGTCACAAATTATCACCAACCGTAGGTAAAGCAGCTAGCTCAGTGCTAAACCCCTAAATCCCTTATATCACCGGACACGGAAGTTCTCGCCTACCTTCTAATCACCAAGCCACCTAGAATTAGCTCAACCTAGATGTAACTTGGCTCATGCATTAAGTTTTGTGAATTTCTTAGGTTGATATTAGTAGTTAGACTCTTAGCTCAAGGTCCACTTGCTAACGTTGTTTCTACACACAATTGCTCCACGGAATCCCTCCGCAAGGTCTCGTGTTTGCTACTTATGTAAAGAGTCAAGAAACGATTACTTATCTCCTAACTTTCACTAGCTTTAGATCAAATTAACAAATCAATTTAGCGTGCACTCCAAACAATCTATCAATCAATCATGAATGTCTTTAAGATCATTCCTATTAGTAAAAACAAACGATAATTATGTGAAAAACTTCAAGATAGAATTTGAAAACAAAAACTTAAATCATATGTTAAGAACTAGGAATTCATCCTCAATCAATAAGAAATTTAGCTACTCATGTTTTTGAAATTCACACAAATAATAATTATTAAAAGAAGAATTTTCAAGTTCACACAAATAGTTAAAAAGAAGAATCTTAGAAAAGCAAGCAAAAACACAAGTGATGTGTGTGTAGAGAGGTGTGTAGAAGTTGTAGAAAACTTCTCTATTTATAGGCTTCAATATTCTCCAAATCTTCTAAGGAGTAGAATCCTTTTCCTTTTGCAATTCAATTTCCAATTCCAAGCTTTTCTCAACTCTTCCACCTTCTCTTTCCAAATTTGAGTCCAATTCTCCATCCAATTCCTATCCCAAGTCTTCACACCCATGAGAGAAATTCATAGAAAATTCTGGAATTTTTGCTCGCCGGAAAACTGGGAATTTGGCCGGAAAACGTCGCCGCCGTCCACCTGAAAATTTCTCCGTCAAGAGAATATTCGACGGAATATTCCGTCAGTCCACCGTTAGGACTAACGGTCAAAAAGGTCAAACTAACGGTCAAATCGTTAGTCAACGAGGTCAAAGGAATCACCGAGTCGACTCGAGTCGATTCTTTGAGTCGTCTATCCGTTGGTCGGTTGGTCTCTAGGCCGAGAGCCGTTGCACGGCTGAGCCATCTTGCACAGCCAAACCTTTGTGATGCACAATGATCACACTTCTCATTCTATCCATAGCCATGAACTGCAACATCACAAAACTGCCCTTCATCTTCTCAATTTTAGAATTCTACCTGCAACTCTTCTCCTTTGCCTTTGTGAACAGCTACACTCCAGTCATCATCACAACAACCTCAATTACCCATCAGCTCCATAATCATTGCCATACCAGCTCACCATCTCTTCAATATCATCCCTTCACTTGAATTGAGACTCAACTCTGCATCTCAGCTTCAGCCACATCCTTGCTGGCTTATAACACCTTCAGCTGTAACTCTAACTTCACATTCATTACAGCCTTCATTAGTTCAGCTGCAATGCCAGACCACCTCTTCCTGGCTCATTCATTCTCGCCATTCTCCATCTCAGGCACCACAGTTCGACCATACTGTACCAGATGACTTAAGCTTTACGACAACCGCAACTTCAAGACTACCAGCTTGCACATCAATTCAACCCCATGCGCTTGCATCTCATTCCCGCACTACAACTATACCACTCATTCTCACGTGATGCAACTTCAACTCCATATCACTTCGGCTCTAACCTCACCAAGCTCACACGGACACCGTTTCACCGCTCCAACTCGATCCACCTCCACAGTAATCTCATCTTGTCATCAAGCCATTGCCGAGATCACATTCCTTTTCAGCTCAAGGTCACCCGCAATCGCAAATTGAGCCATTGCAATCCTTGCCATCTCCTGCAGACTTCTCGGCTCCACATATTCCAACCATTCTCCTTGTGCACTGAATCCACCAACCACACCGCTTTGCCTCAACTTCAACAACCATCGGCTCCAAAGCCTAGCAGACCCATTAGCTCACAGAAATCCCACTAGCTCCCACTAGCTCGTACCCATTTAATCACAACAAAGAATCCTTAGCAATCCCCCAAGAACAAATACCAAGTACCACCATATTCATCTTAATTGGATCCAACACAAACTACATCAACCAACCTTCTTCTCATAGCCCATCTCCATCACAGACTCATCTCCATTTCACTCCAACCTCAGATTCAAAAGCAACCACCATATTCTACAGCTCAAAATTGACCCCACTGTTTTGCAATTGCATACAAACCCATTCAGGCTGCCCTGTAATTCTTTGCTTCTTCTTTCGAATTCAACATCAACAACCATCGCATCTTCCTCCTCTTAATTGATAATGAACCGAACCCAGACAACCACCATCTCTACCTCTCGATCTTCATCTGAGCTTAATCACCTTTTTCCCGTTGTAAACCCTAATTCCAACATCTATCTCTGCTCGATCATAATTTCTCGATTTCAGATCAGAACCCATTTTAACAACACAGATTTCATCCTCAATTACAGAAACCCTAACTCAATTTCACGGTTCAAACAAATTATCTCAATTCACCATTAAGTTTGAGCCATTCTCTGTATTTCCTCTTACTTCTCGATCTGGTCTAAGCACCAACTCCCATGTCGCTTCTCAATCTGAAATTCATCATTCCCTATTAGCTCAAGAACACCCTAACTCAGTGCTTCAATTTCCTCTGAATTTCCTCACTCAGGTGTCGCCTCCTCTCGTCTTTAGTTCAGGTGAAAAATAAAAATCGAGAGAGAAAACTCTCTTCTCTGGTTTCTAGGTCGTGTAGGAAATGAGGCTGGATATAGCCACCCAGGCGAAGTGGATAAGGGGTTATGGGAATAGGGTTATATCCAGTGTCAGTCACCTTGATAAGGGCTACCCAGCTGGCAGCCCCTTAACATTTTATGGCTGTCATTTAACACTCCTCCTAATAGAGTTGCCCCTTAACCTTGGGTCAGTTCCATGTATCACTTGCTTGTGAGGTGACAATTTCGCCCTTTTGCTCAAATTGGGTAACTTCTCCTTCTTTTCCTCCGTGTGACTCCAGAGTACCTAATAACTCAAAAACACATAATAAAATACATAATTCACACGAAAAAAATAGCAAAGAAAGCATAAACTCTATATAGTAAATTAGGTGTATTCTACACCTATCATTGGCCTTGTCTGGCTTTTTTGTTTTATCCTCGGTTAGCCCTAGTGAAGCCATCCGTGTTGGGCCACGAGGAACACGCTTTCTCTTCTCTTCTCTTCTCCTTGTACAACCTAAGTGTTATCACAGTTATCAAGCAAAAGAGTTAAACAAGGATTAAAAAACTACCATAAAGAAACAACTTAAATTAAATCAGCGACACAAAGAGTTATACCTCATCTCCTTTTTCATTTTCATTTGTTGCGATGTCATTCTCTTTATCATTCTCTGTTTCCTTGTCTTCATCTTCCCCCTCTTCAGTAGCAATCTGGTTCCGCTTCCTCTTTATCTTCATATTCTTCTTCTTTTTCAACCATATCAGAGAAGGTATCATTTGGATTCCTGTTTTGCACATTGGGACATGGTCCTGATTGGTACAATTTATGCTTCACTGTCCTTTCCTTCTCAATAACTTCCTTGGAGCGTGCAATTTGAGATGATCCTGATGTGGACTGGACTGTTTCAGATTGTGCAGCGCTTTCCGGTTCAACTAAACCTTTCTTTTTCTTAGGTGATGATCGTGTTGGATTACTCTTTTCAGCAGTATGATCTCGTTCCTCTGACCTGTTCTTAAACCTAGGGGATGTCCGTCTTGGTGTCTTTTCATCTTCATTTGGTGACTGACTTGGAGATTCTTGGATTGCAGGTTGCTCTGAACTCTTCTTCTTGTTAGGAGTTGTTTGTTTGATTTCAGACTTTGAAGGCTGCGAACTCTTCTTGTTTTTCAAAATGATCTGCAACTTAAATAAGTTAATAACAGGAGTTTGGTAAATAAATTGAGTTATACAAATAAAAGACACTGAATCAAGATAGTTTGGTAAACTATAAGAGATGTCTTAGTACCTTATTCTTTGGTAATGGGACAGACTGGACAGTTTTGCTTCCTTGCTAATCTGCGACATAAACTAGAATAGGTCAAACAAAATAAGATGGTAAATAAAATCATTACACTAAACAAAGAATTATATGCCGACGATAAGTCTTTACCTTCTTCTTGGGAGTTGGAACTGAGTTTTTGGTCTTGTTCTTCACCATTTTTGATCCACACGTACAACTACTACAAAAACAGAATTAAAAAGTCCAAAATTAGAAACCAAAAACATCACAATTATTCATACAAAATTCGACCACCAATACATAATTCATTTGGCATAATTGGAACACCCACATATAATCTAGCAAACATCAAGAAAACATTATATTGATACCAAATTATAAGGATTTTTAAATGAGCTGGTGCACTCTCTTTCTTATGAGTAAGTTGATTGCTTAAGAATGAAGCAATTGTCTCGCTCATAAGAAAGAGAGTGCCCTAGATCTTATCAATCCTTAACCACCAGATTTCTCATACATATATCTATTGAAACAATAAAAAATCAAGTAACATTAACCACCAAGCAACGGAAATTGGAATACCGAATACCTGCATAAATCTCAGTTGACAATGATCCAGGGGTTCGGAACTCCAACCCCCTGTCGTAATAGAATTACTTGGTAGCTTATAAGAGACATGCTGAAATTTGCGAGAAGATATATAAATTTTGAAAAATCTGAATACAACTAAATAAAAATCAAACTCACTATGAATCGGTTCTGTAAAAAAACCTAACTCGGCTAAAAAATAAAACCCTAATAGGAAATAACTCTAAATAATATACTAAATCATACACAAAGAAAATATCAAACCCCAAATCAAACTTGGAAACAATCCAGATATGAATCGGTTTCATAAAAAACCCTAACTCGGCTTAGAAAAAACGTAATCAAGAATAACTCTAAAATCAAACTCTACATCAAAATCAAAGCATATGAAAAACTTTAAATCAAAAACTAATCAGAAAACAAACAGAAATTAAAAGAAAAAAATTAAACCCTAATTAGTTAGATTTATACCTGATGTTGAAGCTGAGCTTTCCGGGTAAGAAGCGAAGTTATTCAACTATTTGGGTTTCCAATAGAACTCTCGAACTTCAATTTTCAGGAGTGATTTCAATTTTTTGCGATTTTTGGATTTTACGAGTTAGTGACCAATTGATTTTGGGATTTTGCGATTTGAGATTTTTCAGACTTCAGTTTCTTCTGGGTAAGAGGTGAAGTTGGGGTTTGGTAAGGGTTAGGTTTAATTTCTTCTGGGTTGCACAGGCACAACAACACCTTCAAAGAGACGGAGAGAAAGAAGAAATGAAATGAGAAGAAGAAAAAAATGTTTGGGATAGTTAGGTTTATTTTCTTCTGACGGAGAAAAAAATGTTTTGGTCAATAGTGAATAGTCAAAATCTAGAAGGATGTGTGAAAATTTGGGCGGGCTTTTTTGGTGGGAAACATGGGACATTCTCATTGGTTTCGAAAAGAGAATACAGATTGAGAAGAAAACACAATTTGTTAAATGCTGACTGTTAGATTGGATTGAGAATTTATTTCCTTAAATTTGGGACTTTGGATTAAAAATGGGACATTTTTATTGGTTTAAAAAAGAGAATACGGATTGAGAAGAAAACACAAAATTTGGTATAACCAAACAAGGATGTTGACCATTAGATTGGCCTGAGATTTGATTTCTTTAAATTTGGTCTGTTGGATTACAAACATTTACAATAAAACCATGAAGAAACCCTAAATTAGTCAACTTCGAGAAAGAAACTGGGTCCGAGATCGAAACCTGGACTTGAGCATAAGTCTGAAACTTCATAAGAACAACGAATCCAACCATTTATGGGTAAGATTTCATCCTATATTCTCAGAAACGTTCAGCAAACCCTAAATTAGTCAACTTCGAGAAAGAAACTGGGTCCGAGATCGAAACCTGGACTTGAGCATAAGTCTGAAACTTCATAAGAACAACGAATCCAACCATTTATGGGTAAGATTTCATCGTATATTCTCAGAAACGTTCAGCAAACCCTAAATTAGTCAACTTCGAGAAAGAAACTGGGTCCGAGATCGAAACCTGGACTTGAGTATAAGTCTAAAACTTCGTAAGATCGACGAATCCAACCATTTACGGGTAAGATTCCATCGTATATTCTCGAAAACGTTCAACAAACCCTAAATTAGTCAACTCGAGAAAGAAACTGGGTTCGAGATCGAAACCTGGACCTGAGTATAAGTCTGAAACTTCGTAAGAACGACGAATCCAACCATTTACAGGTAAGATTCTATCGTATATTCTCAGAAACGTTCAACAAACCCTAAATTAGTCAACTTCTAGAAAGAAACTGGGTATGAGATCGAAACCTAGACCTGAGTATAAGTCTGAAACTTCGTAAGAACGACGAATCCAACCATTTACGGGTAAGATTCCATCGTATATTCTCAGTAACGTTCAGCAAACCCTAAATTAGTCAACTCGAGAAAGAAACTGGGTCCGAGATCGAAACCTGGACCTGAGTATAAGTCTGAAACTTCGTAAGAACGACGAATCCAACCATTTACAGGTAAGATTCTATCGTATATTCTCAGAAACGTTCAACAAACCCTAAATTAGTCAACTTCTAGAAAGAAACTGGGTACGAGATCGAAACCTAGACCTGAGTATAAGTCTGAAACTTCGTAAGAACGACGAATCCAACCATTTACGGGTAAGATTCCATCGTATATTCTCAGAAACGTTCAGCAAACCCTAAATTAGTCAACTTTGAGAAAGAAACTGGGTCCGAGATCGAAACCTGGACTTGAGCATAAGTCTGAAACTTCGTAAGAACGAAGAATCCAACCATTTACGTGTAAGATTCCATCGTATATTCTCTGAAACGTACATCAAACCCTAAAACTTCGAGAAAGAAACTGGGTCCGAGATCGAAACCTGGACCTGAGTATAAATCTGAAACTTCGTAAGAACGACGAATCCAACCATTTACGGGTAAGATTCCATCGTATATTCTCAGAAACGTTCAGCATACCCTAAATTAGTCAACTTCGAGAAAGAAACTGGGTCCAAGATCGAAACCTGGACCTGAGTATAAGTCTGAAACTTCGTAAGAACGACGAATCCAACCATTTACGGGTAAGATTCCATCGTATATTCTCAGAAACGTTCATCAAACCCTAAATTAGTCAACTTCGAGAAAGAAACTGGGTCCGAGATCGAAACCTGGACCCTATTATAAGTCTGAAACTTCGTAAGAACAACGAATCCAACCATTTACGGGTAAGATTTCATCGTATATTCTCAGAAACGTTCAACAAACCCTAAATTCGTCAACTTCGAGAAAGAAACTGGGTCCGAGATCGAAACCTGGACTTGAGCATAAGTTGAAACTTTGTAAGAACAACGAATCCAACCATTTACAGGTAATATTCTTTGATATGGTGTCATCCATTGAACAAATCTTATAATGACGAAAACAATTTGCAATGGAATAAGTTGTATTGGTTCATTTTGTTGATTATTTTGTTTAGAATTAAACAATATTGTGATAATCTAATTAATATATAATTTAATAATTATTAATTTATCGCGATATTAGTATAAATTGATAAATTTTGCCGGTTCCGACGCTATTATTTTATAAGGCTTATACTGTACTTCCCAAAATGATTTTTTATTCTGCGTTCTTAATGTAGTTTGGCATCTAATATGGTTGGTCATGTTAAGTTTTTTTTCCCTAGCGTGTTTACTTTTAAATAGTTATTTTTTAGGATTTATTTTAGCAAATCTAAAGTTGGTGCACCATCATACGGAGCTTTTATTCCCCGCTCCATTCACAATACTACTTACCACTCGACCACATCTAGACCCTAGATTTGAGGGGTGAGAAACCCTTTTGATGAGCGGGTGGGTCATGGCTGAACAATCTTGACCAGTACTGTTTGGACATGTGGATCTGAGTGGTAAGTAGTGCTGTGAATGGAGTGGGGAACCTAGTTAGTAAGTTCGCGAATAATTCACGAATTTTTCTTTATCACGAATTTTACCGTCTTATTCGCGTACGTTTGCAACTCCGAACCCAAGACGTGTATTATATGACATTCCCGGATTATTCGCGAATCGTTCACGAACTTTACGTATCCCGAATAATACGTCCGCTTAATTCGCCAGAACTTCTTTAGCTTTTACGTTTTTAAAGGCCCCACTTTTTGGCTTTACTGCCTCCCGAGCATATACAGCCCAATATTAGACATTGTTATAACTTTTATGAAACAAAAATGACTGAAGAGATTTGAAGGTGCATCTAAACCACTATACCACATCCTCTTGGATGACTAATATTGTATATATTATTAATATCATCATATTAAGTTTATGTTTTCCTTAAATAACTCTCAAATATGCATAAAAATTAGTCTATGTCCTTATAAGTAATAATTATTTATTATAATAGATACCGAATTTTCAGAGCCGAACTCACATTTATAAATCGAATTATACACGTGCGTATGTCGTTCCAAATTACTGACGAATCACGTCCCATTAACCGAATTTTGGATCGAATTTGGATTTTACAAAACCGTATGATACTCGTACGTTTGCCGTTCCGGACGTTTGCCGAATCCCGAATTGCTAACTAGAGTGGGGAATACCATTTCCGACCATCATAATAAGTACAAACTACAAAGACACCTTTAATAATACCTACCCGAACTCGACTCCACTCACCTAGAGCCTATAAAAAAACGTTATCACTTCTCAAACTTTTTAAAAAGAGGAGAACGTCGGTGATCACCATTATACCAACTCCATATCAATTATATATATTCTTGTAAACACCAGAAGGAATTTCGAATATTTAACCACCACCACTGATCTTGTGTACGTAACAGTGAGAGATATGGCAACAATGTCTAGAACTGCTGTCGAAGTGATCTCGAAAGAAACCATTAAACCCGCAATTCCAACCCCAAACCAACTTAGAAACTTCAATCTGTCACTTCTCGATCAATATTTGTCTCCAACTTACGTTCCAATCATTCTTTTCTACCCTGCCGTCGTCGCAAACAATACCTTTAGTAAGCACCGCGGTGATCTTGACTTGCTTAAGAGGTCTCTTTCCGAAACGCTAGTTCACTTTTATCCAATGGCTGGTAAGTTGAAAGACAAGAATAATATAGTTGTCGCCTGTAACGACGAAGGGGCTGATTTTTTCGAAGTAAAAATCAAAGGTCAAATGTAGTGATCTACACTACAAATCGGTCTCAAGAACAACCAGAGCTAAGAAAGAAGAAGAACTTGATATTTCTTAAATTGTCAATTCCTAATAATCCACCACAGATTTCAGGAGATAAGGTGGTGAGAAGGGTGTGATTGGCACACGCGCCAGTCACACACAAGGCTACTAATAATTACCAACGGTAGAAAAATAAAAACTAGACTAATTATTAAGGCACCCGGCACTTGATAGCCCTTATCAGGGTTAGCCCTTAGCCTGGGATATGACAAATGCCCTTCCCTTCTAACTATCCTTGTCCTCAAGGATGAAGTTTTCAAATTGTTCAGCTATAAACTGCTTGTCCTCCCAAGTAGCTTCGCCTTCAGTCATATCCTTCCATTGTATCAAGATCTGTGTTATTACCTATTGGTTCTTTTTGATCTCCCTGGTTGCCAAAATCTTATCTGGTTCTACCTTGATGTTGCCTGCTGTGTCAGTGGCTGGCAATTTGGTCTGGATTACCACTCTTCCTCCCACCTTAGGTTTAAGCTGAGAGACATGGAAGGTAGAGTGTATTCTTGAACTGGCTGGTAGCTCCAATTTATATGCCATCGCTCCTATCTTATCCAAAGACCTTGTAGGGACCATAGAACTTGGCTGCTAGCTTTAAATTCTTCCTCAGTTGAATTGAAGTCTGGCGATATGGTTGTAGTCTCAGATACACCCAGTCCCCTATTTCAAAGGACCTTTCAGATCTTTTCTTGTCAGCCTGTTGTTTCACCCTGTGTTGTGCCATCTCTAGAGTTTCCTTCAACATTTGACTCATTACTTGTCTCTGTTGTAAATAGTCTTCTACTGCAACATGGACTCCAGCTTGAGATGATAGATGTTTATGGGTAAAAATCGTTTCTGCCGATTTCGGTAGGTGAGTGAGAAACTGGTTCAAACCCTAAACAAATGTGCTGCACGTGAGCACTTTATAGGTTCGAGAGATCAATCCATAAGTCCGGCCTAAACCAAGAAATGGCCGTTCCAGACTTGCTTCGGTCACAAAGTGGAGGAGAAGGGTTGATTTGGGGAGGGAAGCAAAGAAAGGTGTTGAGGAGAGTAGTATCTCGACTTGTATCAGAAAGTGAGCTTAGGAAGCTTGCAAGAGATGAAAGCTTTTTGGGAGAGCTTGCAAAGTTGCCTTTACGAGAGTGTAGTATTTTCTCCGACCGAGACCCGTTGTCCGGGTGGAAATAGGTAAGACTTATTTATACAAGTCGAGATTGAAACGTACCCTGGCCTCATGAAGGAAGAGAGTAAAGGGTGAAATAATGGGAGGAGGTGGTAACCGCATGGTTTAATGGGTGAAAACGTTTTTCACCATTATTTCCTCTTTTATTTGACCGCTTTATTCCTTTTCACGCTTTCTTAAAGTGAGCGTAGTGTACGCTGCATGCTGTGACCGCCAAACCAAAACCCTAAAGAAGCATCCCCCAGTTTGTGTTGATGTCTCGAGTGTTGGTTGCATCTTGAGTGCAAGTGGCGCTGCTAGTGGCGTGTGTGGCATGTGCCAATGGCATGTGCGGAATGCCTTGGTGGTAGGTTGCACGGTTTGCAAGTTTTGGCTACCAGCGTGTGCGTTTGGCATGTGCGGAATGCCTTGGTGGTAGGTTGCACGGTTTGCAAGTTAGGCTACCAGTGTGTGCGTTTGGCATGTGCCAATGGCATGCGTGGCCATTAGGGCCGTGACCTTGATAGGGAAACCAGCTAGCGAGTATGTTGGCATGTGCCAATGGCATGCGTGGCCGTTAGGGCCGTGATAAGGAAACTAGCTAGCAAACATGTTGGCATGTGCCAATGGCGTGCGGGGCCATTAGGGCCGTGACCTTGATAGGGAAGCTAGCTAGCGAGCATGTTGGCATGTGCCAATGGCATGCGTGGCCGTTAGGGCCGTGATAAGGAAACTAGCTAGCAAACATGTTGGCATGTGCCAATGGCGTGCGGGGCCATTAGGGCCGTGACCTTGATAGGAAGCTAGCTAGCGAGCATGTTGGCATGTGCCAATGGCATGCGGGGCCGTTAGGGCCGTGACCTTGATAGGAATCTAGCTAGCGAGCATGTTGGCATGTGCCAATGGCATGCGGGGCCGTTAGGGCCGTGACCTTGATAGGGAAGCTAGCTAGCGAGCATGTTGGCATGTGCCATTGGCATGCGGGGCCGTTAGGGCCGTGACCTTGATAGGAAGCTAGCTAGCGAGCATGTTGGCATGTGCCATTGGCACGTACGGCCATGTTGACCTAGTTGCATGTTTTGCAAGCCTAGGGCGCTATGTTTGGGCGTGGGCCAAAGGCATAGCGGCTTGGAATTATGGCTTGCGACACGTGTTGGCATGTGCCAATGGCACGTGCGGCCATGTTGACCTAGTTGCAAGTCTTGCAAGCCTAGGGCGCTATGTTTGGCGCGGGCCAAAGGCATAGCGGCTTAGAAATATGGCTTGCGACACGTGTTGGCATGTGCCAATGGCACGTGCGGCCATGTTGACCTAGTTGCAAGTCTTGCAAGCCTAGGGCGCTATGTTTGGCGTGGGCCAAAGGCATAGCGGCTTGGAATTATGGCTTGCGACACGTGTTGGCATGTGCCAATGGCACGTGCGGCCATGTTGACCTAGTTGCAAGTCTTGCAAGCATAGGGCGCTATGTTTGGCGCAGGCCAAAGGCATAGCGGCTTAGAAATATGGGTTGCGGCACGTGTTGGCATGTGACAATGGCACGTGCGGCCATGTTTACCTAGTTGCAAGTCTTGCAAGCCTAGGGCGCTATGTTTGGCGTGGGCCAAAGGCATAGCGGCTTGGAATTATGGCTTGCGACACGTGTTGGCATGTGCCAATGGCACGTGCGGCCATGTTGACCTAGTTGCAAGTCTTGCAAACCTAGGGCGCTATGTTGGTCGTGTGCCGAAGGCATAGCGGCTCGGAATTTGGCGTTGTTGCCATGGTGCGCAGTATGCGGCTTGTTTTGGCATGGTTGCCATGGTGCACGATATGCGGCTTGGTTTGGCATGGTTGCCATGGTGCGCGATGATGCGGCTTGGTTTGGCATGGTTGCCATGGTGCGCAAATATGCGGCTTGGTTTGGCATGGTTGCCATGGTGCGCGGATGCGGCTTGGTTTGGCATGGTTGCCATGGTGCGCGATATGCGGCTTGGTTTTGGAATTAGGGTTCTGTGTTGAAAACCCTAATCTGCATTTTGAAAAATACCCCTATTAATTATTTACACCTGAGTTAAATTCTCTTAGTTAATGTGTTGCGGGTAACACTAGGTCATGGGGTTTTACGATTTTACCCCTTGTCTAAAATCCACCATCAACATTAAGTCCCCTGCTTAGCTCGGAACAGGGGCTTTGTTGAGAGGTAAGCATAAGATGGTGACAAACTATTAACAAAGAAACCGTAAAGAAAATTGAAGGAGGCTTGTCTGACCTTTTATAGATAGGATTTGGAATCCTTGCCTCTGGTAGTTTTGCACAAATCAGGAGGCTGGCATAATTGGTGGGGCCGGTCCAACTTGGAAACCATGCTTGCAGGCGTGACCTGGGCGGCATTGAGAAGTCGCAATTGGCGGGGCCGATCCAAACTTGGAAACCATGCTTGTAGGCGTGACTTGGGCGGCATTGAGAAGTCGCAATTGGCGGGACCGGTCCAAACTTGGAAACCATGCTTGCAGGCGTGACTTGGGCGGCATTGAGAAGTCGCAATTAGAGGGGCCGGTCCAAACTTGGAAACCATGCTTGCAGGCGTGACTTGGGCGGCATTGAGAAGTCACAATTGGCGGGGCCGGTCCAAACTTGGAAACCATGCTTGCAGGCGTGACTTGGGCGGCATTGGGAAGTCGGTCTAATCTTGGAAACCATGCTTGCGGGCGTGACTTAGGCGGCATTGGGAAGTCGCAATTTGTGGGCCCGTTTCTTACACGCGTGATTTTGGTGAAAGGGGAATCCTTCCCTATTTCAAAGTCTTTCACGCCTATATATGTATATATATAAAGCCTCTTTCTCCCCATACTGCGCTTTATTCTTTCCTCTTTTCATACTAGCGGCAAGGAGAAACCAGCTTCCAGGTATGTCTTCGAGTACTCTTCTTTCTCTTTTTTTTTTTTTTTTTTTTTTTTTTTTTTATAGGTGTACACCTTAAAAGTAGATGCTTCCACAATCCTTGCATATGATTCCTTGACGTGCCTCTTGTAGAAAATATAGTACGTATGCAAACAAGGGAATACTGCATATATTGTTTGAACCCGTGGGAAATATTGCATATATGAATTTTCGATCCTGAAAGAAATATTTGTACCACAAAAAAATACTTTGCGTGTGTATTTTGAACCCGTAGAGAATGCTCCGTATGTAATTTTGAACCCGAAGAAGGATACTGTAGACACCCGAAGAAGGATATTGTAGACACACTTGTACCCGTATAGAATGCCGCGTATAGTCTCGAACCCGAAGAAAGTACTGTGTATATAATCTTGAACCCGAATAAAATACCGCGTATATAGTCTTGAGCCCGGAGAGAATACGCCCTCCTCTCTTTTGTTTTTTTGTTGGGTGCGACTGAATCAAATTTCACTTCGTCGAAGGATGCTCATAATTCCAAGCCGAACATAGATGATGAATTCTTCACTGTGAGCCCTCGCCCCTGCTCTAAGAATCACCTGGTTTCGTGCCGATTTTGCTAACCTAAGCGGTGAGGATGACAGAAGACACGTTCGGTTTGCCTGCAGAGCACCATTCGGTTCTGCCTTCATAAAGGGGTATATTCCTCTTCCAACATTGACTTCAGGATGTGTCAAAGTCCATTGCATTCTTTTGACAGATGGGTTGAGTTCATGGTGAGCAAGGAGCCTATAGCTAGCACACACTTTCATAAAAACAATACTCCTTTCCCAAAACATAACTAGAGTCATATTATCAAAACAATTCATCCCAGAAATAATCCAATATCCTCAAAAGCTACCAGCTGTCTACCAAAACCGGTCAAACTTTGAACCAGACATCCAATATGTCTTTCAAAAAAAAAGAGAAGAAGAACCTAAATGAAAGTTTGACAGAGA
Organism: Papaver armeniacum; assembly: GCA_023531295.1. Classification (NCBI taxonomy): domain Eukaryota; kingdom Viridiplantae; phylum Streptophyta; class Magnoliopsida; order Ranunculales; family Papaveraceae; genus Papaver; species Papaver armeniacum. The sequence goes on along the minus strand of JAJJWW010003100.1, from coordinate 184,998 downwards.
AACATTCAAGGAAAATCATCCAACAGAGGTTTTTTCTTCTTGGAGAAAGTTAACTTTGCATCTTCAAGAGCCGCTCTCTTCATAGTCAACATCTTGGAAAGTTTTTCGAGTTCTACCTCCTGTCATGCAATCTCCTCGGCGGAAAGGCTTTCCATTGTTGCATCTTTCAACTTTTGGATCTCTGCAACAACTTCGACAAACCATGAAGTGTTGAACTCCTTTTCTACGCACACGTCGCGATGGTGCTCCCAGTCAGCAATAACGTCTTCATAAACGGTGTGACCAGTCACCTCACGCATATCCTCGATGGAAGATAAAGCCTCTTCCACACGCTTAACCAACACAAATCGACTAGTGACTTTCTTGGTTGTGGCCATATGTCCGTACTTCTCCCAGATCGGTGTACAACGCCTCATACTTAGCCTAAGACGCCGAAGCCGCCAACCAAAGACATGACCTGGATAAGGAACCAAATACGGGGATCAAAATGGCGCCGCAAATCGGCCTCACGACTCGCAAATTGTCTTCTTCCATGTCTACTGCAACAACCATCAGAGAATCATCCACCGTTTGAACCACATCTGTGCCCGGCGATTGGCTAACTCCCATCTCCAAGTCACCGGCGGTGGTCACCAAAGGCAAGTTTTCGTGTGGCTCCACTCAGAATCGTCCTCCGAACCGGATTCCTCCTGCGAATTTGAGTTAGACATTTTTTTTTCAAAAGAAGAAACAGAAGAAGAAAGAAAAGAAGCACGAAACTCACCGAACCACTTCCCGAAAAAGAACCAGTGCTGCCAGAGGAATCACTCTCACCTGTCGAACTTTCTGCTTTCCCCGACTCATCACAGCTATGATTAGACTCAGTGCCGCCGAAATTCTTCGAAGAAATTGCCGCCTCCTGGCAACGTGCAAGGGAAGTGAAAGCATTAACACTACCGAAGCCCTGGAAGAAATAAGACAGATGTTTTCAGAGAAATTCACATGTTTCGAGACAAACCAACAAGGAGATGACACATACCGATTATTGGAAGAACTGAAAAACACGAGAGTCGGGAGGATCTTTCGAAACCGCCTCGAACCCACCAAAGACGATTCTTCGTTCTCCGTTCCTTGGCCTGGGACTTTCCGAGTTGCTAGGCAACTTTCGCTTGAGATCTCTCAACATTGTATACTTCTTCAAAATTGCTGGGGAACGTTTACAACGAACATTCTCCACCATGTTGCTAACAAAATCTTGGATCATAATAAACTCATCGCACCAGAACTCATTATAGCCAAAGGTCGTCGAAGTTACTCTTCCCGTTTGAAAGAACGGAAGGCGGATACCCGGCTCAAGGGCACCGGCATTGAGGGCGGCACGCAATGAATCCTTAGGAATCACCGGTTGGTGAGCAAGAGGCACCCCTTGATCGAAACCCATGTGACGAGCCGCACGGTCAATATTGTAAGCAGCTATCTGGAAAGACCCCATGAAGAAACACGGCATATAACCGGACATGCGGCTTTGAATGAAAAAGTTTTCACCAACGCTCAAATTGCCATCGAAGATAAATACATGATCGGAGGTAAAGCAAAGGTGTCAATTTGAGTCACCGACCTATGGACCGGCTCCCATGGGCGAAAACTGATTTCATATGACTTATCGAGGAGACTAACCAAGCTCACGCCAACTCTTGGACGCCTGTTCACCCATCGAAGAATTAGAGAGCCGCCTCAACTCGCGGGAATCGAAGGCATCGGTTTTGGAGCATACTTCTCAAATTGCTCCCATAGCCAGACTTGCAGAAAAGCAACATGCACATATGAATCCACTTTCATGAAACCATTCGAAACTCGCATGTTCGCAACTAGGTGATCCAGATGCACATACAGGGAACCCAGGAATAGCTTGCAAATGGGAAGAACTTCACCTTTTGCTAACTTCACAGCAATCACTAGCAACTCCGGTCTTATTTCCTTCTTGCCAGAACCGTCATCAAAAATATCTCTAGACAACCAGAGAGCCAAAAATGCTGCAACATGAAGATCACCTTTCGTTTAGGTTCCAAATCATCCGAAACCATTGAGATATCCACCAGCTATAAAAGCACCTTTCATCCTCTTTTTCCTGACGTAATCCTTCGACTTCGAAGTGGAGTCTTTTCGAGCGTAATCTCCCAACTTAGCGGCAAGTTCATCCCGCATCTTCACCTCACTTTCAGATAATTGGATGGTAAGATTCCCAATTCTGGAAGATTCAAGAAGAGAGCCACACTCTCCAAGGAGAAAGTTATCTAACCCCATCTACATATGATTGTATGGGTGTCCGAACACCATCTGGAGATGAAAGCAACCAAGCCCGGGATATCCTTCCTAATCTGGAGATTTACTGAATCTCTGACATCATCAATAATCTGCGTTCGAGTCAAGTTGGTGTTTATGTGCTCCTTACTCACCATGAACTCAACCCATCTATCAAAAGAACGCAATGGGCTTTGACACATCCTGAAATCAATGTTGGAAGAGGAATATACCCCTTTATGAAGACAAACCGTATGATGTTCTCTGGGCGAACCGAACGTGTCTTCTTTTCATCTTCACCACCGGTTAACAAAATTGGCACGAAACCTGGGTGATTTTTCCGAGCAGAGGCAAGTTTTTTGGCGAAGAATTCATCATCCGTGTTTGGTTTGGAACTATGGACATCCTTCGATGAGGCGAAATTTTGTTCAGGTGACATCTTGTCGGATTTCTTCGTAACAACTTAGTAACAAGATATCTGCACACGGAGAAAAAACAAAATTATCTCCCTGACACATAACCGCGCCCGACAAAAGGAAAACCTGAAATACAAAAAAAAAGAGGGCGTATTCTTTACTGGCTCAAAACTGCACGCGCAATATTTTCTCCGGGTTCAAAACTATATATGTAGTATTTTATACGGGCTCAAGTGCGTCTGCAGTATCCTTCTTCGGGTTCAAAATTATATATGGAGCATTTTTCTACAGTTCAAAACTGCATGCGCAGTATTTCTTTCAGGACCGAAAATTCATATATGCAATATTTCCTGCGGGTTCGAAGTCATATGAAGCATATATACAGTATTCTTCTTCGGGATTCATATACAGTATTTTCTACGGGTTCAAAACTGCACACGCAGTATTTCTTTCAGGACCGAAAATTCATATATGTAATATTTCCTGCGGGTTCGAAGTCATATGAAGCATATATACAGTATTCTTCTTCGGGATTAATATACAGTATTCTCTACGGGTTCAAAACTGCACACGATATTTTCTTCAGGGTTCAAAATTATATACGTAGTATTTTATACGGGCTCAAGTGCGTCTGCAAGATCCTTCTTCGGGTTCAAAATTATATATGGAGCACTTTCCTACGGGTTCGAATAATATATGCAGTATTTCCTTGGTTGCATATATACAATATTTTCTACAAGAGACACGCTAAGAAATTATATGCGCAATATCATTGCAAGGATTATAAAGAAAAACGCCTACTCTTAGGGTTTGCACCTACATGAAAAGGGAAACAAGAGAAGTACTGGAAGACATACCTGGAAGCCGGTTTTTCTTTGTGACTCTGCCGCTAGTAGGAAAGGATGAAAGGAATAAGGTGCAAGATGAGAGAAAGGGATTTTATATATATATATGGGCGTGAAGATTCTGAAATAGGGAAGGATTTCCCTTTACCAAAAATCGTGCGGGCTCAAAAGAACGCCCAACTTCCCAATGCCGCCCAAGTTGCGTCGGTCCCACCAGCTAGCACGCTCAGTTTCCCAACTCACGCCAACTTCCCAATGACCGTCCAAGTCCCGCCAGCAAGCACGCACAGCTTCCCTACCTTGTGCCGGTCCCACCAGCTAGCACGCTCAGTTTCCTAACTCGCGTCAACTTCTCAATGCCGCCCAGCTTCCTGTCTCTCAATGATGCTGACTTTCGAATTGCGCCCCCTCCCGGTTTATTAAAAACGCGCCCGGAGGCAAGGATTCCAAATCCTATTTATAAAAAGGTCGACAAATTTTCTCAATTCTCTTTACGATTTGTCACTGATAGTTTGTCACCATCTTATGATTACCTCGCAACAAAGCCCCCTGCTCCGAGCTAAGCGGGGGGACTTAATGTTGATGATGGTTTTTTAGATAAAGGGTAAAATCGTAAAACCCCAAATAACCTAATGTCACCAGTGACACATTTATTAGAACATTTAATGCATGTAGTCTGTAATTAATAGGGGGTATTTTTCCAAATTAGGGTTACAACGAACAAAACCCTAATTCACCTCCGTGCCAATGGCAAATCATGCCAGCCACACCTAGCCCAAGCTAGCCGCATCTCTATGCCAATGGCAAATCATACCAGCCATACCAAACGCGCCGAAGCATGCCAACCATGCTAGCCGCACCTCCGTGCCAATGGCAAATCATGCCACCACACCTAGCCCAAGCTAGCCGCATCTCTATGCCAATGGCAAATCATGCCAGCCATACCAAACGCGCCAAGCATGCCAACCATGATAGCCGCACCTCCGTGCCAATGGAAAATTATGCCACCACACCTAGCCCAAGCTAGCCGCATCTCTATGCCAATGGCAAATCATGCCAGCCATACCAAACGCGCCGAAGCATGCCAACCATGCTAGCTGCACCTCCGTGCCAATGGCAAATCATGCCAGCCACACCTAGCCCAAGCTAGCCGCATCTCTATGCCAATGGCAAATCATGCCCGACCATAACAAACGCGCCGCATGCCAACCATGCTAGCCGCACCTCCGTGCCAATGGCAAATCATGCCAACACACTTAACCCGAGCTAGCCGCGCCATGCCAAACACACTCGCCTTGGCCCTAGCTACACGGGGTCACGCCACGCCAAGCCAAACACCCTTACCTTGGCCCTAGTCACGCCACGCCAAGCCAAACACCCTTACCTTGGCCCTAGCCGCGCCATGCCAAAGTAGCGCCCGCACCTAGGCTTGCAAACCATGCAACCTAGGCCAAATTGGCCACGCATGCCATTGGTACATGCCAACACGCTCGCTGGTAGCTTTTTCTACCAAAGCGCGACCCAAATTGGCCATGCATGCCATTGGCACATGCCAACATGCTCGCTGGTAGCTTTTTCTACCAAGGCACGACCCAAATTGGCCACGCATGCCATTGGCACATGCCAACATGCTCGCCGGTAGCTTTTCCTACCAAGGCGCGACCCAAATTGGCCACGCATGCCATTGGCACATGCCAACATGCTCGCTGGTAGCTTTTTCTACCAAGACGCGACCCAAATTGGCCACGCATGCCATTGGCACATGCCAACACGCATCACTGGTAGCCTTTCTTACCAAACCGTGGCCCTAACGGCCGAGCATGTCATTGGCACATGCCAACACGCTCGCTGGTAGGTTTTCTCACCAGGGCGCGGCTCTAATGGCCAAGCATGCCGTTGGCACATGCCAACATGCGTCACTGGTAGCTTTTCTTACCAGGTCGTGACCCTATTGGCCACGCATGCCATTGGCACATGCCAACACGCTCGCTGGTAGCTTTTCTCACCAGGGCGTGGCCCTAATGGCCAAGCATGCCATCGGCACATGCCAACATGCGTCACTGGTAGTCTTTCTTACCAAACCGTGGCCCTAATGACCGAGCATGCCATTAGGCACATGCCAACACGCCATTGGTAGCTTTTCTTGCCGGGCGTGGCCCTAATGGCTACATGCCGCTGGCACATGCCAACATGCGTCACTCGGTAGCTTTTCTTACCAGGCCGCGACCCTATTGGCCACGCATGCCATTGGCACATGCCAACACGCTCGCTGGTAGCTTTCATTACCTAGCCGTGGCCCTAATACATGCTGGTAGCCTAAATTGCAAGCCGTGCAAACCTAGGCCAACTTGGCCGTACACGCCATTGACACATTCTACATGCGCCCCTAGCGGCACCACTTGCACTCAAGTTGCAACCAACGCTCGAGACATCAACACAAACTGGGGGATACTTTCCAGGGTCTTGGTTTGGCGGTCACAGCTTGCAGCGTACACTACGCTCACATTAAGAAAGCGTGAAATGGAATAAAGCGGTCAAATAAATGAGGAAATAATGGTGAAAACGTTTTCACCCATTAACACCATGCGGTTACCACCTCCTCCCATTATTTCACCCTTTACTCTCTTCCTTCAAGAGGCCAGGGTACGTTTCAATCTCGACTTGTATAAATAGGTCTTACCTATTTCCACCAGACAACAAGTCTCGGTCAGGAGAAAAATACTACACTCTCGGAAAAGGCAACTTTGCAAGCTCTCCAAAAGCTTTCATCTCTTGCAAGCTTCCGAAGCTTTCACTTTCGATACAAGTCGAGACACTACTCTCCCTAATTATTCTGGTCTCAACACCTTTCTTTGCTTCCCTCCCCAAATCAAACCTTCTCCTCCATTTTGTGACCGAAGCAAGTCTGGAACGGCCATTTCTTGGTTTAGGCCGGAATTGTACAGATTGATCTCTCGAACCTATAAAGTTCTCACGTGCAGCACATTTGTTTAGGGTTTGAACCAGTTTCTCACTCACCTACCGAATTTACCGAAATTGGCAGAAACGATTTTTACCCATAAACACCTGCATAAATCTCAGTTGAGAATGAGCCAGGGGTTCAGAACTCCAACACCCTGTCGTAATAGAATTACTTGGTAACTTATAAGAGACATGCTGAAATTTGCGAGAATATATATAACTTTTCAAAAATCGGAATACAACTAAATAAAAATCAAACTCACTATGAAACGGTTCTGTAAAAAAACCTAAATCGGCTAAAAAATAAAACCCTAACAGGAAATAACTCTAAATCATACACCAAATCATACACAAAGAAAATATCAAACCCCAAATCAAACTCGGTAACAATCCAGATATGAATCGGTTTCATAAAAAACCCTAACTCGGCTCAGAAAAACCGTAATCAAGAAATAACTTTAAAATCAAACTCTACATCAAAAACAAATCATATGAAAAAATCTAAATCAAAAACTAATCAGAAATCAAACAGAAATTAAAAGAAAAAAAATTAAACCCTAATCAGTTAGATTTATACATGATGTTGAAGCTGAGGTTTCCGGGTAAGAAGCGAAGCTATTCAACTATTTGGGTTTCCAATAGAACTCTCGAACTTCGATTTTCAGGAGTGATTTCAATTTTTTGCGATTTTGGGATTTTGCGAGTTAGTGATCAATTGATTTTGGGATTTTGCGATTTGAGATTTTTCAGATTTCAGTTGTTTCTGGGTAAGAGGTGAAGTTGGGGTTTGGTGAAGTTGGGGTTTGGTAAGGGTTAGGTTTAATTTCTTCTGGGCTGCAGAGCAACACCTTCAAAGAGACAGAGAGAAAGAAGAAATGAAATGAGAAGAAGAAAAAATGTTTTGGATAGTTAGGTTTATTTTCTTCTTACGTAGAAAAAAATATTTTGGTCAATAGTCAATAGTCAAAATCTAGAAGGATGTGTGAAAATTTGGGCGGGCTTTTTTGGTGGGAAACATGGGACATTCTCATTGGTTTCAAAAAGACCATACAGATTGAGAAGAAAACACAATTTGGTAAATGCTGACCGTTAGATTGGATTTAGAATTTATTTCCTTAAATTTGGAACGTTGGATTAAAAATGGGACATTTTCATTGGTTTAAAAAGAGAATACGGATTGAGAAGAAAACACAAAATTTAGTATAACCAAACAAGGATGTTGACCGTTAGATTGGCCTGAGATTTGATTTCTTTAAATTTGGTCTGTTGGATTACAAACATTTACAATAAAACCATGAAGAAACCCTAAATTAGTCAACTTCGAGAAAGAAACTGGGTCCGAGATCGAAACCTGGACTTGAGCATAAGTCTGACACTTCGTAAGAACAACGAATCCAACCATTTATGGGTAATATTCCATCGTATATTCTCAAAAAAGTTCATCAAACCCTAAATTAGTCAACTTCGAGAAATAAATTGGGTCCGAGATCGAAACCTAGACTTGAGTATAAGTCTGAAACTTCGTAAGAACAACGAATCCAACCATTTACAGGTAAGATTCCATCGTATATTCTAGAAAACGTTCAACAAACCCTAAATTAGTAAACTTCGAGAAAGAAACTGGGTCCGAGATCGAAACCTGGACCTGAGTATAAGTCTAAAACTTCGTAAGAACGACGAATCCAACCTTTTATGGGTAAGATTCCATCGTAATTCTCAGAAACGTTAAGCAAACCCTAAATTAGTCAACTTCTAGAAAGAAAGTGGGTCCGAGATCGAAACCTGGACTTGAGTATAAGTCTGAAACTTCCTAAGAATGACGAATCCAACCATTTATGGGTAAGATTCCATCATATATTTTCAGAAACGTTCAGCAAATCCTAAATTAGTCAACTTCGAGAAAGAAACTGGTCCGAGATCGAAACCAGGACTTGAGCATAAGTCTAAAACTTTGTAAGAACGACGAATCCAACCATTTACAGGTAAGATTCCATCGTATATTCTCAGAAACGTTAAGCAAACCCTAAATTAGTCAACTTTGAGAAAGAAACTAGGTCCGAGATCGAAACCTGGACCTGAGTATAAGTCTGAAACTTCGTAAGAACGACGAATCCAACCATTTACGGGTAAGATTCCATCGTATATTCTCAGAAACATTCAACATACCATAAATTAGTCAACTTCGAGAAAGAAACTGGGTCCGAGATCGAAACCTGGACCTGAGTATAAGTCTGAAACTTCGTAAGAACGACGAATCCAACCATTTACGGGTAAGATTCCATCGTATATTCTCAAAAACGTTCAGAAAACCCTAAATTAGTCAACTTCGATAAAGAAACTGGGTCCGAGATCGTAACCTGGACTTGAGTATAAGTCTCAAACTTCGTAAGAACGACGAATCCAACCATTTACGGGTAAGATTCCATCGTATATTCTCAGAAAAGTTCAGCAAACCCTAAGTTAGTCAACTTCGAGAAAGAAACTGGGTCCGAGATTGAAACCTGGACCTGAGTATAAGTCTGAAACTTCGTAAGAACGACGAATCCAACCATTTACGGGTAAGATTCCATCGTATATTCTCAGAAACGTTCAGCAAACCCTAAATTAGTCAACTTCGAGAAAGAAACTGGGTCCGAGATCGAAACCTGGACTTGAGCATAAGTTGAAACTTCGTAAGAACAACGAATCCAACCATTTACGGGAATATTCTTTGATATGGTGTCATCCATTGAACAAATCTTATAATGACGAAAACAATTTGCAATTGAATAAGGTATATCGGTTCATTTTGTTGATTACGTTTTTTTAGAATTAAATAATATTGTGATAAACTAATTAATATATAATTTAATAATTATTAATTTATGCGATTATATAATATCGCGATAAATTGATAAATTTTTCCGGTCCCGACGCTATTATAAGGGTTATACTGTACTTCCCAACACGATTTTTTATTCTGCGTTCTTAATGTAGTTTAGCATCTAATATGGTTGGTCATGTTAACTTTTTTTTCGCTAGTGTGTTTACAATTAAATAGTTATTTTTTAGGATTTATTTTAGCAAATCTAAAGTTGGTGCACCATCATACGGAGCTTTTATTCCCCGCTCCATTCACAATACTACTTACCACTCGACCACATCTAGACCCTAGATTTGAGGGGTGAGAAACCCTTTTGATGAGCGGGTGGGTCATGGCTGAACAATCTTAACCAGTACTGTGTGGACATGTGGATCTGAGTGGTAAGTAGTATTGTGAATGGAGTGGGGAACCTAGTTAGTAAGTTCGCGAATGATTCGCGAATTTTTCCGTATCACGAATTTTATCGTCTTATTCGTGTACGTTTACAACTCCGAACCCAAGGCGCGTATTATATGGCATTCCCGGATTATTCGCGAATCATTCACGAACTTTACGTATCCCGAATAATACGTCTGCTTAATTCGCCAGAAATTCTTTAGCTTTTACGTTTTTAAAGGCCCCACTTTTTGGGCTTTACTGCCTCCCGAGCATATACAGCCCAATATTGGACATTGTTGTAACTTTTATGAAACAAAAATGACTGAAGAAATTTGAAGGTGCATCTTAACCACTATACCACGTCCTCTTGGATGACTAATATTGTATATATATTATTAATATCATCATATTAAGTTTATTTTTTCTTTAAATAACTCTCAAATATGCATAAAAATTAGTCTATGTCCTTATAAATAATACTCCCTCCGTTCTTAAATAATAGGCAGGTTTCATGTACAAATTACACATCAAACCATCCTATTATTTAAGAACGGAGGGAGTAATTATTTATTATAATAGATACCGAATTTTTAGAGCCGAACTCACATTTATAAATCGAATTATACACGTACGTATGCCGTTCCGAATTACTGACGAATCACGTCCCCCGTTGACCGAATTTTGGACCGAATTTGGGTTTTACAAAACCGTATAATACTCGTACGCTTTGCTGTTCCGTACGTTTGCCGAATCACGAATTGCTAACTAGCGTGGGGAATAGCATTTCCGCCCATCATAATAAGTACAAACTAGAAAGACACCTTTAATAATACCTACCCGAACTTGATTCCACTCACCTAGAGCCTATAAAAAAACGTTATCACTTCTCAAACATCTTAAAAAGAAGAGAACGTCGGTGATCACCATTACCAACTCCATATCAATTATATATCAAAATATATATATATATATATATATATATATATATGTAAACACCAGAAGGAATTTCGAATATTTAACCACCACCACTGATCTTGTGTACGTAACAGTGAGAGATATGACAACAATGTCTAGAGCTGCTGTCGAAGTGATGTCGAAAGAAACCATTAAACCCGCAATTCCAACCCCAAACCAACTTAGAAACTTCAATCTGTCACTTCTCGATCAATATTTGTCTCCAACTTACGTTCCAATCATTCTTTTCTACCCTGCCGTCGTCGCAAACAATACCTTTAGTAAGCACCGCGGTGATCTTGACTTGCTTAAGAGGTCTCTTTCCGAAACGCTAGTTCACTTTTATCCAATGGCTGGTAAGTTGAAAGACAAGAATAATATAGTTGTCGCCTGTAACGACGAAGGGGCTGATTTTTTCGAAGTAAAAATCAAAGGTCAAATGTGTGACTTCATGATGAAACCAGATGGGCAACTAAATCTGCTTCTCCCATCTGAAGTAGTTTGCATGAATATCGTTGAGGAAGCACAGGTGATTGTTCAAGTGAACATGTTTGATTGTGGTGGAACTGCCATTTGCTTATGTACATCACATAAGATTGCTGATGCATGCACCATGGGTACATTCATTCGTAATTGGGCAAGCAACACCAACAGAGCTCGTTGTGGGGGCGGATCAACCACAAATCAGAATTTGCTTCCTTCTTTTGACTCGGCGTCTCTCTTCCCACCTAGCAAACAACTGGCATCTCCACCAGAAGTGCCACCAATACCGGTTTCCTATCCTAAGGAGGACAGCAGAAGAGATAAAATTGTCAGCAAAAGATTTGTGTTTGATGCGGTAAAGATAACATCTGTGCGTAAAAAGGTACAAGTATTGATGTATGATAACTACAAATGCCGTAGGCCTCCAACAAGGGTAGAGGTAGTTTCTGCTTTGATATGGAAGGCAGCAATGAAATCCGATCCAACTGGTTCTTTATCTACGGTATACCATGTTGTCAACTTCAGAAAGAAAATAGACCCACCATTAGCCGATGTCTCATTTGGGAATCTTTGTGGAATTGTTAGAGCAGTATTACCAGCAACAACGGGGACAAAAAAAACCAGCAACAAGACATATAGTAGTAAGAGTAAAGAGGTTGAGGTGCAAGAGGTACTGGATGATCAGTTAACTGAATTTGTAGCCGAGTTAAGGGGAGAAATAGATAAGGTAAAGGGTGATAAAGCTTGCATTGAGAAAATCTTTCTAAGTGGTATTAGTGGTTATGATGATTTCTTAGAGAAAAATAGTACTGATGTTGAAGATGGAAAAGGCTTAGCCTTGTGGATGACTAGCTGGTGCAAGTTAGGATTTTATGATGCAGATTTTGGTTGGGGAAAGCCAATTTGGGTAACTTCTGATCCGTCTCTTGACCCGACCAAGAACATGATTTTGATGAATGATACGAAATGTGGTGAAGGAATAGACGTGTGGGTGAATTTTGTTGAGGATGATATGGCTAAGTTCGAACTTCACCTAAGCGAGATCCTCGAACTGTTTTGAATTTGCATCACCTATTTGTTTGGCTGTAATTTACCATGCATCTTCATCGTTGCACTTTGTTCATTAGGGTTAAGACTGGTTCAAAAATTAAAGTAGGAAATAAAAGGACCAAACAATTCTAAAACAAATGATCTATATGAGCCTAATGAGGCGTCACGAGCATGCTTGTAATTCTTTCTCCTCTCTTTAATTAAAAATTTCCTCTTTCTCCATCAAAAAAAGAAAAGAAAACATCTCATCATCATTGAGGCCGAGACAGACAACGATTCAGATAGTAATAGGGAATAATGTAAGCCGATAATGATAGTCACGTTTGTTTAATTAGTTGTTTCACCGTCGACTTTCAATGTTTCAAGAGTATAAAACACGGTTTGGCTAAGTTTGCTTATGTAAGTGGTCGTCCAGATTTGTCTAGAGAGAAGATAAATCTATGGTCATGGTTTGTTCAACTTAAATATTAATTAGTAAAAGAACGGGCTCTAGCTCAGCTGGTCATCCCTGTTCCCCAAAGTTTAATGCGCTCCAGGAGGTCCCAGGTTCGAGTCCCCAATGGCGTAATATTGCAGGAATTAACATGGAAGGTAGTGTTAGTTTGCCCCCCTTGTGACACAATCTCAGCCCCCCTCCCGCCGTTTCGGCTCCCTTGGCTAGATTACCCATGAGGCTCGCTGGTAGGTTAGCACAAAGAACTTTGTTCAATTAATGTAGTAGTATGTCGTTGGAGCTTAGCTTGTTAGGCTTCCAACTAGTTTCATGTAATAATATTTATCCATTATATACTATATTTTAAAAAAAAATGTTTTATTAACATGATAAATAATTTATTAATTTAACATCATAAATGTCTCTTAACTAATATTAATACATATTTTCATCAATAAATAAATAATTTTGAGAAAATATTGTAATTCTCATATTGTAATTCTCAATGAGGTTTTGGTACCAATATTGTAATTCTCATTAAGTGCTCAGCGGTTTACATACAAAAAATATTCTTTAAGAAATCGGAAAAAGTTTTAAAAATGTTAAGTACCATCATGGGTACCATTATATATACTTCAATTATCACCAACAAATCAGTTGTCAGGTGATATTCTTTAGAGGTTTTATATGATGGATAATGTTCTATCCTCTTTTTTTTCCTTCTTTTCCTCCTCCTCCACCTTCTTCTTCTTCAAAAGTAGCAGTTCCCATAAACCATTGATGCTTATATGGTGCACGAGAAGCTCGTGTTCGATACCATAATTGTTGTCGGTTACTATCCATTAATTATATACTAGATACAATGATTCCCGGTGGTTCAACAACTACACTTATTTTGAATGTGTCAGTGAGCAATAATGCTTGGTATACCGTGAGGGGTTACCACAGCTATCACCGAGTGAGAGAGAAAAAAAAAATGTCCCCCACCTTATACCCCACCCCTGCAAATTTCCCCAGGGCTCCCATCTAACCGTTCATTCCCTTTCGTGGAATTTGTCACGGCGATAGCTGCGGTCAACATAGCATTACTCGTCAGTGAGCACTAGCCACTATCACAATCTGTCCCATGATAAACTGTTCTAATGTTTTTAATTTTCAAACTCATACTATGGGAAAAACAGTGATAAACTACTCCCGAAAAGGGTTGTCATACATGTACGACGACGTTTATCGATAAGTTGCACAAGGGGGTTGTAGAAAATCCTCAAATCTTTACAAGCCTTCAGTTATAGTCGTAAACATAGTTGTCGATTAGTTTTGTACAATGCTTGCTTCAGTTGTGAATGTCTTTCAAAATTTCCTCTTAATTCCTAACACAACTGATATATGTGTTGTGAAAATAACTACTACACTACACTTGTTGCTGTCATAGAAAATTTGTTGACAACTATGGTCATGGTTGTATGTCTTTTCTTTGACAACAATTACTAGAGTTGTCTGTCGCTTTCCTTGACTACTTATGTATGAGTTGTATCTCAAGTATTTGACAACAAAAGAAAGAGTTGCAAGTTATTGTCTTGGCAACTCATTTATGAGTTGTATCTCATGTATTTGACAACAAAAGGAAGAGTTGCAAGTTATTTTATTGACAACTCATGTATGAGTTATATCTCAAGTATTTGACAACAACAGGAAGACTTGCAAGTATTGTTAGAGTTGTATGTCAAATCTTTGAAAACCGATCTACATGTAGCAGAAACATGTATTACAATCCACTTACAAGCTTTTATAACAGTTGTGGTTCTTTATCATTTGTGAAAGAAAAAAAATGAAATTGGCGACAACATTCAAATATACCAGCATTATTTATCCAAATGTACCAGTTTAAGATCATTAAAACACTAAACCATTTTTCACCATTAAAATAATATACCAGCATTCATTCAAACACTTAAACCCCTCAAACACATAAACAGTTTCAGATAAGTCAAACACAAAACCATTCGACCATTCAAAATATCAAGTGACACAAAAAGAGTGCAGCAAAAGAAGAAAGTTTCCTGAAACACTCCCAAAGAAGATTAAGAAGTCAAATGGCTAGTCAAGCAGTATCAGATCCTTGGCCCATGAGATGTAAGTTCCTATAGCATCATGGATACACTTCAACTCATTGGTTTGCCTGTAGAGAAGAGCATTATCCACACGAGAAGCTTTCACAGATACATTGTAAGCTCCAAAACCTATTGGCATTCCATGGATTAACTTCTTTGGATCTGTTTCAGCAATAACTGCATCAGCCACAATCTCGCCCTCAGTGTACCAACTGAGTAACCTGCAAGCTCTATTCTTCTCTAGCATCCCATTGGCTATGGAACCGCATTTGTTCTTCTTAATGGACTGCTATTTTCACGGACAATGCTAGCGCTAACATGGTTGTTACTGGCATTTCGAGACTACAGAAAGCATACCACAGTTTCAAGAGAATTTTACATAAAGCAAAGAGAAAAAAATGCCATAATGCAAAGAAGAAACAAGTAAACAGACTTACATTTGGACTGGCCTTTTGCAATAGTGATCCATCATGGCAACAGACACATCTCGAGCTCCTTTCCTATATAAAGACCAAACCAGCTGTATAAGGGGCAAGTTTGAATTCATAAACTAAGAAAAGAATACAACATCAATAATAAAATTTTCACCTCTAACATCATAAGTCTCTCATTCAATTCCTTCATACTTTCCCGACACTCGTTAATGATCTTCTTATCATGGTACTTGACAACCATCTTTGTCTTTGTCGCTCCAAACCCTATTCCTTAGAGTCGACCTGGTTTTTCATCACCAAGAGCTTTGACAAGAAGATTATCTGTCACATATAATCCACCAACATCAGCACCAGCACCAGCATCTGCTTCAGCTCTTGCAATTTTATCCTGTATTAGTGTTAAACAGAATTAGTCATATTTATGAATTGAATCATTCAAACACATAAACAAAGAAAGAATAAGTCTCTTGGGTCCTCACAAAAGCCTCAAGAACCCCTGGATTTAGTTCCTTTCCTTCCTTCAGCTTGTGACTCGTTATCCATAATTCAACTCTATCAATCTCTTCAGTAGTGTTCCTCTCCTTTTGCTGCAAACAAAATGTAAATTCAGTTGGTTAAAAAATCCACACATAGTTTTTAAACATTCATACTAGCAAACACATAATGAACATACCATTTTCGCCTCCAGACGAGCATAACCTTCCCTGCTGATCGTGTGTGGGGTGGTATGCTTCTGCCGGATTTCCTGCTGTGGATGGTGGTTTTTAAACAAATGGTAAAATCGTAAAACCCCAAATAACCTAATGTCACCGGTGACACATTTATTAGAACATTTAATGCATGTAGTCAGTAATTAATAGGGGGTATTTTTTCAAATTAGGGTTACAACAAACAAAACCCTAATTCCCCTCCGTGCCAACGGAAAATCATGCCAGCCACACCTAGCCCAAGCTAGCCGCACCTTGGTGCCAATGGAAAATCAAGCCACCCACACCAAACGCGCCAAAGCATGCCAACCATGCTAGCCGCACCTCTGTGCCAATAGCAAATCATGCCAGCCACACCAAACGCGCCAAAGCATGCCAACCATGCTTGCCGCACCTCTGTGCCAATGGAAAATCATGGCAGCCACACCAAACGCGCAAAAGAATGCCAACCATGCTAGCCGCACCTCTGTCCCAATGGCAAATCATGTCAGCCACACCAAACGCGCCAAAGTATGCCAACCATGCTATCCGCACCCCTGTGCCAATTGAAAATCATGCCAGCCACACCAAACGCGCCAAAGCATGCCAACCATGCTAGTCGCACCTCCGTGCCAATGGCAAATCATGCCAGCCACACCTAGCCCAAGCTAGCCGCACCTTTGTGCCAATGACAGATCATGAAAGCCACACCAAACGCGCCAAAGCATGCCAACCATGCTAGTCGCATCTCTGTGCCAATGTCAAATCATGCCAGCCACACCAAACGCGCCAAAGCATGCCAACCATGCTAGCCGCACCTCCGTGACAATGGCAAATCATGCCAGCCACACCAAGACAAGCTAGCCGCGTTATGCCAAACGCACTCTACCTTGGCCCTAATTATGCTAGTCACACCAAACGCGCCAAAGCATGCCATCCATGCTAGCCGCACCTCCGTGCCAATCACAAATCATGCCAGCCACACATAGCCCAAGTTAGCCGCGCCATGCCAAACACACTCTGCCTTGGCCCTAGCTACGTTGGTCACGCCAAGCCAAACACCCTTTCCTTGGCCCTAGCCGCGCCATGTCAACACGCTCGCTGGTAGCGTTTCTCACCAGGGCGTGGCCCTAATGGCCGAGCATGCCATTGACATATGCCAACACGCTCGCTGGTAGCTTTTCTCACCAGCGCGTGGCCCTAATGGCCGAGCATGCCATTGGCACATGCCAACACGCTCGCTGGTAGCTTTTCTCACCAGGGCGTGGCCCTAATGGCCGAGCATGCCATTGGCATATACCAACACGCTTGCTGGTAGCTTTTCTCACCAGGGCGTGGCCCTAATGGCCGAGCATGCCATTGGCACATGCCAACACGCTCGCTGGTAGCTTTTCTCACCAGGGCGTGGCCCTAATGGCCGAGCATGCCATTGGCACATGCCAACACGCTCGCTGGTATCTTTTCTCACCAGGGCGTGGCCCTAATGGCCGAGCGTGCCATTGGCACATGCCAACACGCTCGCTGGTAGCTTTTCTCACCAGGGTGTGGCCCTAATGGCCGAGCATGCCATTGGCACATGCCAACATGCTCGCTGGTAGATTTTCTCACCAGGGCGTGGCCATAATGGCCGAGCATGCCATTGGCACATGCCAACACGCTCGCTAGTATCTTTTCTCACCAGGGTGTGGCCCTAATGGCCGAGCATGCCATTGGCACATGCCAACACGCTCGCTGGTAGCTTTTCTTACCAAGTCGTGGTCCTAATGGCCACGCAAACCATTGGCGCACGACAACAAGCATCGCTGGTAGCTTTTCTTACCAGGCCGTGATCCAAATTGGCCACGCATGCCATTGGCACATGCCAAACACGCACGCTGGTAGCCCAACTTGCAAGCCGTGCAACTTAGGCCAACTTGGTCATACGCGCCATTGGCACATGCCAAAACCCACGCTGGTAGCCTAACTTGCAAACCGTGCAACCTACCGCCAAGGCATTCCGCACATGCCATTGGCACATGCCACACACGCCACTAGCAGCTCTAGCATTGCCACTTACACTCAACGTACAACCTACCACCAAGGCATTCCACACATGTCATTGGCACGTGCCATACACGTCACTAGCAGTTCTGGCATTGCCAGTTGCGCTCGAGGTGCAACCCGCAACAAAGGCATTCCGCACATGCCATTGGCACATACCACACGCGCCCCTAGCAGCGCCACTTGCACTCAAGGTGCAACCAACACTCGAGACATCAAAACAAACTGGGGATGCTTTCCAGGGTCTTGGTTTGACGGTCACATCATGCAGCGTACACTACGCTCACTTTAAGAAAGCGTGAATAGGAATAAAGTGGTCAAATAAATGAGGAAATAATGGTGAAAAAGTTTTCACCCATAAACACCATGCGGTTACCACCTCCTCCCATTATTTCACCCTTTACTCTCTTCCTTCATGAGGCCAGGTTACGTTTCAATCTCGACTTATATAAATAGGTCTTACCTATTTCCAACAGACAACAAGTCTCGGTCAGGAGAAAAACACAACATTCTCAGAAAAGGCAACTTTGCAAGCTCTCCAAAAAGCTTTCATCTCTTGCAAGCTTCCTAAGCTTTCACTTTCTCGATACAAGTCGAGACACTACTCTCCCGCACTATTCTGGTCTCAACACCTTTCTTTGCTTCCCTCCCCAAATCAACCCTTCTCCTCCACTTTGTGACCGAAGCAAGTCTGGAACGGCCATTTCTTGGTTTAGGCCGGACTTGTACAGATTGATCTCTCGAATCTAGAAAGTGCTCACGTGCAGCACATTTGCTTAGGGTTTAAACCAGTTTCTCACTCACGTACCGAATTTACCAAAATCGACGGAAACGATTTTTACCCATAAACAATTGGCGACCACAGCGGGAGGATTGATCTATCGGTTACAATACCAAATCCGATTCCTGATTTCGTTTCCCGAGCGTCAAATCCCAACATGGTGGAACTCAGGTCCGGAGCGGCTGCCGAGAATACCAGCAGAGAACACATCCCTGATGTTAGCATCTCTCCCAATAACGTTGTTGCATCACCGGCTGACTACAGTAACATCGAATGCACTCCCTCAAGCGTAACACCGCCAATCACTAGGGCCAGAGCCACTGCCTCCTCTAATGTCTCTGCACAACCCTCTAATCACGGCAACAAAAATATCTCTTCGGGTGTCACGCCACCAGTCACCAGGGACAGAGCTGCCGCTACGGCCCCTAATGCTTCGTCTAGCATGACGCCACCGACCAAAAATAAGGTTCCAACTACCCCGCCGACGGGACGAGAGACCAGAGGGACCGGAGGAAGTCGTCCTTATGTCACCATCGCTGATTTGATGGAACGACAGGAGATGCTCTCCAGAGCCCAGACGGATATGGTTTCAACGTAGAAGGAGGCACTCGTCTTTATCAAAACCCTAACAGAGCGACTACCACGTGAGTCGCGTCCTCCAGAGCCGCTTAGGAACATCTCCAACAACCCTGACGCCAGCACCTCGGCGGAGCACGCCTCCACGGACAAGGAAACTCGCGCTAGAATCCCGTTGGGAAGAGATCAGCCGCCCAACTTCGTCACGCAAGAAGATCTGGAACAACTCCCCCGCAACCTAATCAATAATGATGAATTGGACGTGCATCATCACCAACCCCCTTACCCATCCGAAATGTAGAGAATCCCTCTCCCAAGGGGGTACTCTTTTCCTCAATTTACCCTGTACGATGGTACCGGGAATGCACATGAGCATGTCTCTCGTTTCCTAGAATCCCTAGGTGAACATGAATATAATCACGTTCTTCATTTAAGGGAATTCCTAAAATCACTTACTAGAAGGGCGTATACATGGTACAAGAACATCCCACCGAACAACATTCCCAACTGGAGAAGCATGGTCACTACGTTTTACAAGAAATACTTCTTCGTGTCTGAACAAGTTACTTTCTCAGCTCGGAATAATGTACCAGTGGGATAACGAACTTCCGAATGATTTCGTCAAAAGGTTCAGGGTTCAAGCACTCGACTGTCACGACCCAAACGTGACCGAGAAACAACTGGTGAACGCATGCATCAATGGTATGGTTCCTATTTACCGCGCCCTGCTAGAAAACTTGCGCTTCCAAACGTTCTCCGAACTCCATGAAGCCGCCAGATAATCTACAACAACAGCACCAGCATTACTGGAAAGAGCTAGGACAATTGGAACCGAAGACACGCGTGAAACTCGCGGGAGTAGACGCCTCATCGGCAAGCAATTTAATGCCGGCTCATCCTCCGTAAACATAGTAAACGAAAGGGGAAAAAGGAAAGCCCCAACTACCAGCCACTAGCCAACACGTGAAGCGCCACGCAACGGAACCCCGCCACGAAAGACCATCACTAAAACTCCCATGCAAAAGATCATGAGACCGAAGGAAATACCCTTGATTTCCCGTTTCCCATCGAGGAGGTGATTGACCTCCTAGAAGCCCGGGTTCAAGATGATGTTATCGATCGCCACCTCCCGCACGTCCACCAACTGAGGCTGAGATGGCGAACCCCAAGTACTGCCACTACCACAGGTTCGTTCACCACCCGACCAGCGATTGCAACAGACTAAAGCATATTTTCAAAGAAAGGATAGAAGCGGGAGGACTCCAACTAGGAGACGAAAGAGTGCATCGAGACCCACTCCCAATAAGAAACTGCGGGTCCTCTGGGGACTCCGAGCACGAGACTGTACAATCCATGATGCAACATGTATGCGAAATTCTCTATCTTTCCAAGGTGCAGCGCCAAGATATTTTCGCAGCTCTCAATCGTGTTGTATCCGGCAAACGACTTTTTCTCTCCTCGGAAACCACGCCAAGGGCCCAAGCTTTCCAAACAGAGCGGAACCAAAAAGGAGAACTGGGGACTGCTGACCACGTCCCGTTTAAGAGGTAACAAATTTGACGACACGCTCATCGACACAGCCTATGACCACAACATCATTACTTTCAAGACACTAAAGGCAGCAGGATTTACAAAACAAGACGCTACCTATTCCCCGTCCGTGATTAAGAACTTGAAAGGAGAAACTTTGAACGCGCATGGCTACATCAACCTAGAGATCAAGATAGGAGACGCTATAACGCATAGAAAATTCTACATTATCAAAGAACTAGATCATGACATGATATTGGGACACTTATGGGTGCTCTACAACAAAGCGAAATTGGATGTACACCCTCTGCCAACGTCCACGCCCGAAGGAATTCCCAATAAATCATCCCACTGGTTATCGCATCAACGAACTATTGAAGGAACCCAGACATCAGGAGAGGACCCGTTGGTGCTATCTTAAATGCAAGTAAGTCTGACCGAGCAACCTTTTCGCAACCGCCTTTCCTTCCCCCATTCCGTCATGGGGACTCGGCGCGACATCGGGCACGAACACCGCCAAGAAATGTGAATGGGGAGCTGGACCATTTGAACACTTTGCAAGAAGCTTGGAAACTTCTATTGAAACCAATGAATCCAAGACTCAAACAGTTGCACGACGTCTGAACCCGTTCTCAATCGGAGATGTAGTTGTTAAGGAAAGCTCGTTTCAAGTTGGGAGGATGACAGTAAAAATGGCTATTCAAACTGATTCGCCCGATGAAAGAGAAGACGAGCTGTATCTAGTTGCGGATACCCTTTTTGGAGGATATTGCAAGCTCATCAATGCAGACACAACTGAAGGCGTGATAATTCACTCGCTATGGCTCAAGGTCTCCAATCCTAAAACGCTGTACTTCCCAATCACTCCCCTCTTTAGTATTTCCTTTAACAATTCCTCTTAGTAGTTGTACTCCTCCAATATCAATACACCGTTTGTATTTTTTCCCTGGGATTCCCTTTTCCGTCAAAAAAAAAAAGCATCAATACATCTCTTTCCAAGCAAATTCTCCAGATATCAGAGAAATACATCAGATAAACCTAGAAAACCATTGCAGAGCCATCATACCACAACCTCTTTCAAAAAATATATATGAAACAAAATGTTGACTGATGAAGAAGAAGGTAAAGATGAGTTTACGAAAAAAGAAAAAAAAAAGCATCAGGGGAACTAAAGAAGCTAACAGAAATAACAAAATGGAAGAACTAGCCCTCGAAGGATGGGGCACAAGTCCCCTCAGGTAAGGCTATCATAAAGCACTTCGCCCAGCAATCCCTCGGGCAACAAAGGTTCCATTCAACGGTGTTAGCAGCAACAACCTCAACATCCCATCCCGAAGCAACCACAGCGGCAACAGTGTTCTCCCCGACGACCGGTCCAGCATACGCCACCATGACCCCTCCGGTATCACCAACGACACCTTTGGCATCAACTTCAAAGGGTATTTCATTTCCGTCATATTCTCCTTCGAAGGTTTTCTCAGTGACACTTCGGAGAAAGTTTTTTGATTCATCCGCATCAGAGTCAAGAATCATGGCGCTCCTCCAAGAACCCTACATGTTCGCTTTTACGTCGCTTCAACCTAGAAAAAGTCTGATCCGCCCCATACCCGGAACGAGGAAAGGCTTTGCCACACTGAAACCTCTCAACATTCCAAGACTCTTCCTCGTTATCTCGCCCCTCCTCCATGCTCACTGAACCCAATAAAGTCCTAACATGCACCTGTTCTTCATGGGGATAGATGGAAGGGAGGTCCTTAATGATTTCACCAGCTTCATGGAACGGAGATTCAATCCCAACCAATGCATCCTCAAGAGAAGAAGATGGATCTTCGCCAGGTCTGAAGTCCTTCTTCGAAGACTTAAAGGAGCGGCCATCCCTGGAGGGTCCCATCATACACTGCAAAAAATGGGGAAAATTATCAAGTTCCATCATATCTATACACATATAAAAAGAGGATAACACGAATAGAGAAGAAGAAGAAAACATACCGGTATGATCTTCTTAGCCCTAATAACCCTAGTCGGGGTGCTTTTGCAAGAGTCAGACCTCGCGCCCTCACTTGGAGAATCTGGCTGTTTAGAGGATGATTCGTCTCTAGGCAAAGAAAGAAACTCAATAAGAAGAACCTTTTCTAAAACAAGGGAGGCAGTGCAATTGCGTTGGGTATGAATACAGAACCTTAAAAAAGGAAAGGAAGCAATGAGGGACATAACGCTTCCAGATTTTAGCATGGATAATTCCTTGATTGAAGCCGCGCGTGAAGGAAGGAAAAATAAGGAAACTTTGCTATCTGTAGAAACACCTACTCCCTCCTTGTTTACACCGGTACCGTCAAGCTCGCACCAGTTTCCCCAATCTCCCAAGCGACACCGGTCCCACCAATTGTGCCAAACTTCCCAACGACCGCCCAAGTCACGCCATCTAGCACGATCAACTTCCCACTTTGTGTTGGTCCCGCCAGCTAGCACGCTCAACTTCCCCACCTTGTGCCGGTCCCGCTAGCTAGCACGATCAGCTTCCCACTTTGCGCCGGTCCCGCCAGCTAGCACGCTCAGTTTCCCAACTCGCGTCAACTTTTCAATGCCGCCCAGCTTCCTGTCTCTCAATGATGCTGACTTCCCAATTGTGCCAGCCTCCCGATTTGTGCAAAACTTCCAAAGGCAAGGATTCCAAATCCTATCTATAAAAAGGTCAGACAAGCCTCCTCAATTCTCTTTACGATTTGCTGCTGATAGTTTTTCACCATCTTATGCTTACCTCGCAACAAAGCTCCTGTTCCGAGCTAAGCAGGGGTCTTAATGTTGATGGTGGTTTTTAAACAAAGGGTAAAATCGTAAAACCCCAAATAACCTAATGTCACTGGTGACACATTTATTAGAACATTTAATGCATGTAGTCAGTAATTAATAGGGGTATTTTTTCAAATTAGGGTTACAACGAACAAAACCCTAATTCCCCTCCGTGACAATGGCAAATCATGCCAGCCACACCTAGCCCAAGCTAGCCGCACCTCTGTTCCAATGGCAAATCATGCCAGGCACACCAAACGCGCCAAAGCATCCCAACCATGCTAGCCGCACCTCTATGCCAATGGAAAATCATGTCAGCCACACCAAACGCGCCAAAGCATGCCAACCATGCTAGCCGCACCTCTGTGCCAATGGCAAATCATGTCAGTCACACCAAACGCGCCAAAGCATGCCAACCATGCTAGCCGCACCTCTGTGCCAATGGCAAATCATGTCAGCCACACCAAACGCGCCAAAGCATGCCAACCATGCTAGCCGCACCCCTGTGCTAATGGCAAATCATGCCAGCCACACCAAATGCGCCAACCATGCTAGCCGCACCTCCGTGCCAATGGAAAATCATGCCAGCCACACCTAGCCCAAGCTAGCCGCACCTTTGTGCCAATGGAAGATCATGCCAGCCACACCAAACGCGCCAAAGCATGCCAACCATGCTAGCCGCACCTCTGTGCCAATAGAAAATCATGCCAGCCACACCAAACGCGCCAAAGCATGCTAACCATGCTAGCCACACCTCCGTGCCAATGGCAAATCATGCCAGCCACACCTAGCCCAAGCTAGCCGCGCCATGCCAAACACACTCTTTCTTGGCCCTAGCTATGCTAGTCACACCAAACGCGCCAAAGCGTGCCAACCATGCTAGCCGCACCTCCGTGCCAATGGCAAATCATGCCAGCCACACCTAGCCCAAGCTAGCCGCGGCATGACAAACGCACTCTGCCTTGGCCCTAGCTATGCTGGTTACGCCAAGCCCAACACCCTTACCTTGGCCCTAGCCGCGCCATGCCAACACGCTCGCTGGTAGCTTTTATTACCAGGGCATGGCCCTAATGGCCGAGCATGCCATTGGCACATGCCAACACGCTCGCTGGTAGCTTTTCTCACCAGGGCATGGCCCTAATGGCCGAGCATGCTATTGGCACATCCCAACACGCTCGCTGGTAGATTTTCTCACCAGGGCGTGGCCCTAATGGCGGAGCATGCCATTGGCACATGCCAATACGCTCGCTAGTAGCTTTTCTCACCAGGGCGTGGCCCTAATGGCCGAGCATGCCATTGGCACATGCCAACACGCTCGCTGGTAGCTTTTCTCACCAAGACGTGGCCCTAATGGCCGAGCATGCCATTGGCACATGCCAACAGGCTCGCTGGTAGCTTTTCTCACCAGGGCGTGGCCCTAATGGCCGAGCGTGCCATTGGCACATGCCAACACGCTCGCTGGTAGCTTTTCTCACCAGGGTGTGGCCCTAATGGCCGAGCATGCCATTGGCACATGCCAACACGCTCGCTGGTAGCTTTTCTCACCAGGGCGTGGCCCTAATGGCCGAGCATGCCATTGGCACATGCCAACACGCTTGATGCGTGTCGTAGGTGCAATCAAATTAATTCAAAATTTCCACTCAATTAAAAATAATATAATGGAAGTCAAGTTCGTTCCCACGAGGAGCAAGAAATCTTAGTTGTAAAAGTTGTCACGAAAGGGGGGTGTAAAAAACAAAATAAAAATAAACAAAGCAATTAAAATCGAAAGTTGAAAGATGAAAACAATAAGAGAGAGAAGATCAAGGAATCCTTCTTCGTTACGAAACAATGATTAAAGTTATGTTCTTTTCTACTTGTTATTAGTCACAGATTATCACCAACCGTAGGATAGCAGTCCGCTTAGCTAGCCCCAAAATCCCTAATTTCACCGAGTAACGTGTCCGCTTAGTTATCGATTCTATTCAAAAGAACCACCTTGAGGTCCGCTTACAAGATGTAATTCCCGAATGCATTAAGATCTATGAATTTAGGTTTAGTACTAGTAGTTAAACTCGGTTCGCTTGGTTCACTTTCTAGCGTTGTTTCTACACACAATTGCTCCACGGAATCCCTCCGCAAGGTCTCGTGTTTTCTACTTGTGTAAAGTGTCGAGAACGATTACGTATTCCCTAACTTATACTAGATATAGATCAATTAACAAATCAATTTAGCGTGCACTCCAAACAATCTATCAATCAATCATAAGTGTCTTTAAGATCACTCCTATTAGTAAAAACAATCGATAATCATGTGAAAAATCTCAAGATAGAATTGAAAATAAAAACTCAAATCATGTTAAGAACTAGGAATTCATCCTCAATCAATAGAAAAATTAGCTACTCATGTTTTTGAAATTCACACAATTAATAATTATTAAAAGAAGAAGTTTCAAATTCACACAAGTAATTAAAAAGAAAAATCTTAGAAAAGCAAGCAAAAACACAAGTGATGTGTGTGTAGAGAGGTGTGTAGAAGTTGTAGAAAACTTCTCTATTTATAGGCTTCAATATTCTCCAATTCTTCCAAGGATTAGAATCCTTTTCCTTTTGCAATTCAACTTCCAAATTCAAGTCTTTCTCTTCTTCCACCTTCTCTTTCCTCATTTGAGTCCAATTCTCCATCCAAATCCTAGCCCAAGTCTTCATACCCATGAGAGAGGTCCATAGAAAATTCTGGAATTTTGCTCGCCGGAAAACTGGGATTATGGCCGGAATTTGGCCGGAAAACGTCGCCGCCGGTCGCCTGAAAATTTTGTCGTCGAGAGAATATTCGACGGAATATTCCGTCCGGTCCTCCGTTAGGACTAACGGTCAAAAGTCAAACTTAACGGTCAGTCGTCAGTCAACCGGGTCAAGTCAGAGAGGAGTCAGACTCGAGTTAGCTTCTTACTCGATCTAACTCAAATGAGTCGAGCACTGGAGCGGTCATCGGATTCGCTCGGATCGGTCACCGCCGGCTCCGAGTCAACTCGCCGGAATAGCAATTTCGGCAGAACCTCCCCTGTTTCTGGGACTTACTCAGGCCAAATTCCAGGCCGATCTTTTGCTCATTCCCTGCTAAGAAACCTAACATACATCTAGTTTCTCAACACAATTGCCTTTGTAAACTGCAGCCACATTCTAGCTGCTTCCAACAATCCTGCCATTCCAACCCATTCTTGCTTGCCATCTACATTCTTACCAATTCCTCAGTCTTGCAGCATCAGCTTTGCCTAGCCATTGTAGCACCAATGCTGATTCTAGCAAAACTACAAACCCATCTCCCAGCATACACCATACACAGATTCTCCAGCTCTGTCCAATACAACTCTTCACCGTGACATCAATCCACTACATCCTCTTCTTTCCCTGAGTTCAATCGAATGCTAAGAGCACCAGCAACAAGCCATAATCCAACTCACAACACTACCAGAAATAGTAACAGAAAACCCTAGCTTGAATTCAATTTCTCGATCTATTCCATTAACGACAGCAACCAACTTAACCCATTCTCAACATCAGGGAAACCAACTCCTTCCTTGGCTCTCGATTTCTTCCCATGTGCTGATTTTCATATAATGGCAGACTCTGAACCTCGGACCCAAACAAAGATCGATTTACTCCTCTTGGTTCTCTCTTAACCAACTTCAATCCAACTCGAAACCAACAGTACCCCATACTCGAACCGCAGCGGCTTCTACATCTCAATCCCTAAACTGCTTCTTGAATCACCATCTCCAATTTCTCTCGATCTGGCTCATCTCTGATAGCAGCGAACCGATCCATCTCTCTTGCCATTAATCTCAATCTCTGAGCTCAACCATAAACTCGATAATCCTAGATCGAACCACCACAATCGAACCACCTTCATCTCCAACACGCTCACTTCTTCTCACCGAGTTGATCTCTCTGTCAATAGCAATCAATCTTATTTCCATCTTCATTCGGTTTTCGTAAATAGTAAACCCTTGAATTAGGTTTTTGAGCTAAACCCATCACAGATTCGATCTTCTCCTTGAGCTTCTTCTTCTCACCACCAACAATGGCATCAACTCGGTTCTCAACAACACCCGCTCTCACATCTCTCGAGCAATTTCCAACTCGACCACAGACCCATACCCTTAATCATCACCTTCTCAATCTCTGTCAGCAATCGATCCCCATTTAGTGATCTTCTCAATCTCTCGAATTCTCACCTCTCGATTTCAGACACATACAGTCATCTGGTTTTCTCTCGGTTTCGTGTGTGAGTGAATGAGATTTTAATTCTTAGGGTTGTGTAATGCTTTGGGATTAAGATGCCCAATGTAAGAACCACCCCTGATGGGTGCCTATATCAGATGGATGCTTTGATAAGGGCTAGCCAAGTTTCCAGCCCCCCTTAACCACAGCTAGGCTGTCTTTAATAATTCTCCAAAACAGAGACGCCCCTTAACATTGACCTGGCTCCAGATAGTGCTCGCCCTATGAAATGACAATTATGCCCTTTTTGCTCAATTTTGGTGATTTCTTCTTCTTTTCCTCCGTGCGACTCCAAAGTAGCTACAAAACTCAAAACAAGCGTAAAATACATAATTTACAAGAAAAATAGCAAAGAAAGCATAAACTACTAGATAGTAAATTAGGTGTATTCTACACCTATCAAATTCCCCCACACTTAGACTTTGCTAGTCCTCGAGCAAATCAAACTAAAAACTCACAACTTCAAAGCGTTCAAGCGTCCTAAGCATCCAAAGAGTTATGAAGACATAGAGTTTCTGCATGCTAGTAATAAGAAGTTAGAAATACTAAAGAACATATTCTCGTTCTTAAATGTTGAGTGAGAAATAACCACACCATAATGAGAGAACGCGTGTTTGAGAAACGATCAATAAGCATTTCGCCTCGACTTCTGCCTCACCAAATAGGATTTTATGATAATTGCACTCAAAAAGACGGCTTTTTATGGTTCTCACATGTGTGCAGGTAGGAATGAAGAGAGAATTCCTGCAACACGTTGAATGGTGGGAAGGATATCTTCCGAAATTTTTTAAAAACCCACATCTTTTAATATTTTGAAAAACCATTTTTCTGACGATCTCTAAGAAAGGAAATCAACCATTATTATCGAGGATGAGATTACTTACTTACCTTCACATCCGATTGCCAATTATGATAACACCACTCTCACGGCATCCAATAGAAACATCTTCCGCTCCTCGTCTTTCGTCTTCGGTCTTCGTCCTTGGTTTCAACTATTGATGATAAACCCTTGAATTTCATAAATCCTTAACAATTTGTAACTCTTTTACCTTAAAACCTTGTCGCTTGAAACTTCCTTATATATTTTCCTTCCCCACGGCTTATACAAATATTTCTCTTGTTTTTCTCTTTATTATATATTTTTTTTCTTTTTTTTTTTTTTCAATTTTTTTTTTTTTTTTTTTTTTTTTAAATTGAAACAAGAGAAATTAAATACAAAAATAAACCATGGCCGTGGGAGAAGTATTTTACCGCTTGATTCTTCACAACTTGTATCGTCTTGAAATCATAAACTCCAAAATTTTTCACCTTTTACTTTTCTTCGCTTTCATGAATAAGTCTTCATACTTGAATATAAAATTACCTCATTGTATTGTAAGTCCTCAACATATATGTGAATTCCGCTCTTTTGTATGTTGCTTTACTTGAATTTGAAATTTGCTCTTTTTCTCGTTTCGTTGCTTGTAAACCTTAAACTTTTCCAACTTTCCTTGTAGATTTTGATGTCGCTCCTTGTTGATGATGAATGTGTTTCTATGGATCCGTTGTTGTCGCGAGAGAGAATGGTGCTAACTGCAAATCGAACTACAAGAAGGAAGCTTTCATCTATGGACGTCACCCTCATGATTGACAAAATTAGCACTCAAGAGATCAAAGAGTAGTGCTTCTAGTGGTGGGAGGTTGGGTAGCTCACCATTCTACCCGAATTAACGTATGGTGACACACACTCAAAAGAAGCTCTTTAGTAGATGGAAGATTTCTGGTCGGTGCCTCTCATGATATGAATACGGGTAGTCTCCACTAATGATTGATCAGCAACTCTAATAACGCACTTCTCCCTGCACCAAATTCGCATCACCGGCATGATTAAATCCATTATTTAACACTCAAACAAACAAGAAATCCGAATGTAGTTCTCTAACATTTCCAAGTTCAATTATGTCGGTCAAAATCTCTATGTAAACATACCTAGAAGTATGCTAGTGACTCTAAAATCTTTAAAAGTTGGAATTTTTAAGTAAAACTCTTTTTTTTGTTTTTTTTTTAAATTTTTTTCATTTTTTTGTAATTTTTGTTTTAAAAACATGCTTAACCACTCCCCCACACTTAAACCTTACATTGTCCTCAATGTAATTGAATCCTCCTAGTAAAGTCAAGGTGGGAAATTTTAACATGATAAAAAAAATAAGAAAAAGAAATAGCAAAAAGCAAAAGGATAAGAAATACAAAACCGATGGGTTGCCTCCCATTAAGCGCTTGTTTTAAAGTCGACGGCCCGACTTAGCTCTTGCGGCACATTACTCCTCCAGAGGGAGTACATCTTGAAGTCCAATTATGTCCACATGCTCCGTTGGAAAGTTTTCATAATATGGCTTTAACCTATGGCCGTTGACTTTCAATTGTTGTCCTGTTTTTTCGCTAACAATATCAACTGCACCATGAGTATAAACATTAGTGACAACAAATGGTCCCACCCAACGGGACTTAAGCTTTCCCGGAAATAAACGTAAACGAGTATTAAATAAAAGAACTTTTTGCCCCACAACAAAACTTTT
This sequence comes from Papaver armeniacum, assembly GCA_023531295.1. NCBI lineage: Eukaryota > Viridiplantae > Streptophyta > Magnoliopsida > Ranunculales > Papaveraceae > Papaver > Papaver armeniacum. Next base: position 154,570 of record JAJJWW010003100.1, on the reverse strand, counting down.
CCGCGAAATCATCTTGTCATGAAAAAGCTTAGTCTTTTCCTTGTAAATCCGGGCACTCGTAAGCATCATTACGTATCTCCTCTAGCTCATGTAGTTGTAACTTCCTTTGTTTCCCGCTTCATCATACTCCATGTTGAATTTCTTTATCGCCCAATAAGCCTTATGTTCAAGTTCAACCTAAGATGACAAGCCTTTCCATAAACCAACCTATATGGAGACATACCAATCGGTGTCTTATACGCCGTTCTATACGCCCAAAGTGCATCATTGAGCTTAAAGCTCCAATCTTTCCTCGTGGTATTCACCGTTTTCTCAAGAATGGACTTTATCTCACGATTCGAAATTTCCGCTTGTCCACTAGTTTGTGGATGATAAGGCGTACCAATTTTGTGTGTTATGTTGTACTTCTTGAGGAGAGCGTGGAAAGCCTTCTTGAAATGTGAGCCTCCATCGCTTATCACCACTCTTGGTGTACCATGCCTATTGAAAATGTTTTCCCTTACAAAATCACAAACAACTTGAGAGTCATTAGTCTTGGTGGCTCTAGCTTCCACCCATTTCGAAACATAATCAACGGCAAGAAGTATATAAAAATTCCCATTCGAATTGACAAAAGGGCCCATAAAATCAATACCCCACACATCAAAAATCTCAACGGCGAGAATTGGTGTGAGTGGCATTTGATTTCGAGCACCTAGATTGCCCGTTCGTTGACATCTATCACACGATTTACAAAAAACATATGAATCTTCAAACAAGGTGGGCCAATAAAATCCACTCTCGAGAACTTTGAGAGCGGTGCGTTTCGAACCAAAGTGGCCACCACATGCAAAAGTGTGGCAAAAGGAGAGAATGGATTGAAATTCGGAATTAGGCACGCACCTTCGCATTATTTGATCAACGCCATATTTCCATAAGTATGGTTCATCCCACACATATTGCTTAGCAACCTTCTTAAGTTTCATCTTTTGGAAATTAGACATTATACTAGGTACTTTCTTTGTCACCAAGTAATTCACTATATCCGCATACCAAGGAGTTGATTCTTCCATGGAGAAAAGTTGTTCGTCCGGAAAGCGGTCATGTAATGGAAGTTCCTCTTGAGACATAACAAGTCTACTAAGATGATCCGCAACGGTATTCTCCACACCCCTCTTATCACGAATTTCTATGTCGAACTCTTGTAACAATAAGATCCACCGAATTAATCTTGGCTTAGCTTCTTTCTTCTTTATCAAGTGTCTTAGTGCGGCATGATCGGAATACACTATAACCTTTGTACCCACCAAGTATGATCGAAATTTTTCCAACGCAAAAACTATAGCCAATAACTCCTTTTCCGTGGTAGAATAATTGATTTGTGCATCATTAAGGGTCCTAGATGCATAATAGATAACATGGGACAACTTGTCCACCCTTTGACCCAAAACGGCTCCAACCGCATAATCACTAGCATCACACATTAATTCAAATGGAAGATTCCAATCCGGTGATTTGATAATTGGCGCACTTGTCAACATCTCCTTTAATTTGTCAAAAGCATCCTCGCATTCCTTGTTGAAGTCGAAAGGTACCTCCTTTTGTAATAACTTGCACATCGGCATGGAGATTTTGGAGAAATCCTTGATAAACCGCCTATAGAAACCTGCATGACCAAGAAAAGAACGGATTTCCCTCACCGAAGTGGGATATTGTAAGTTTCTTATTAAATCTATCTTTGACTTGTCCACTTCGAGCCCTCGAGAGGACACAATGTGACCAAGTACTATGCCATGGTTTACCATAAAGTGACATTTCTCCCAATTAAGGACAAGGTTTGTGTCTATGCATCGTTTAAGAATTAGTTCAAGGTTATTTAAACAACCATCAAAAGAATTGCCATAAACACTAAAGTCATCCATAAATACCTCGATGATGCGCTCCACATAATCCGAGAATATACTCACCATGCATCTTTGAAAAGTAGCCGGCGCATTGCAAAGGCCGAACGGCATCCGTCTATATGCAAACGTTCCAAACGGACAAGTGAAAGTGGTTTTCTCTTGGTCCTCCGGTGCAATAACAATTTGATTGTATCCCGAATAACCATCCAAAAAACAATAATAAGAATGCCCCGCTAACCGCTCCAACATTTGATCAATGAAAGGTAAAGGAAAGTGATCCTTGCGGGTTGCGGAATTAAGCTTTCTATAGTCAATGCACACTCTCCAACCGGTTTGAACTCTTGTAGGAACAAGTTCATCATCTTGATTGCGAACAACCGTAACTCCGGATTTCTTTGGTACCACTTGAACCGGACTTACCCACTTGCTATCGGAAATTGGGTAGATTACCCCCACACTTAGCAATTTGAGTATCTCTTTTTCACAACCTCCATCATGGGAGGATTTAGCCGACGTTGAGCATCACGTACCGGCTTCACGTTTTCTTCCATTAGAATCCTATGCATGCACATGGATGGACTAATACCTTTGATGTCCGCAATTGTCCACCCAATAGCCGTTTTGTGCTCTTTCAAGACTCTAAGCAAACGGTCTTCTTGTACCGGTGTGAGGTTCTTAGAAATAATCACCGGAAGCTCATCTCCATCCCCCAAGAAAGCATACTTCAAATGGTCCGGAAGTGGCTTCAATTCTAGTTTGGGCGCCTTCACAATAGATGGTACAAGTATTTCATCATTCACGGGTAAAGAAATATACGAAACATCACCCATTTTAGCTTCTTGCAATGTCGCCAAAGCACCACACATCTCCACCAATTCCTTAGAGATTTCAACATCCAAGTTAGATAAGCCATGGACGTCCAATTCAATGCTATTTTGCAACACCACATCAAGTTCATCCTCTTGGTTCAATTCCACCATTTGTTGCGCTAATGAATCAACCACATCAATGGAGTAAACGGAATGCACATCACTTGGGTAACGCATGGCTTCAAATATGTTAAAGTGTATTATCTCCTTGTCGAATTCCATAGTGAGTGTACCCTTATCAACATCAATCTTCGTCTTTGCGGTCTTCATGAATGGCCTCCCAAGAAGTAAAGAAGTAGATGAACGGTTCTCACCGTTGTCCATATCCACCACAAAGAAGTCCACCGGAAAAATAAGCTCATTTACTTGCACTAGCACGTCTTCTACAAGCCCCTTAGGATATATGTTAGACTTGTTTGCCAATTGGATAATAACTCTTGTTTCTTTCAAAGGTCCAAGATTCAAGGAGTCATATATTTCGGCCGACATCACACTAATGGAAGCTCCCAAATCAAGTAAAGCATGTTCAAACCTTTGTTTACCAATAGTAATTGGCACCGTGAAACCACCGGGATCCGTGCACTTTGTAGGCATCTTCTTCAATAGCATAGCCGACGCACTCTCGCCAACTTTAGTAATTTCATTATCAAGCAACCTATCCTTCTTGATGCATAATTCCTTCATGAACTTGGCATACCTTGGAATTGTCTTAATGGCCTCAATGAATGGGATGTTGATTTCAATCTTCTTGAAGATATCCATAAGTGCCTTGTCTTGAGCTTCTTTCTTGGATTTAGCAAAACGACTCGGAAAAGGAGGTGGAGTAGTGAAAGTAGAAACCGGTTCCTTGGATTGGTCGTTTGGTGTGGAATTCTCCTTTGGTGCGGTTTCCTCCTTGTCATTGACTACCTCTTCACTAACTTCCTCATGATGACTTGGACCCTCCACTTGCCTTCCACTTCTTAAAGTAACCGCATTAACATTCTCTCTTGGATTCACAAATGGTTGTGAAGGAAGTGTTGTGGATGCTTGAGATTTCAATAAATTCACATCGGTCGCCAATTGTCCCATTTGATTTTGTAAGTCCTTGATAGCCGAATCGGTCTTTTGTTGATTTTGTTGAAACAATGACGTAATACCTTGCATCATGACATTAAGCTTATCATCAATTGAAGATCCTTGTTCTTTCACTTGAGGTTGAAATTGTTGATAACCACCTTGTTGATGAGGTTGGAATCGTGATTGTTGAAAACCACCTTGTTGTGCATATGGATTAGGAGCCGACGCTTGCTTGTTTGCATAACTAAAGTTGGGATGATCCTTCCACCCGGGATTGTAGGTATTGGAGTATGGATCGTACCTTGGCCTTTGATTTGGATATAAAGCATTCACTTGTTCGGTCTCATCATCCGGAATAATTACCGCAGCCATCCTTTGCATCATAATCTCCATGTTACTTATTCTTTGATCAAGATGTGATGTCGAATCACTAACTTCATGCACTCGCCTAACCGTTGGTTCATCCCTTGTATAGAATTGTTGCGAGTTTGCCGCCATACTTTCAATTAACTCTCTAGCTTCGGTCAAAGTCTTGTTCATTAGTGCACCACCACCCGCGGCGTCAAGAAGAGACCTATCACTTGAGTGGAGAGCTTCATAGAAGTATTGGAGTATCATAACATCGCTAAATTGATGGTGTGGACAGCTTGCCACCAACCTCTTGTATCGCTCCCAACATTCATACAATGATTCTCCCACTTGTTGTTTCAATCCACAAATCTCCTTGCGAATTTGAGTAGCTTTGGATGCGGGAAAATATCTCTCAAGGAAAATTTTCTTCATCCCATTCCATGTTGTGATACTTCCGGAAGGCAAATAATATAACCATTCCTTAGCATTGCCCGCCAAAGAAAACGGGAAAGCTTTCAACATTGCTCCATCCACATTAGTCTCCGGTGGAAGCATGGCCATAACTATGGTGTAGAAGTCCATAAGATGTTTGTTTGGGTCCTCATTCACCATGCCATGGAACTTTGGTAACTCTCTAATCAACCCCGGCTTGATTTCGAAGGTTGAATTAGTTTGGATACACCATTGTTGTGTATCAAGCTTGTGAGAAGCTAGGTCCTTGAGTGTACGATCAGCCATTGTTTCTTCCTCGTTGTCCGAATCACTTGATGAAGAAGGAGGGAGTGGAGTGTTAATCGCTCGAATGAAATCCTTTAATTGAGTGCCGGATCGAAGACGTATTGGACTCGGTCTACCCCCCTTTAAGCATTCACCAAAGGTATAACACCTGAAACAAGATTCTCACAAACTAAGTTAGATACGGTAAAGAATCTAACAAAGCAAAAAGAATAAAAACAACTAAAAAATCGCCCGTTGCTCCCCAGCAACGGCGCCAAAATTTGATGCGTGTCGTAGGTGCAATCAAATTAATTCAAAATTTCCACTCAATTAAAAATAATATAATGGAAGTCAAGTTCGTTCCCACGAGGAGCAAGAAATCTTAGTTGTAAAAGTTGTCACGAAAGGGGGTGTAAAAAACAAAATAAAAATAAACAAAGCAATTAAAATCGAAAGTTGAAAGATGAAAACAATAAGAGAGAGAAGATCAAGGAATCCTTCTTCGTTACGAAACAATGATTAAAGTTATGTTCTTTTCTACTTGTTATTAGTCACAGATTATCACCAACCGTAGGATAGCAGTCCGCTTAGCTAGCCCCAAAATCCCTAATTTCACCGAGTAACAGTCCGCTTAGTTATCGATTTCTATTCAAAAGAACCACCTTGAGGTCCGCTTACAAGATGTAATTCCCAGAATGCATTAAGATCTATGAATTTAGGTTTAGTACTAGTAGTTAAACTCGGTTCGCTTGGTTCACTTTCTAGCGTTGTTTCTACACACAATTGCTCCACGGAATCCCTCCGCAAGGTCTCGTGTTTTCTACTTGTGTAAAGTGTCGAGAACGATTACGTATTCCCTAACTTATACTAGATATAGATCAATTAACAAATCAATTTAGCGTGCACTCCAAACAATCTATCAATCAATCATAAGTGTCTTTAAGATCACTCCTATTAGTAAAAACAATCGATAATCATGTGAAAAATCTCAAGATAGAATTGAAAATAAAAACTCAAATCATGTTAAGAACTAGGAATTCATCCTCAATCAATAGAAAAATTAGCTACTCATGTTTTTGAAATTCACACAATTAATAATTATTAAAAGAAGAAGTTTCAAATTCACACAAGTAATTAAAAAGAAAAATCTTAGAAAAGCAAGCAAAAACACAAGTGATGTGTGTGTAGAGAGGTGTGTAGAAGTTGTAGAAAACTTCTCTATTTATAGGCTTCAATATTCTCCAATTCTTCCAAGGATTAGAATCCTTTTCCTTTTGCAATTCAACTTCCAAATTCAAGTCTTTCTCTTCTTCCACCTTCTCTTTCCTCATTTGAGTCCAATTCTCCATCCAAATCCTAGCCCAAGTCTTCATACCCATGAGAGAGGTCCATAGAAAATTCTGAATTTTGCTCGCCGGAAAACTGGGATTATGGCCGGAATTTGGCCGGAAAACGTCGCCGCCGGTCGCCTGAAAATTTTGTCGTCGAGAGAATATTCGACGGAATATTCCGTCCGGTCCTCCGTTAGGACTAACGGTCAAAAGTCAAACTTAACGGTCAGTCGTCAGTCAACCGGGTCAAGTCAGAGAGGAGTCAGACTCGAGTTAGCTTCTTACTCGATCTAACTCAAATGAGTCGAGCACTGGAGCGGTCATCGGATTCGCTCGGATCGGTCACCGCCGGCTCCGAGTCAACTTGCCGAATAGCAATTTCGGCAGAACCTCCCCTGTTCTGGGACTTACTCAGGCCAAATTCCAGGCCGATCTTTTGCTCATTCCCTGCTAAGAAACCTAACATACATCTAGTTTCTCAACACAATTGCCTTTGTAAACTGCAGCCACATTCTAGCTGCTTCCAACAATCCTGCCATTCCAACCCATTCTTGCTTGCCATCTACATTCTTACCAATTCCTCAGTCTTGCAGCATCAGCTTTGCCTAGCCATTGTAGCACCAATGCTGATTCTAGCAAAACTACAAACCCATCTCCCAGCATACACCATACACAAGATTCTCCATTTCTGTCCAATACAACTCTTCACCGTGACATCAATCCACTACATCCTCTTCTTTCCCTGAGTTCAATCGAATGCTAAGAGCACCAAAGAACAAGCCATAATCCAACTCACAACACTACCAGAAATAGTAACAGAAAACCCTAGCTTGAATTCAATTTCTCGATCTATTCCATTAACGACAGCAACCAACTTAACCCATTCTCAACATCAGGGAAACCAACTCCTTCCTTGGCTCTCGATTTCTTCCCATGTGCTGATTTTCATATAATGGCAGACTCTGAACCTCAGACCCAAACAGCATCGATTTACTCCTCTTGGTTCTCTCTTAACCAACTTCAATCCAACTCGAAACCAACAGTACCCCATACTCGAACCGCAGCGGCTTCTACATCTCAATCCCTAAACTGCTTCTTGAATCACCATCTCCAATTTCTCTCGATCTGCTCATCTCTCGATAGCAAAATAACCGATCCATCTCTCTTGCCATTAATCTCAATCTCTGAGCTCAACCATAAACTCGATAATCCTAGATCGAACCACCACAATCGAACCACCTTCATCTCCAACACGCTCACTTCTTCTCACTGAGTTGATCTCTGTCAATAGCAATCAATCTTATTTCCATCTTCATTCGGTTTTCAGAAATAGTAAACCCTTGAATTAGGTTTTTGAGCTAAACCCATCACAGATTCGATCTTCTCCTTGAGCTTCTTCTTCTCACCACCAACAGCGGCATCAACTCGGTTCTCAACAACACCAGTTCTCACATCTCCGAGCAATTTCCAACTCGACCAGACCCATACCCTTAATCATCACCTTCTCAATCTCTGTCAGCAATCGATCCCCATTTAGTGATCTTCTCAATCTCTCGAATTCTCACCTCTCGATTTCAGACACAGCCACTGTCTGGTTTTCTCTCGGTTTCAGGTGTGAGTGAATGAGATTTTAATTCTTAGGGTTGTGTAATGCTTTGGGATTAAGATGCCCAATGTAAGAACCACCCCTGATGGGTGCCTATATCAGATGGTTGCTTTGATAAGGGCTAGCCAAGTTTCCAGCCCCCCTTAACCACAAACTAGGTCAGTTCTTTAATAATTCTCCAAAACAGAGACGCCCTTAACATTGACTGGCTCCGGATAGTGCTCGCCCTATGAAATGACAATTATGCCCTTTTTGCTCAATTTTGGTGATTTCTTCTTCTTTTCCTCCGTGCGACTCCAAAGTAGCTACAAAACTCAAAACAAGCGTAAAATACATAATTTACAAGAAAAATAGCAAAGAAAGCATAAACTACTAGATAGTAAATTAGGTGTATTCTACACCTATCAACGCTCGCTGGTATCTTTTCTTACCAAGCCGTGGTCCTAATGGCCACTCATGCCATTGGCACACGCCAACACGCATCGCTGGTAGCTTTTCTTACCAGGCCGTGATCCAAATTGGCCACGCATTCCATTGGCACATGCCAAACACGCACGCTGGTAGCCCAACTTGCAAGTCGTGCAACCTAGGCCAAATTGGCCATACGCACCATTGGCACATGCCAAAACCCACGCTGGTAGCCTAACTTGCAAACCGTGCAACCTACCGCCAAGGCATTCCGCACATGCCATTGGCACATGCCACACACGCCACTAGAAGCTCTAGCATTGCCACTTACACTCAACGTACAACCTATCACCAAGGCATTCCACACATGCCATTGGCACATGCCACACACGCCACTAGCAGCTCTGGCATTGCCACTTGCGCTCGAGGAGCAAACCGCGACAAAGGCATTCCACACATGCCACACGCGCCCCTAGCAGCGCCACTTGCACTCAAGGTGCAACCAACACTCGAGACATCAACACAAACTGGGGGATGCTTTCCAGGGTCTTGGTTTGGCGGTCACAGCTTGCAGCGTACACTACGCTCACATTAAGAAAGCGTGAATAAGAATAAAGCAGTCAAATAAATGAGGAAATAATGGTGAAAACGTTTTCACCCATAAACACCATGCGGTTACCACCTCCTCCCATTATTTCACCCTTTACTCTCTTACTTCATGAGGCCAGGGTACGTTTCAATCTCGACTTGTATAAATAGGTCTTACCTATTTCTACCAGACAACAAGTCTCGGTCGGGAGAAAAACACAACACTCTCAGAAAAGGCAACTTTGCAAGCTCTCCAAAAAGCTTTCATCTCTTGCAAGCTTCCGAAGCTTTCACTTTTTGATGCAAGTCGAGACACTACTCTCCCAGAAATATTCTGGTCTCAACAGCTTTCTTTGCTTCCCTCCCCAAATCAACCCTTCTCCTCCACTTTGTGACCGAAGTAAGTCTAGAACGGCCATTTCTTGGTTTAGGCCGGACTTGTACAGATTGATCTCTTGAATCTAGAAAGTGCTCACGTGCAGCACATTTGTTTAGGGTATAAACCAGTTTCTCACTCACGTACTGAATTTGCCAAAATCGGCGAAAACGATTTTTTACCCATAAACACCTGCATTTTGAGTCTTTTTTCCTAACAAAGTAATGGAATGTCGTTAAGTAACAAGACATAACCAACAAAATGAATGTAAAAGGACTTAACTTAAAAACTTACTCTGAATTCCTCCGAGCAAACAGTTTCAACGAACTCCTCCCACTCGTTGTCTGACATGTTCTGTAGTTTAAGTGCTTTTATCCTCTTCTCTCGTTCTTCTTCTTCCAACTCATCAAGGGATAATATCTTGCCTGCTTTCCTAGACCTAGCCTCCTTAAGCTAACAACCCATCTTCCCATAATAGTAATATCTGTAGAAATCATCAACAATGAACCTCATCTGCAAATAACAGTGAAGGAGTTCAGATTAATATTAAAGGTTGAAAGAGCTATAGCGCTAAAAAGTTGAAGAGTTAAGAAATTACCTGGACAATCTTCCATACATTAGCTTTGGCTTCTTTAGGGACCACTCTCCAGTCCTTGAAATTTAATGGAATGTTTCGCCTAACTAAAACTCCCAACACAGTTGCAAGTTGCAAGGAAGGGTCACCAATGGGATGATCTTTACTGTTAAATATAACAGTGGCCTTGTCTGGCTTTTTTGTTTTGTCCTCGGTTAGCCCTAGTGAAGAAATCCGTGTTGGGCCACGAGGAACACACTTTATCTTCTCTTCTCCTTGTACAACCTAAGTGTTATCAAAGTTATCAAGCAAAAGAGTTAAACAAGGATTAAAAACTACCATAAAGAAACAACTTAAATTAAATCAGCGACACAAAGAGTTATACCTCATCTCCTTTTTCATTTTCATTTTCTGCGATGTCATTCTCTTTATCATTCTTCGTTTCATTGTCTTCATCTTCCCTCTCCTCAGTAGCAACAGTATTCTCTGGTTCCGCTTCCTATTTATCTTCATATTCTTCTTCTTTTTCAACCATATCAGAGAAGGTATCATTTGGATTCCTGATTTGCACATTGGGACATGGGCCTGATTGGTACAATTTTCGCTTCACTATCCTTTCCTTCTCAATAACTTCCTTAGAGCGTGAAATTTGAGATGATCCTGATGTGGACTGGACTGTTTCAGATTGTGCATCGCTTTCCGGTTCAACTAAACCTTTCCCTTTCTTAGGTGATGATCGTGTTGGAGTACTCTTTTCAGCAGTATGGCCTCGTTCCTCTGACCTGTTCTTAAACCTAGGGGATGTCCGTCTTGGTGTCTTTTCATGTTCGGTTGGTGACTGAATTAGAGATTCTTGGATTGCAGGTTGGTCTGAACTCTTCTTCTTGTTAGGAGTTGTTTGTTTGATTTCAGACTTTGAAGGCTGCGAACTCTTCTTCTTTTTCAAAATGATCTGCAACTTAAATAAGTTAATAACAGGAGTTTGGTAAATAAATTAAGTTATACAAATAAAACAAACTGAATCAAGATAGTATGGTAAACTATAATAGATGTCTTAGTACCTTATTCTTTGGTAATGGGACAGACTGGACAGTTTTGGCTTCCTTGCTAATCTGCGACATAAACTAGAATAGGTCGAACAAAAGAAGATGGTAAATAAAATCATTATACTAAACAAAGAATTATATGTTGACGATAAGTCTTTACCTTCTTCTTGGGAGTTGGAACAGAGTTTTTGGTCTTGTTCTTCACCATTTTTGATCCACACGTACAGCGCAAAAACAGAATTAAAAAGTCCAAAATTAGAAACCAAAAATATCAAAATTCTTCATACATAATTGGACCACCAATACATAATTCATCTGGCATAATTGGAACACCCACATATAATCTAGCAAACATCAAGAAAACATTATATTGATACCAAATTAGAAGGATTTTTAAATGAGCTGGTGCACTCTCTTTCTTATGAGTAAGTTGATTGCTTAAGAATGAAATAATTGTCTCTCTCATAAGAAAGAGAGTGCTCTAGCTCTTATCAATCCTTAACCACCAGATTTATCATACATATATCTATTGAAACAATAAAAAATCAAACAACATTAACCACCAAGCAACGGACAACAGGAGGTTGGAATACCGAATCCATGCATAAATCTCAGTTGAGAATTAGCCAGGGGTTTGGAACTCCAACCCCCTGTCGTAATAGAATTACTTGGTAGCTTATAAGAGACATGCTGAAATTTGCGAGAAGATATATAACTTTTGAAAAATCGGAATACAACTAAATAAAAATCAAACTCATTATGAATCGGTTCTATAAAAAAACCTAACTCGGCTAAAAAATAAAACCCTAACGGGAAATAACTCTAAATCATACACTAAAGGGTACATTATTTATATGTCCCTATTTTTGACACCCAATAAATATGTCCTTATACAACAATAAATATGTCCCTACTTTTTTATAACCTTATCCATTTAATATTAGATTACCTTAATACCCTCACCCATATAATATTTTTCTTTATTTTAAAATACAACAAATTTCTTCTTCTATCACTTCACCACCACCACTAGCATCACCACCACCACCAACATTTAACTACCATTCCACCACCACCGTTCAACAACCACCACCTACCAACCGCCACCACCACTAATATTCCACCACCACTCCTTCACCACCGCCATTACACCACCACTAGTCTGTTGCCGCCACCACCACTAGTTCTTCGCCGCCGCCACTACCGTCACCGCCGCCGCCGCCACCATTGGTTCAAATATTTTTGTATCAACAACAATAGTTGATCCAAATAAAAATAGAACCAAAAGTAGAAGTTTATCCAGTTTAGGGGATCAACAACGATAATTGATCCAAGAAAAAAGGATAAACAGTAGAAGTTGATCCAATTTTAGTGGATCAACAATGGAAGTTGATCCATGTAAAATTGGATCAACAATGAAAGTTGATCCATGTAAAATGGAGTGAACTTGGCGTGAGTCGAACACGCATCATCTAACATGGAGTCATCATGCTACCATTGCACCACAAGTTCAACATTGGAAGAAATTTACATGATTTAAACTACAAAGCATGATTTAAACTACAAGCATAATTATACTTATCCAATGAAATATCGTCAACAATAGGTATGCAAAGGATCAACAACAGTAGTTGATCCCATATAGATGGATCAACAACCATAGTTGATCCAATAAAAAATTGGGTCAACAACAGGAGTTTATCCCACAAAATGGATCAACAACAACAATTGATCCCATAAAAACATATAAACAACAACAAATTGATCATTACCTGTAGCTTCATAAACACCAACAGCTCCAAGACCAGCTTCAAAACCAGAACCACCATTCTACTACTATTTCCATGACTAATTTATCATTCATACCTCTCCACCATTACCGCCACCAACAAATCACACATCTCCAGCACCACCACCAAAAACGACCACAACCAAAATACAACACCAATTTCATCATTCCAACCAAAACCACCATAGTTGATCCAATAAAAAATTGGGTCAACAACAAGAGTTGATCCAAAATATATGGATCAACAACCATAGTTGATCCAATATCACTGCCTGCTTCAAACTAGATAACCACCAACAAATCACACATCTCCAGCACCACCACCACCACCACCACCACCAAAATAACCAGAACCAAAATCCAACACCAATTTTATCATTCCAGTCAAAACCACCTCCGTCTACATCATCAATTTCTTGGTTCTAAACTATTCTAATCTACGTCTACTCAAAATCCAACACCAATTTTAAAAACACTACCACCACCATCCACCATCATCCATTACACCATCTACCATCCACCACCTCTTTCTACATCTTGATATACCCCTTAAAATGTTAAAAAGTAATGTACTGAAAACAGTTAGATACAAAAACGTACCAACACCACCATCGGTAGCTTCAAACTCGTAAACCTAGCTTCATCAATTTAACCACCACCATCACCAAAAACTAATTCAGATAAATTGAATACATAATTGAAACCTAAATTTCTCATTCAAACTCCCAAATCTAAAGTATTCATCTTAATCAAAGAAGAGAGAGTTTTGTGGCGAAGAAGAAGACGATGATAATGAGAGATTTTTAGATCTGAAACATAAAATACATGATTGAAACCTTTTGTTCTCAGTGAGAGGAAAGTGTTATGGTGGTGGTGGCGATACAGATGATAGTTGTAGTGGTGGTGGCGACGATGAAGATGGTGGTGGTGGGTTTGTTTGATTTTCACATATAGATCTCTTTCAATCTAAAATTTCTTCGATCTCTCTCTGAAATGGTGGTGGTGGTGCTGCTGGTTGTAAGAGCGATGGAGACGGCGGCGGAGTGGGTAGCCATGGAGATGGTGGTGATGGGTTCAACTGACTTTCGTCCCGAGTGATGAATCTTTTAGAAGCGAAGAAGAAGTAGAAGGTTACAAAAGGAATTATAAAACATACCTTTTTAATTAAAATTTTAATTATGCCATTAGGGACATTTTTAAAGTCTATGAAGGATATTTGTGAAGGCCCATCAAAACTAGGGACAATAATTCAATTCCCACTACACTAAATCATACATAAAGAAAATATCAAACCCCAAATCAAACTCGGAAACAATCCAGATATGAATCGGTTTCATAAAAAACCCTAACTCGGCTCAGAAAACCCGTAATCAAGAAATAACTCTAAAATCAAACTCTACATCAAAAACAAAGCATATGAAAAACTCTAAATCAAAAACTAATCAGAAATCAAACAGAAATTAAAAGAAAAAAATTAAACCCTAATTAGTTAGATTTATACCTGATGTTGAAGCTGAGCTTTCCGGGTAAGAAGCGAAGTTATTCAACTATTTGGGTTTCCAGTAGAACTCTCGAACTTCAATTTTCAGGAGTGATTTCAATTTTTTGCGATTTTGGGATTTTGCGAGTTAGTGATAAATTGATTTTGGGATTTTGCGATTTGAGATTTTTGTGATTTCAGTTTCTTCTGGGTAAGAGGTGAAGTTGGGGTTGGTAAGGGTTAGGTTTAGTTTCTTCTGGGTTGTAGAGCAACACCTTCAAAGAGAAGGAGAGAAAGAAGAAATGAAATGAGAAGAAGAAAAAAATATTTTGGATAGTTAGGTTTATTTTCTTCTAACGGAGAAAAAAATGTTTTGGTCAATACTCAAAATCTAGAAGGATGTGTGAAAAAGAGCATACATATTGAGAATTTAGTAAATGCCGACCGTTAGATTGGATTGAGAATTTAATTCCTTAAATTTGGAATGTTGGATTAAAAATGGGACATTTTCATTGGTTTACAAAAAAAAGCATACGGATTGAGAAGAAAACACAAAATTTGGTATAACCAAACAAGGATATTGACTGTTAGATTGTCCTGAGATTTGATTTCCTTGAATTTGGTTTGTTGGATTACAAACATTTACAATAAAACCATGAAGAAACCCTAAATTAGTCAACTTCGAGAAAGAAACTGGGTCCGAGATCGAAACCTGGACTTGAGCATAAGTCTGAAACTTCATAAGAACAACGAATCCAACCATTTATGGGTAAGATTCCATCGTATATTCTCAGAAACGTTCAACAAACCCTAAATTAGTCAACTTCGAGAAAGAAACTGGGTCCGAGATCGAAACCTGGAATTGAGTATAAGTCTGAAACTTCGTAAGAACGACGAATTCAACCATTTGCGGGTAAGATTCCATCGTATATTCTCGAAAACGTTTAGCAAACCCTAAATTAGTCAACTTTGAGAAAGAAACTGGGTCCGAGATCGAAACTTGTACCTGAGTATAAGTCTGAAACTTCGTAAGAACGACGAATCCAACCATTTACGGGTAAGATTCCATCGTATATTCTCAGAAACGTTCAGCAAACCCTAAATTAGTCAACTTCTAGAAAGAAAATGGGTCCGAGATCGAAACCTGGACTTGAGCATAAGTTGAAACTTCGTAAGAACAACAAATCCAACCATTTACGGGTAATATTCTTTGATATGGTGTTATCCATTGAACAAATCTTATAATGACGAAAACAATTTGCAATGGAATAAGGCGTATTGGTTCATTTTGTTGATTATTTTTTTTTAGAATTGAACAATATTGTGATAAACTAATTAATATATAATTTAATAATTATTAATTTATGCGATTATCTAATATCGCGATAAATTGATAAATTTTGCCGGTCCCGACGCTATTATTTCATAAGGGTTATACTGTACTTCCCAAAATAATTTTTTTATTCTGCGTTCTTAATGTAGTTTAGCATCTAATATGGTTGGTCATGTTAAGTTTTTTTTTCCTAGCGTGTTTACTTTTAAATAGTTATTTTTTAGGATTTATTTTAGCAAATCTAAAGTCGGTGCACCATCATACGGAGCTTCTATTCCCCGCTCCATTCACAGCACTACTTACCACACGACCACATCTAGACCCTAGATTTGAGGGGTGAGAAACCCTTTTGATGAGCGGGTAGGTCATGGATGAACAATCTTGACCAGTACTGTGTGGACAGGTGGATCTGAGTGGTAAGTAGTGCTGTGAATGGAGTGGGGAACCTAGTTAGTAAGTTCGCGAATGATTCGCGAATTTTTCCGTATTACGAATTTTACCGTCTTATTCGCGTACGTTTGCAACTCCGAACCCAAGACGCGTATTATATGGCATTCCCGAATTATTCGCGAATCGTTCACGAACTTTACGTATCCGGAATAATACGTCCGCTTAATTCGCCAGAAATTCTTTAGCTTTTACGTTTTTAAAGGCCTCCACTTTTTGGGCTTTACTGCCTCCCGAGCATATACAGCCCAATATTAGACATTGTTGTAACTTTTATGAAACAAAAATGAATGAAGAGATTTGAAGGTGCATCTAAACCACAATACCACATCCTCTTGGATGACTAATATTGTATATATTATTAATATCATCATATTGAGTTTATTTTTTCTTTAAATAACTCTCAAATATGAATAAAAAATAGTCTATGTTCTTATAAATAATAATTATTTATTATAATAGATACCGAATTTTCAGAGCCGAACTCACATTTATAAATTGAATTATACACGTACGTATGCCGTTCCGAATTACCGACGAATCACATTCTGATGACCGAATTTTGGACCGAATTTGGGTTTTACAAAACCATATAATACTCATACGTTTGCCATTCCGTACGTTTGCCGAATCCCGAATTGCTAACTAGGGTGGGGAATAGCATTTCCGAGCATCATAATAAGTACAAACTAGAAAGACACCTTTAATAATACCTACCCGAACTCGACTCCACTCACCTAGAGCCTATAAAAAAACGTTATCACTTCTCAAACTTCTTAATAAGAAGAGAACGTCCGTGATCACCATTATACCAAGGGTATTTAAAAAAACGGTCACACTTTACTATTCCGGTTTACAAATCGATCCCACTGTTACAAAGTATTAACAAAACGGTCACTAGACATGTAACTGCCGAGTTATGTCACTACTCAAGACGTTTGTCGGAATGTTAAGTTACCTAATTACCCCTAAGTCGTGGGATTTGCACGTGTGGGCTCGATGAACAAATCTCTAAAAAATGTAGCACGTTGGATCGTAACCAAAGAAAACCTAACACAAATACGAGAAACATCCATTTCCCACCTCATTTCTTGTCTCCTCTGTTTGATAGCTTCTTCTCTGAAGAAATGGAGAAGATGATGGAGATCCCATGAACCAGTACAGATCGATCCGTTTCTTCAGAGATTTCTTCAATATCTCTTCCTATTCAGATAGATCTGCTAAATTTGTAAACCGAAATACGAGTTTAGAGAGTTCTTCACATCAGTTATGGATCTGTGAAGATAATCGATGATATTTTTCTCCATCAAGATGTTTACAAACATCACCAGGTAAATACCCTTCCTCGTTATACTATTTTTGCAGATTATCAACTCGATTCAAAAACCCTAATTTTCTGAATTTTTATTTTTAACTGATAAACCCTAGATTTCTTTGTGGTAATATGGGTTTTCTTCATAAACACAAAATTTTTGAATTTTGAGTTTTTACTGATAAGCCCTAAATTTGTTTTAATTGGGGTTTTCTTCATAAACCCTAATTTTCTGAAATTGGGGATTTGGGAATTTCAGCATAAAATTGAATAGATTTTTATTATATGTAAAGACTTGGTAATTATTCACTCATTGTCAATTCAATTTTGTGCAGGAAGTATGTGAAGTACCCAACTAGGATTTTTAGGGTAGAATGGTTTTGGACTAATAAGGTTCAGTATTTTGAAAATGTGGATGTTAATTCTGGTGGGTTGAAGGCATTTTGTGATAAAGTTCATGCATCTTTTAAATTAGCACCACATAAGAAGGTTGAGGTGATTTGGATTGGTAATGATAAACCAGAATATATGGTTAATGATTCACATTGGTATGAGATGTGGGATAAGGCTGTTGCTGAGGAAGGGTATGTAAATTTATGGTGCAATGTTAGTGATAGGATTGTGCCTCCTGGTGATGGATGTGCTGAAACTTTTGGTATATAAAACAATAGGGACTCAACACCATCCAAGGTTATAAGAAGTTCAAGAACATGCATTAATTATGCTTCTTCACCAGTAAGACTTGATCCAGAGATGTTTGCCACACCTAAGAAGAAGTTAACATGCATTACATCACCACATCATGTCAGAAGGAGTCCAAGGATAATTAAGAGATTTATTGATGCAGTTACTGGAGGTTCTAGCAGTAGCAAGAGGTTATTTGAGAATATGGATGAGTATGTGAATGTTGATGATGATGATTATGAGAATTTTGTCTTAAGTGCTGAGACACTCCAAGCTGAAAGGGAGTATGAGAACATTCAAATACCTAATGATGCTGAAGATGTTTGTCATCCCAATGATGATCCTAGTAGTCCAGTTTCTGATACTGATGAAATGGGACTTGGTGTATACTGTGACTTTGTCAACAATTACTTTAAGGACCACAACTGGGTTGACTCTGTACATCCAAAGCAATATATGGAAGCAGTCAATGAAGAACAAGCAAGTGTTGTGGAGAAGGAAGGTGAGCAGGAGGATCCTAAAGGAAAAGCAATTGTTCCTTATGATGCTAAGGGTAATGAGGAGTACAATAGTGGTGAGGACAGTTCAAGCTCTGAAGGTAATTGTGTAGCTTATTTGGTTATATTTTG
Organism: Papaver armeniacum; assembly: GCA_023531295.1. Taxonomy (NCBI): domain Eukaryota; kingdom Viridiplantae; phylum Streptophyta; class Magnoliopsida; order Ranunculales; family Papaveraceae; genus Papaver; species Papaver armeniacum. Next base: position 136,088 of record JAJJWW010003100.1, on the reverse strand, counting down.
GTAATTTTAGTTTTAATCATGGCATTAGTCTGATTTGCTTCCATATAAAAGAATTGACAAACCAAGTATTTATGTGTATGTAGGTGTAACAGAAGTACAAGGGCTCAATGTATATGGTAATGAGCCAACTCATCAGAAACCTCATCCCTGGTACAACCAGTTTGAGCAAATACGTGGTCCAGATATTGATCTGAGATGGCAATGGAGATTTGTTTCCTGATGCTGATGGGAATACATTACTCATGGTTGATGTTGACACAATGTTTGTGGGAATGGAGTTTATGGATAAAGATGACTTCAAGAAGCACCTAAGGGGTTATGCCATTAAGAAGAGATTCCAGTACAAGTTGAAGCCCAATGACAATGATAGGATTAAAGTAATATGCAGGTTCAATAAATCTCAACACTGCAAGTTCTTTATCTGGTGTTACCAGGGGTGAACCAACTTTTACTGTGAGGAGGTTCAACTTAAAGCATACATGTAGCACTCAACTGAAGACCAGGAATAGAGCAGCTAATGCAGAATTTGTTGATGAGTATTTGTATGACAAGATAAAGAGAGGAGATGCAATGCCACTTCCATATGCACTGAAAGATCAATTTTTTACTATTCACAACACCAATGTTCCATATCATGTTGCTTGGAGAGCAAGAACTATGACTTTAGAAAGACTGAATGGGAGCTATGATGAATCTTATAAGCTGATTCCAGCCTTTTGTGACATGGTAAAAGCAACTAATCCTAGATTTGTTGCAAATTACTCATTTGGAAGGTGAGTTTGAAGCTAACTTTAATAAGAGTTTATTTGTTATAGTAAAAGTACTATGTAATGGTTATGTATTATGTATAACCACATAAAATACTATGCTAACTTATGTCTTATGATTATGTTTGTTTCAGTGAGGACAAATGTTTTGAGCCCATGATGATTGCATTTGTAGCACCAATTCAAGGATGGAAGGATGGTGGTAGACCATTCATTGGTTTTGATGCCTGCCACTTGACTGGAAAACATGGTGGATGTTACTCTAGCCATAAAGGTGGTAAGGAATGAATGTGGTGAAAACTAGCACCTATTTATGAAAGAGTTGCTGCCACTTATTGAAGACCATCCAGCTGGGAAGATAACCTTTATCTCAAACAGACAAAAAGGTCTTCAAGAGTCATTGGATGAGGTTTTCAAAGAACATTTCAAAAGATACTGCCTTCGGTGAGTCTTACATTATTAAAGAAAACCTTGTTATTCTTTAAACACTTACTATTTAAGAACTCTAACTATTGTGATATGTTTTCAACCAGTCATATGTTCAAGAACTTTAAGAGTCACTTCAAAGGATCAAAGCTGCACTAACTTGTATACAATGCTGTAAAATGCTACAAGTAGAGACACTGGAAGGTAATCTCTCTTCCTAATTCACAGTTGTCAGCATTTTGGAGTCATGTTAATAATGGATTTGCATTTAATTATTAATCTTATTTATGGTATGTGTAGCCCAATATGGATGATCTCGATCAAGTTGTCACCACTTCTTTGCAGACTTACATGATGAAGGAAAAACCAGAACAATGGTCTAGGGCTTTCTTTAACCCATCTCGCATGTTGTGAGCATCTAAACAACAATTTCTCGAGTCCTTTAACAACTTGGTTAAACCTATGAGAGACAAGCCTATTTGTACCCTTGGAATGATGTATGGCCAGCTAGTTATGGGTACTATGTACAAAAGAAGAAATTTGAGTGCAAATTGGGAAGATGGTAAGTTGGTGCCAACTGCTCAAGACTTGATTGATGAGATGCAGAAATGTTGTGGAGCATTCAGGGTTAATGGAGCTATTATTGACAAGTTATATGAAGTGACTTCAAAGACCAATGTTGTCTTTCATGTTGATGTGGTTGAGAAAACTTGTTCCTGTCTTCAATGGCAACTTAGAGGCTTTGTATGTCAACATGCAGTGTGTGTGCTGATGGACATGAGAATCAGTTGGGCAGAGTGAGATTTATAACCTACTACACTTATTATTGCCCTGGTTTAATACATCTGTTTTAGTTGTTGTACATTTATTTTTGGGTTGTTAGTGATAATGGTTACCTATTTATCACTTATTATTGTTGTGGTTATTTATGCAGTTATTGCAGCAAGTACTATCATATGGAATCTTACAAGGCAATTTATGCACCTGAGATGGGGTTACTGATTGGAAGAGAAGAGTGGCCTGAGGTATGATGTGATTCTTTTTTAACTTTTCATATTTTGTCATTTTTCCCTTTGTCCTTTAATGTTTTTTGATGTCATTTAACAATATTATTGTAGGGAATCTTCTGCTTTTTGGGAAAACAATAGTTTAAGTTTAGGGTTTTCATTTGTTTATATATACTTTATAGATGCTTATCTTTATCTTCCTTCTCATTTCATTTTGCATCCATTGGTAGAAATCACCCCACCCATTGATATGAGGAAACCAGGGAGGCCTTGCAAGAAAAGGAAGAGAGCACATGATGAACCTCACAGTCAGAAGGTGGTCAGAACTTGTAAGAGATGCAAGATGCCTGGTCACAACAGGAGGACATGTGTTGGTGCACCAGTTGGATCCAATCCAAAAACTAAAAGACAGAGAACTATGGTGGAAGGAGGAACTCACAAGACTACTTACCCAGATCCTGCAGAGCTTAGTACCAGTAGAAGGGCAAGTAAGAGGGGAAGAGGTGGGAGAGGTTCTGGTGCATCATCTTCTCATCCTACCACTGCATCAAGTTCTCAGCCTTGCACTGGATCATCTTCTCAGCCTACATCTGCTTCATCTACTCAACCTACATATGCATCATATGGATCTAGAGGTGGCAGGGGTTCTAGGGGAGGTAGGTCTGGTGGTAGATCTGTGCAACAGACATTGAGCCAAACCATCAGTGGTGCTGTTGGGTTGTCTCAGACCTTCACAATCCCTAAACCAAAGAAGGTGACCTTCTCTGCTACTCAATGAAGACTAGTTGCTTGTAGTTAGAATGGATGTTTTGTTGGGTTTAGTTCAGTTTCTTCTTTGAATGGATGTTTATGGTGCTTGTTACAATGGATTTCACTGCATCTGTTTGCAGTTAACTTAACTTAAGAAGACTTATATTAAGTAATTATTAATGGGTAATATATGTAATTAACTTAATTTCATGTCTTTATTGATTGTCACTGATTACATTTTACATATTTAGATTGCCTATTTGCTTGCATAGTTCTGCCATTTTTAGGGTTGATGCTTTGGTTTCATGGAAAAGAGCATCAGAAAGCCATTGAAACTGCAGACAGTTGGAACATTTGAGGTAAGCTATTCCATAGTTATGTTCATTTTTACATATATTTAATGTTATTGTGCCCTTACATTTATTTTTCTTGCAGGGTTGATTAGCCCATGGACAGTTGATTTTTGTATGGCTTTTGTCACCGCAAGCAAAGCAGGAAAGTGGAGATGGAAGCTGAATATGCATTGCTTTTCCAGGTGTTGTAGCATCTGCAAACCACTCAAAGTATGGGCATATGGAGCAGCTGAAGAACTTCTCACCTGGATGATCAGCTGTTTCGGCTTTCAACAACTTCCTCAAACCATTACAAGGTACCATTTTGCATCTAGAATAGATCCATGGACAGTCTATTGCCTCATGCATTCCTTTCTCACACATTAAACAGTAGTTGTTGATGCTGCTGATCTTGTTGTTGCTACTTGATGTCTCCCCTGAACTGCTACTGCAATATTCTTCCATCTTTCCACCACCCATTCTAAACATATCAGTATATGAGGATTGTGAATGATGAATGAGTGTTAGGTGTGTGGTTTTATAGTGAAGGGAAAGTTAGATCAAGCATATCAGTATATGAGGATTGTGAATGATGAATGAGTGTTAGTCATGGTCTGCAGTGTGTGGGTTTTATAGTGAAGAGAAAGTTAGATCAAGCCGTTGGGAAGGGTCACATTTCTAACCACATAGAAAACGCCACGTGTAACGATGCCGGAGTGGATTGCCACGTCTACAAGCTGTCATCACTACGGGAAAAACAGTAATCTACAACTGTAACTTCACAACTCGTATATTTAAGGTTGTGAAAGGTGGTATGTTTGACAACTTTTGTCAAACAAAAGTTGTCAATGTATAAAAACGTCCAACTCTTAGGACCAAAGAGGAACAAAGAGTCGTGACGAGAATCAAAATCACAACGTTTTTGTGAAAAGAGTAGTGACCACCTTTAGACTTTAACAACTCATCTCGTTAAGGTAGTAAATAACTATACGACAACACTTATAAGGGTTGTTGAAGATTAAAAAAATATCATTTGGAATAATGGTGTTTGAGAGATTCGAACACAAGCCAACTAGGTGTTAGCACAAGCCTTGAACCATCCTTCCTTCCTCTCAATATTGGTAGTTTTGTCCTATTTTTTTATTATTACTATCACAACCCTTATAAGAGTTGTAAAAAAAAAAGACTTGAAAAAAAAAAAATGAGGAGTGAGGTATTCAACCATCCTTTCACATTTATAAATATGATTATATTTTACATCTACTTTTATATATAAGAAAATTTCAAACTGAGCCTTAAAAAAAGACCAACAAATGAGTCGCTTTGCCTGAAACATGCAAGGCATTGTTAAATATAGACACGGTTAAACAACATAGCATAGCAAACCAAAGTATAGAATGTAATATATAGAGTGATTTAAATCTACATTCTAGAGTGACAATATAACAAAACAAACCAAACTTAGAAGAATATTAACCTTTACTTTATTTATTTTCAATAAGGATAGTTTGGTCATTTTCACAGTCTCCATAATATTTATTGCACTTTTTTCCAATAAGGGTAATATGGTCAATTTCACAGTCTGTAAGAATTACTTTACTTATTTCTGATAAGGGTAGTATGGTCATTTTCACAGTCTCCATAATATTTATTGCACTTTTTTCCAATAAGGATAATATGGTCAATTTCACAGTCTATAAGAATTACTTTACTTATTTCCGATAAGGGTAGTATGGTCATTTTCATTGTCTCCATAATATTTATTCCACTTTTTTACAATAAGGGTAATATGGTCATTTTCACAGTCTGTAAGAATTACTTTACTTATTTCCGATAAGGTTAGTTCGGTCATTTTCACAATTTCCATAATATTTATTGCACTTTTTTCCAATAAGGGTAATATGATCATTTTCACAGTCTGTAAGAATTAGTTTATTTATTTCCGGTAAATGGAAATCATTCTTACCAAGTTTAAGGTTTCGGGGAATATTCCAAAGGAATCTTACATGTAAATGGATGGATTCATCATTTTTACCAAGTTTCCGACTTATAGTAGCCCACTCCCATCCAGGTTTCGATCTCGGAGCCACTGTATGCATACAATATGCCAGGATAGGGTTTGTTTAAGGTTTCAGGGAATATTCTGAAGGCATCTTACTTGTAAATGGATGGATTCATCGTTTTTACCAAGTTTCCGACTTGTAGTATTCCACTCCCGGCCAGGTTTCGATCTCGGACCCAAGGTATGCGTACTTTATACCAGAATAGGGTTTGTTTAAGGTTTCGGGGATATTATGAAGGAATCTAACCTGTAAATGGATGGATTCATCGTTTTTGTCAAGTTTCAGACTGATAGTAGTCCACTCCAGGCCAGGTTTCGATCTCGGAGCCACGGTATGCATACAATAGGCCAGAATATGGTTTGTTTAAGGTTTCAGGGAATATTCTAAAGGAATCTTACCTGTAAATGGATGGATTCATCGTTCTTACCAAGTTTCCGACCTATAGTAGTCCACTCCCGGCCAGGTTTCGATCTCGAACCCAAGGTATGCGTACAATAGGCCAAAATATGGTTTGTTTAAGGTTTCAGGGAATATTCTAAAGGAATCTTACTTGTAAATGGATGGATTCATCGTTCTTACCAAGTTTCCGACCTATAGTAGTCCACTCCCGGCCAGGTTTCGATCTCGGACCCAAGGTATGCGTACAATAGGCCAGAATATGGTTTGTTTAAGATTTCGGGGATATTATGAAGGAATCTTACCTGTAAATGGATGGATTCATCGTTTTTGCCAAGTTTCAGACTTATAGTAGTCCAGTCCCGGCCACGTTTTGATCTCGGAGCCACGGTATGCATACAATAGGACAGAATATGGTTTGTTTAAGGTTTCAGGGAATATTCTAAAGGAATCTTACCTGTAAATGGATGGATTGATCGTTCTTACCAAGTTTCCGACATATAGTAGTCCACTCCCGGCCAGGTTTCGATTTCGGACCCAAGGTATGCGTACAATAGGCCAGAATATGGTTTGTTTAAGGTTTCAGGGAATATTCTAAAGGAATCTTACCTCTAAATGGATGGATTCATCGTTCTTACCAAGTTTCCGACCTATAGTAGTCCACTCCCGGACAGGTTTCGATCTCGGACCCAAGGTATGCGTACATTATGCCAGAATAGGGTTTGTTTAAGGTTTCGGGGATATTATGAAGGAATCTTACCTCGTAAATGGATGGATTCATCGTTTACGCCAAGTTTCGGACTTATAGTAGTCCACTCCCGCCCAGGTTTCGATCTCGGAGCCACGGTATGCATACAATAGGCCAGAATATGGTTTGTTTAAGGTTTCAGAGAATATTCTAAAGGAATTTTACCTGTAAATGGATGGATTCATCGTTTTTACCAAGTTTCCGACTTATAGTATTCCACTCCCAGCCAGGTTTCGATCTCGGACCCAAGGTATGCGTACATTATGCCAGAATAGGGTTTGTTTAAGGTTTCGAGGATATTATGAAGGAATCTTACCTGTAAATGGATGGATTCATCGTTTTTGCCAAGTTTCAGACTTATAGTAGTCCACTCTCGGCCACGTTTTGATCTCGGAGCCACGGTATGCATACAATATGCCATAATATGGTTTGTTTAAGGTTTTAGGGAATATTCTAAAGGAATCTTACCTGTAAATGGATGGATTCATCGTTCTTACCAAGTTTCCGACCTATAGTAGTCCACTCCGGCTGTGTTTCGATCTCGGACCCAAGGTATGCGTACAATAGGCCGAATATGGTTTGTTTAAGGTTTCAGGGAATATTCTAAAGGAATCTTACCTGTAAATGGATGGATTCCTCGTTCTTACCAAGTTTCCGACCTATAGTAGTCCACTCCTGGGCTAGGTTTCGATCTCGGACCCAAGGTATGCGTACAATAGGCCGAATATGGTTTGTTTAAGGTTTCAGGAATATTCTAAAGGAATCTTACACTATGTAAATGGATGGATTCATCGTTCTTACCAAGTTTCCGACCTATAGTAGTCCACTCCCGGCCAGGTTTCGATCTCGGACCCAAGGTATGCGTACAATAGGCCAGAATATGGTTTGTTTAAGGTTTCGGGAATATTCTAAAGGAATCTTACCTGTTAATGGATGGATTCATCGTTCTTACCAAGTTTCCGACCTATAGTAGTCCACTCCCGCCCGTGGTTTCGATCTCGGACCCAAGGTATGCGTCGTTATGCCGAATAGGGTTTGTTTAAGGTTTCGGGGATATTATGAAGGAATCTTACCTGTAAATGGATGGATTCATCGTTTTTGCCAAGTTTCAGACTTATAGTAGTCCACTCCCGGCCAGGTTTCGATCTCGGAGCCAAGGTATGCGTACAATAGGCCAGAATAGGGTTTGTTTAAGGTTTCGTAGAATATTCCGAAGGAATCTTACCTGTAAATGGATGAATTTATCGTTCTTACCAAGTTTGAAGTCTAAACCCTCCCAGAGCTTCTTGGTTCATAGTTTGTATGGGGTTATACCACATTTGAAGTTCGAATCGTCACTAAGCTTCATATTTATCGATTTCAATGATGTATCCTACTAAGTTTAATGTCAGAACCCTCCCAGAGCTTCTTGGTTCAGAGTTTGTATGGTGTTATACCACATTTGAAGTTCGAATCGGCATTAAGCTTCATATTTATGGATTTCAATGATGTATCCTGCTAAGTTTGAAGTAAGAACCCTCTCGGAGCTTCTTGGTTCAGAGTTTGTATGCCGTTATACCATATTTGAAGTTCGAATCGACACTGAGCTTCATATTTATCGATTTCAATGATGTATCTTGCTAAGTTTGAAGTCGGAACCCTCCCGAAGCTTCTTGGTTCACAGTTTGTATGTCGTTATACCACATTTGAAGTTCGAATCAACACTGAGATTCATATTTATCGATTTTGATGATGTATCATGCTAAGTTTGAAGTCAGAACCCCCCCGAAGCTTCTAAGTTCATAATTTGTATGTCGTTATACCACATTTGAAGTTCGAATCAACACTGAGCTTCATATTTATCGATTTCGATGATGTATCATGCTAAGTTTGAAGTCAGAACCCTCCCGGAGCTTCTTGTATCATAGTTTGTATGTAGTTATACCACATTTGAAGTTCGAATCAACACTGAGCTTCGTATTTATCGATGTAAATGATGTATCCAACTAAGTTTGAAGTCAGAACCCTCCCGGAGCTTCTTGTCTCATAGTTTGTATGTTGTTATACCACATTTGAAGTTCGAATCAACACTGAGCTTCATATTTATCGATGTAAATGATTTATCCAACTAAGTTTGAAGTCAGAACCATCCTGAATTTCGTGGTCCATCTCTAGTAATATTATAACATGAGTTTACCAGTGTGAACTAAAGATACTTCATGACCTGTATGACTTGTAAAAATTACTTCATGACCTATGCAACTAGTCGAAATTCAAACTGGAAGCACAAAGAGAAAGCACAAAAACACAAAGAGAAAACACAAAGAAACACGCCAATTATCGAATTCATTTTTCATTTCCCGATTCATTCTTATATATTTTTTGGATTTTTTTATATCAAAATGTCGATAACAATGTCCTAAATTTATTAATATTTTTTTTGGATTTTTTTTTCATGTCGAAGGTTGATAATTAAACCGAAAACATGAGTTCGTATTAACACAAAGAGACACAAAGAGAAAGCACAAAGATGCCTTGATCCGTATGACACTCTTAACTTAAATCTGTACCGTCCAAATATTTTCCAAATCTGTATGAATCCGTCCTCCCATATCTTATCCGTTCAAATTCTTTTAGATAAAAGGATTTTTTTTTCTCTCACTTATCTTCATTCACTCACTTTTCTCTCGTCTCTCATCTTCCCCTCCCTCAGGAAAAAAAAACCCTACGCCTCCCTCAGAAAAAAAAAAAAACCCTCACTCAAGATTTGTTTAACCAGTGATTTAACAAAGGAATCAATTTCAGTATGAAGCAAATCAGAAATCCTTATATCTGAAGAAACGAAACCAAATCTCAAATTCAGAGAAGAAAGAAACGAAGCCATGGCGGCTCCATAACTCAGAGAAATCGAGAAGATGAATATTAATATGCTACTGTGGGTCTGGTGATTTTGAGATCGATAGATCTTTATTCAGAAACTTTAAATGATGTTTTTGAATCTCAAAGCAACTATTGATTTTGTAGATATAGGGTTTCATAAACATCTTCTTTTCCCTATCAAATCTCCTCTGGTCAATCTTCATCACCATGAGCCGGAGAAATAAAGATGAACCCAGCCCTCAAAAGTTCATCTAAAACCTAAACACCACCACCACTTCATCCCAACCTTCATCACCTCGATAAAACACCACCTTTTTCTTCTTCTCCCTTCATCATCTTCTTCTTCACAGTCAGAAGTTGTGACTCACCAGCAACGAGGTAAAATTGATGGATTATTTTATGATGATTTCCATCTCTTTACTTGTAATTTTAATTTAAATGGTTTGATTCTGATTTTTTTTTTCTTTTTTTTTTTTTGTGATTTTGGGGTTATCTGATAATGATGATGATGCTGTAAGAGTTATTAGAAGTTCAATTTGTTTATCTTCAATGTATTTTTTACTTATTTTTTTGATCAATTAGATTTTAGGGTTTTTAATGTGATGTGTGTGATAAGATTCAGTTCAAATTGATTGAATTTAAGATGGGTTCAACTCATCCGCGTGGGATTGAAGATAAAATGGGTTTGATTGTTCTGGTGAAGGTGACTGATGGTGGTGTGGAAACTCTGAAAAACTAGGGTTTGAATTAGAAGATTATGATGGTTCTGGTGGTGTTTGTGTCTACAATAATGTATGCTCTGAAACTTGTATGGACTGAATCAAAGGTTGTAGCTGTTGGTGATGGCTGAGCAGATACACGCAGTTCAAGTTGGTGGTACTGCAATGGCGTTGTCTGTTTCTTATGCGTTCGTGAAGTAAACTGCTACTGAAAACCTTCATTTGATAAGGTTGTAGTTAAAGAATATCATGTTTACATGTCTCTGTGGATGTGTTTGTTTGAATTATCTTCTGTGTAGAAGTAAGAATGCTTAGCTTTATGTGGTAATCAAGTATGGTAAATCGATATTCTCTTGGTGAAATGTTACATTTAAATAGTCTAGCTTTAGATTTTGTTTAAAAAAGTCACGAATTAGCAGCATAAAGCCTTGCTTGCATTTTCCATCAGTCAACTATGGTTAAGATTCTTTCGTTCTGTATTTATTCTTTTTTTTAGCAATTAGCAGGGGTACATATTGCCTTCATTCTCAGGGTGTATAGGTTTGGTTATTGTTTTAGTCCACCACATAATAATATACTGAAGTTTTTCTAGTTATGTTGCGTTTTTTCTTTGGTTGGTTCTATGTTCCATCCCTTTTGAGATAGTTTGGGTGTGTACCTTCTGATGTACATGTGTGCTTTATTGGTGGAACTGTGTCCTTGGGGTTCCTCGACATTGTCATATTTGTTTGTGTCATCTTAGTTGTCTTGAGGTTATTATATTGTATTGGATCTTTCAAGATGGTGTTAAATTTGTATTCTCTTGTTTGTTGCAGACAATGTTGACTTGGTAACAGCTCAAAAGAAACCACATCAAGGTAATCTGGACTCCTATCTTGTTGTGGGAACTAATCAACAGTTTTGTCTTTTTTTTTGCAATATTGATGAACCGAAGATATGGTACTTATTGATTGGTTTCTCGATCTGATGTTTGACAATTGGGTGCTTTTCTGGTTAAGCAGATGAAATAATACCAAGATATTTTCAGATTTTGGAGACGATTCTGAGGATTATAGCGATATGAAAGTAGAAACTGTTATTAGTCGCCAAAGTGCTTTTCAGTTCATTAATAAAGCATCTACAGCAAGGTCAGTTACTACAGTGCTTGAGAAGACTTCGTCCTGTCACTTTATGAGATGAATATTTTTAGTCAGTTAACAGAATGTAGAGTTGTCTGTTTCTTATATAGTTCAACCTGCAGTTGAACCGAGGCGCTGGCTCTGGATCATGACTCAATATAGACCTATGAACTCGTTTCATTATTTTTAACCTATTACTTGAAGATCTTTCTAGTACATCTTGTACAAGTCTGCTCTCAATAGTGATTTAGGCAACAGGGGATATGATCCCATTCTGGTTTTAGGTCTATCTTGGGTCATGATGTTTTCCATAACTTTCTAGGCAACATTTGGTTACAGGATGCCAGTGTAATAATCCGCACTTATCATATTGCAGCAGATATCCTGGCTTCAGCATTATATCTATGCTGAGAGGTCTATTCAGATGCTAAGAATGTTGAATGAGCTAAGAATATAGAAAATATTGAATTACATATCAATCATCACTTAGTATGTCGAAGGGGCTCTCTTATGTTAAAACATTTTGCTTGCTATGATGACTTTTTTAATCGTTATTTCTCTTTATTTGATTGCATTCTTTTTTAGTTCAGTTACTTAATGTATACGTATCATGTAACATGTTCAATTCTACGAGCAGGTATACAAATGAGGTAGCCAGACACGCCTGTCAAATATTGGTGATTTGTGGTGTTAGAATGGAAGTGATAACTGGTGAAGCTGCAATCTGGTAGTGATGCTGAGAAGAATGGTGCTTGCTATGGTGAATGAATGGAGTGCAATTAGGTGATGCTGAAGTGTATAAAGCTAGATTGTTTGTGTTGGCTCAAGAATGGCTAGAAGTATGTTAAGACAGGTTTCAATTACAGGTAGTGAGATTATATGGCAGCAAGGTGCAATGGCTGTGCTGCAGAGAATGGTTAGGTCATGAAGGATCTGCTGTGATGCAAGTGGAGTTTGATGTTGCTGCTTGTCAGGATGGTACTGCACAGGATTATGCAAGTGATGCAGATGCAGATTTGGGGATGGTTGAGCTGAGAACTGGAATGGCTGTGAAGTACGAACACGGGAGATGATGAAAGTCTGCTAGGTTGAGAAAGTGAATCTGGTGGGTGCTTATGTTGTGAAGGCGGTGGTCTGAGATATTGCAGGTGGACTTTGGATTGAAATTGGAGGTGCTGGTGGCCTATGGTGTTCAAGGGTTACAACGGCAGTTCAGGTTGTTGCAGTTGGGGACAAGAAAAGGATTGCAAGCCATGAACTAAGCCAGTTTAAGGGTTATAATTGGAAATACTATCTATTTTTCAAATACATTTTTTTTTTGTGTGAAGCATAAATACATGGTTATTAAAGTATTACAGATTTAATTTTGTATTTAAATTCTCAAAATTTAATTTTTTTTCCAAATCCATTATGTACCACAACTCATAATTAGAGTTGTTTGAAGTGACATACAACTATTCCCATAGTTATCAAAGAAAAGACATACAACTCTTCCCACAGTTGTCAAAGAAATAAAAATACAACTTGAACCATTGTTGTCAAAGAAATTTCTACAACCTCAACAAGTGTAGTATAAGAGTTATTATCACAACCCAGGTATGAGTTGTGTTAGGCATTAAGATCAAATTTCGAAATACTTTGACAACTGAAAAAAACATTGTACAAAACTAAACCACAACTATGTTTACGACTCTATCTGAAGAGTTGTGTAGATTTGAGGACTTTCTACAACCCCCCCCTTATGCAACCTATGCAGAAACGTTGTCGTACATGTATGACAACTGATTTTTGGGGTTGTAGATTAGTGTTTTTCCCGTAGTGCATGGTGCCGTGTGAGTGCCACGGATGCATAGATCTGCCACATAGTCGTATGTTAACCATGGTTCAACTACCACGATTAGAAGAGACCAAGGGGTAGATTAGTCAGATACTTTACCGTTTTTTTCATTTCTTTTGTGTCGGATGGAAAAATACATGTTTGTAAACACTAATTTAAAGTGTGATCATTTTGTAAATCAATTAGCGATAGTGTGACCATTTTGTAAAACACCCTTATACCAACTCCATATCAATTATATATATATATATATATTCTTGTTAACACCAGAAGGAATTTCGAATATTTAACCACCACCACTGGTAGAAAGTCCGGGGTTGCCGGAACAAGTATGTATGTACGTAGTCATTGGAGTTTGTCATGTTATTAATTCGGTTGATATTAAACTTCTTCATTATTGGAATTTGTTTGTTTCAATTTACTTGTTTTCCATGATGATAATTATATGTCAAGCATGATTTACTGGACTTATCATTGTGTCACTAAATTACATTAGCATAACTTTGAATACAGCGTCACATGCTAACCCCCGGTGAAATTGATCGTAATTTCCGTTAGCCACGGTGTAGACATCAAAATGATGCAGAAATGCGTTTTCATATAGACAGAAAAAAGAAATGCTTGGCATTATAAAGAAAAACAGAAAGGATGAGTACCCTTTTTATATAGATAGTGCACATGTCCAACAGACACGACATGACACAGTATGGCACCGCGCCCTATAACTAAAAGAGCACACTGCTGTGTTAAGCAATCAGGGAGATAACATCTATTTCCGAGGCGTGACCATAACTTCAAGAGGTGTCATCTTATAACAAGCCATGCCGGCATTTTCTGCCATATCCACTTCCGCATTGACACTTGCTGCTTTCATATCAAACCCATGAATAAGACGGGCCAGCACCAAATGCATCACCTGCAAGGCCGAAAGCATACCAGGACATATCCTCCGACCTATCCCAAATGGTATGAATTCATAATTTTGAACTTTTAAATCACCATCACTCAAAAACCTCTCTGGTTTAAACTCCAGAGGATTCTCCCACACACTCGGATCTCTTTGGATCTTCCAAACATTCACGAATAAGCGTCCTCCGGCTGGTACATAAAATCCACCAACTTCACACTCTTCAAACGTCAAACGATCAATCCATGCCCCATTGGGATACAGTCGCATTGATTCTTTGATAATTGCATCAACATACACGAGCTTAGGAGTATCTGACTCTTCTACATGCCTATCGCTTCCAACGTGCGTGTCTAATTCCTCTCTTGCCGTCCTTAAAACTTGAGGGTGGTTCAATAACAGAGAGAGGATCCAAGTTAAGGTTGCTGATGTAGTGTCACTCCCACCTGATAAGGCTTCCTGCACAACCATATGAAATTAGGTGGAAGTTAAAACAATCAATTGTACATACACAAAGTTACATATAGCCTCACCAGCATCATAGACTTGATGACCAAATCAGGGTCATCTCCAGGAAGTTCAACAACCGATAAGAGAACATCAATGAAGTCTTGTTCATCACCAACTCCTTTATCGCTTTTAGGTAATGAGTGTGATCTCTTTTGGCGATGCTCTTCAATAAGACATCCTGCAATTGACTTTAGCTCATCTCCAAATCGTTTCATGCTCCTTACAAGACCTCTTGATCTATCTACCCACTCTAGACTCGGAAATATGTCTGAAACTGCAAAGCTTGACATGAGATGAAGTGCTTCTTTCAATGTTTTCCTGTATCTCTCCCCATCTGATGCCGTATCACCTAATAGAAACCCCAAGTTAACTAGGAAACCAAAAACAATCAATTAATTTGAAATGGATCGAAGGAGTATCATATTACCTGATAGCGCTGACCTTGCTCCACTTTGGTAGCCAAAGACGATTCTTGCGATCACGTTGAACGTCAACTCAGAAAACCAATCATCCATCCGAATTGGCGTAGCTGTTCCAGTACCGTTGTTGTTGCATAACTCGTTTAGTCTACTAATTGAAGCGTCTATTTCTCTGATTTTCAAATGTTTCCACGATTCTAAACGTTGTTTAGATAGCAACTGTTGTACCGTTATCTTTCGTAGATCTCGCCAATATTTACCATATGGTGAAAGCGCGCTAGCAGTTGTCCCGTTAAGCATGTATTTTGCAGCTAATGTAGTTTGACGATTCGAAAATAGCTTATCATTTTGAGTAAAACATTGCTGTACCATCTCCCAGTTACTCACAACAAGAACTTGTTGATTACCTAATCGAACGTTGAAAGCAGGTCCGTACTTATCAGCCATGGTTCCTAGTATCCTATACAGAGGCTCCTTATAGTTCATGAATACATTGAGATGACCTATGAAAGGCCAAGACCCTAAAGCATTTGGTGCTTTCTTCTTCTTTTTCTTGTTAGTAACCAAGAAGAAGACATTGTATAAAAGAACAATCGAAACTATAACAAGGACAATAATGGCAGTAATTGACTCAGGTAACGACAATAACTTAGTTGAAAACTCCATTGATGAGATATGCTAGAGAGGTTATGAGTGAGTGAGGATTTTTTCTTTTTTGCAGAAGCAGTTTCAGAAACCTTGATACTGAAAACTATTCGTGCACCGCAATCCTTTAACGGGAAATGAACGATCACAGACGCGTTTGGATTATCGATTAAAAAAAAAAAAAGAGGAGCCTGGATTTGGGTGCATTATTGGCAATTGGAATACCCAGTCATTTACCTGGCCTACCACTACTCTCTGTACAATTATGGTAGCTTTGTTGGTTGCATTATCGACATGCTCTTTTTGATAGGAATGTAATTAAGCATTGGAAGAAAAATATAGAATCCATTTATTGGGGCTTAAAAAAAGGAGGGAATTTTGGGGGCTTATGGGGTCATGAAATAACAATTCTTAGAGCCCCTTATCATGGCATTTTTGTAATACCCATTCCACCCATTATATGATTAGTACTAATTATATTGATTAAGCTAACTAATCAGTATTAGTGAATGAATTAGCCTAATCAAATGATTAATCTTTTGGAAATCAAAACTTGATTTTCCTTGATTTTGATTTTGATTTTGAGAAAGAAAAATGGTGATTTTGATGAAATTTTTTTCAAAAAAATTTCAGAAAATTGATGAAACCCTTCGTCATAAAACTCGGGATAACCTTATAATCAACTCCCAACATCAATTTATCAATTCAAATCCGTAAAAAATTAGAGTAAAAATTTGAAATTTTACATCTTACGGCTGGGAAATTGTATCGAACCAGCCATACCACCAAAGTTACGGTTAGCATCTTAAGAATTCCAAGCCGTTAACAAAGAATATGGCTCGGAAGTAAAGAACTGCTGGCCATTATTCTTCCCAGAATCTCCTGAGTCTGTATTACGGATGGGATGACATACTTTTCCCGTCCGTAACTGAATATGTAAGCTGAGAAATTTTGATTTTCAACGTGAATACATACTACGATTGAAAATTAGTAATACTTTCATTAATTAGACAACAATAAAACCCATTACATACTTAATAGATACCCATTACAAAGTTGGTTTTAATAACATCCCTTTCGATGTATTAAGAAGTCTTTGAAGATGGCGAATTCAGCTTCCGAGTTGAAATCATAACCTTTCCATTTTCTCCATTCCTTCTTAACTTGAGTTGCGACTTCTCTATCAGTCTCACCTCTAAGTCGAAGTTGGTTGCACATACGATGTAAAGCCATATATTCTTCCACTTTTTTGCGTATGTCTGAAAATCGAATATATAATTCAACCCCATCGCGGTTGTTAGTGTTACCTGTTTCACTACAAAAGTTTTCTAAAATATTACTCCAATACGATTGACTTGGTAAACCACCTTTCCTTCGTTCTTCTCCTCTCTTTGGATAGCATAGCAAAGAGATAAGTCTTCTTCCAAAGTAAAGTTGGGCTTATCCTTTGAGTACATTGCATTGAGTTTGTAGGAGTTTTGGTGGAGATTATTGATGTAGAAGGTGTGATTTTGTTTTGGAATGGGTGCTTATATGGAGGTGGAGTTTTCTCAAGTTTAAATAAGTGGTTGAACAGCTAGAACCTTCTATAGATCAGTCGTCAAACGGATCTATTTTTCAAAATTCAAAAAACTAGCCAATATGATGTGGTATTCAAAATTATAGGTATTTACGGCTAGGAAATAATAGGGTAGACCCAGCCGTAATGCTTCATAAACCTGTAGGGTTTGTGGTGTGTCAGATTCACGACTAGGTATTTCCGGCCGTAAATAATAGTTGTTAATTTTTGTCAGAATTACGTCCTGGATATATAACCGTAAAACAGTTTACGGTCAGGAACTTGAAAGGTCGACCAAGCCGTAAACCAGAGTTGGAAATTTATGTCAGAATTACGGTTTGGAGTTCTAACCGCAAAACCTATACACGGCCTGGAATTGTAGTCGTAACCAAGACTCTTTTTTTTTTTTTTTTACTCTTTAGAGCAATATACGGCTAGGTAACTCCTAACCGTAACGTTGTTACAGTCACTTTTCCTAACCGGGTTTAGGGTAACGGCTGGGAATTCCCAACCGAAATACTGTGCAAGTTTTTGACAAGAATTATATGCACTTCACATAACCTAGCCGAAAGTACACAAAAAATTAGTAAATCTTGATTTTTTTTCCTCATTTTTCTTAGATTAGACAATAGGAAAGACTAACATTCATTCATACATGTAAAGTTATAAAAATTCATCCATCCAAATCCATAACCAAACATCAAAAATAATAAATAGACAAAGTCTTTGATAATATAAGATCCATGAAGTAAAATAATAAAAAGCGAGTAAATAGTCATTCACTTTCACTTGATGCCTCCTCCGAATTCGAGCGCATGAACGAATCCAAATCGTCCTCTTTCTCATGTTCCACAACTTTTTCTACAACTCTAGATTTTTTACCTCGACCACGTCGACCTCGAGCACTTGATCCAGCACGGCCACCTTTTGCACTTGTTCCAGCACGACAACCTTTTGCACTTGTTCCAACACGGCCACCTCTTGCACTTGTTCCACCTCGACCGCCTTTTCCTTGCTTAGATTAAACTTGATCACTAGGGGGAGTGTCCGAGTCGTCGCTAGTAGAAGGATACCTAGTCCTTTTAGTTCTACTTCGTCGGTCCTCTTCATCAGGATATAAACCTGCTTTATCATGGATTATTATGCCTTTAACTCGATTGCGGAGTAATCTTTGTTCAGCTACCGTTAACTTCTCACCCAAATCAATCATATGGGTGATGTCATCGACCACCCAATTAACTCGTTCGACCTATTTTTTTCATTCAAACACACATACTCTAATTATTCATAGATAATTGCAAAAAAGAAACATATACAAACATAATTAGTAGTGTACGTACCACCATATTCTCCCAATCATCTTGTTCATTCATTGATATCTTTCATTTGAACTCTCTTTCTATGCATTCTTGAAATGTCTCTGCGCCTATGGATCCAAATTTTCCACATAAGGATGAGCCCACACTTTATACCAATCCATGTAATTCGCATCTGCTTCGGAAGACCCATGAGAAGCTTCTAGCAGTCTTCTACTCATTTGGTTTACTTCTTGGTGAAAAAGCGGGGGTCTAACAACCACACCCAATATCTCGCTTAGCGATCTGTATGGACAAACTCTAATATACTTTATAGAGAATCAACTAGACAGTCAGACTCAATCTAGAGAAAAGTATATCAAAGAGTTTATATCTCAATCTCTCAATTTGATCTTTACTCAAGCAAATAGAAATCATTAGTCTTTATCAAAGAGAGATAACTTGGATGGTACCAAAGACCAATATCCAAGTGTCAATCAATTTAAATCAACAACCAAAAGGTCAGATATTCTAATTGATTGAACAACGCACAACCTGTGATATTTCAATTATATAAACAAATACAATGAGGAATAAAAATAACACAGACACCAGAATTTTGTTAACGAGGAAACCGCAAATGCAGAAAAACCCCGGGACCTAGTCCAGATTGAACACATACTATATTAAGCCGCTACAGACACTAACCTACTCCAAATTAACTTCAGTCTGGACATTAGTTGAACCACAACCAATATCACACTAATTCAAGGTAAAATTATGCTCCTACGTCTCTGATCCCAGCAGGATGTTACGTACTTGATTCCCTTAGCTGATCTCACCCACAACTAAGAATTGTTATGACCCAAAGTCGACGACTTTAATAAACAAATTTGTATCATACAGAAAAGTCTATGGTAATAGATAAATCCGTCTCCAACGAAAATACCTGCGAGTTTTTGTTCCGTCTTTTGATAAATCAAGGTGACCAGGAACCAATTGATAATCCGGACTTATATTCCCGAAGAACAACCTAGCATTATCAATCACCTCACAATAATCTTAACCGACGCAGCGAAAAATATATTGTGGAATCACAAACGATGAGACGAAGTGTTTGTGATTTCTTTTTATCTTGCCTATCGGAGATATAAATCTCAATCCAATTATTCCAATTGAACTCGTACGATAGAAACAACAAGATCAGATCACACACCTATAAGAAAGTAGTATCGGTCTGGCTTCACAATCCCAATAAAGTCTTTAAGTCGTTAACCTGGTTTAGAAGAAGAAACCAAAGGTTAAAGGAGAATCGACTCTAGCTTAGCACAACTAGTATCACACAGAATGTGTGGGAATTAGGTTTCCCAGTTGCTAGAGTTCTCCCTTATATAGTCTTTCAAATCAGGGTTTGCAATCAATGTTAGCTTAGTAACAAAGCATTCAATATTCACCGTTAGATGAAAACTTAATTAGATTCAAGCTAATATTTCTCAACCGTTGGATCGAAACCTTAGCTTGTTACACACAAATGAAATGTCCAATTTTTGGTTTATGTAACCGTTCCAAAAAATTAACATTTGTAGGTTCAACAATAGTTAACCAAATGGTTAGCCATATGAGCAATTTCATATCAACCATATTCTTCTTCACCATAACTAGTTCAAATGACTCAAATGAACTAGTTAGAGAGTTGTTCAATTGCTTAGATCTTATGTAACTACACAAGACACAATCGAAGCAAAAATGGTTTGATTCACTCGAAGCGGTTCATGAACTTTATAACCACGGTTTGCAAAAGCATTCCTTAGTTTATATAAACATGAGTTCAAAAACAACCGGTTTTAGATATAACCTAATCAAGTTCGCGGACTGGGTTCGCGGAATTAAGCTCACGGAAGGAGTTCACAAACTCCAGCAGAAATTCTCGGTCGAGAACTTCCGCCAGTTCCCGGACTGAGTTCGCGGACTTGGCTCACGCCATATTTTGTTTCTCTTGATCAACAAAGTTTGCAAACTTTGGTTCAAGGAATAAGGACTTATACATATATTTGTTTCCACAACAATGCTTATATCCTAGCAAAGGTTATGTAATCTAAACTCTCATTTCAATCATTGAAACATTCTCATAAAATGTTATATAGTCGTTATTCACAGACCATTTTTCGTCAGAGCAATTTTCAAAGTGATTGAAACATAATATGATTTTCGTCACTAGGTAAAGATGAATTTGGCTAAAGCGAACGCTTACCAACACATATTTCAAGAAATAGATAGGCGAGTTAAACTCGACTCGAAATAGCAAATGTGTATAAAGAAAGTCTATATATCAAAACGACTTTTGTCTCAAGAGTAGGATATAGAGTAAATAGACTTTTGAGTGACAGATAAGTTCAAGTCTCCACATACCTTTTAGTCGATGAATTTCCACCAGTTCCTTGAGTAGTGCTTCGTCTTGTATGATGATTGCCATGGAGTCTTGAGCTCAACTACACTTTTTATCCTAGTCCGAGACCTTTAGCTAAAATAGGCTAGAAATCAAGACTTATAGTTTTGATCACTAACATTGTCAAACATGCTAGAGAAATACTCTAACACTTGGGAACGAGCATTCCAATGGTCGATCGACGGTGCATTTTTATAGTTCAATCTGACATCTTTGTCCTTAAATAGGGAGCTGGTTATGACCAGTTTAAAAGGAGTTTCTTCAGGCACAATTTTATGGACAATACCAATTTGCCGGAGCGTTCTACGAGGATCTAAAATGACTAACCCAGTTGCATGAAACAAAGGTCCCGTATAGGTCGCCACAACAGAAAATACTCTTTCATCAACTTCATCTTCTCCATCCTCATCAAGTTTCAAATATGGATCAAAAGCCACATCTTCGATTTTCAAAGCATCCAACTTTTTCCTCATGTCGACCATTTCCGTCTCTTTAGCCTTATGTTGGGTCCCTCCAAAGGGGTATCTTCCTTCCTGTAGGTTTTTCTAGAGCCCATTTTGTATTCCGAGTAGGTCTCAAGCTTATGGTCTTAAGCCCATGACTACGGCAAAAAAAATATATATTATAAATAAGATATTACACACAAACCAATATATAAAAGTAAAATAAATAAACATTCGTTATATTAAAACAAAAAGATACCTGGATAGAGCAACACATCCCGTAATTTTTGTTTCGTTCCATATAGAAGCTTTGCAAAGACTGTCCAACACACTAGCAAGGAGGGCGGTGGCCCCCTAGTACCTAGGTACCTGGTTTGTTTCCGTATCAAGACTGAGAGTCTTCAACCACTGCAAATAACAAGCATTTACCTTTTTTCCTGAGAAATCGGGGAAAAAGACGTTCCCAAGAGCGTGCAATAACTAAGCTATAGTCGTATGTCTAGCTCTTTCTGCGTCCATCACCACCAATCCATTCTTAGTCTTGGTGTCAGAATCCCCAAACTTATCCTTCAGACGAACCAAATTATTTTTCCTTTCCATATTCATTGTTTCACCAAGTTCACCGAGTGCACTAAATTTACTTTTAGCTCTAGGCGCGGCTCCATACTCTATCTCAAACTCTTCTTCCGCTTCATCTTTGCCCCACCCAAGACAATCCTTCGCCACGACATAAAGCTCATCAAAAGGCATAGAATTGTTGAAACCCTCAAACACGACCTTTCCTTCCAAAGCAAGACCAGTGATTTTCTTTGTATCATCCGGAGTGATAGTCATCTCGCCGAACGGGAGATGAAAAGTCAAGTTTCGGGCCAGAATCTTTTTCTAAAACCACAAACTGTCACAACATCACATGTCTTCTGCAAAGCCTCGATTCCAGACCATAACCCCGAAGCTTTTACCAAAGCTACCGCATCTGGATGCTCGTTGTCCAATGGCCAAAAATTTCCTTGTTGGTGCTTTAGTTTAGGGACCACTTTATCCGGGAAATACAAAAAAAAATTGGTTGTTATAATTAATAATCCATAATAAAATGAAAATAACATGTATGTAATTTGATTTATTACCTTTGTGCCTAGCATCCCATGAAGACGGGTAACCAATCAAGACGAAACGATCTCTTGGCGCACCCCAAGGTCTCCCATTCCTCTTGGGAGGTAAGGCACCATAGAATCAATTACTTGTCTTGACGTTTCTTTTGGTGGATACTTCTTCTTTCCCTCCTTCTTGTCCTCCTCAACTATGGATTTACCTTTTATCAATAGCATCACCACTAGAAGTGCCAACTTCAGTTCCTCCAGTAACAACAACTCCAACTTCAATTCCTCCAGTAACATCAACTTCAGTTCCTCCAATAACAACAACTCCAACTCAGTTCCCCCAGTAACAGCAACTTCAGTTCCTCCAGTAACTCCAACTCCATCTCCTCCACCTTCATTTTCTCTAGCAGTCAAAACTCCACTTGCATTCCTTGCGTTTGCACCCAATGGTTTTGCGTGACGAGGTTGCAGAGTCGGGTCACTACGAGGTGTTACTTCTTGTGATCTTTTCTTCTTCTTTTCTTTTCTTTTGTTCAAAGACAAACAAGGCCAAAAACCAAACGTAAAGAAGCAAAAACGGCTAGGAAATTTTGACAAAACCGAACCGTAGCCCTCAAAACGGCTAAGAAAATTGGATAGGCCAGGACGCAACCAAAATTACGGATAGGAAATTTAGTATCGACCCAGCCGAAAACAATATATCGGATAGGAAATTTAGTATCGACCCAGCTGAAAACAATATAACGGATAGGAAAACCTATACGTCGAAATAAAGGTAGTTTAATATTCAACACAGTACCGCATACAGCTAGGATATTCCAAGCCGTAATCTGTAAACGGCTAGGAAAATAAATGTAATGGTCAGGAAATAAAGTTACGGCTAGGAAAGACTGAGACGTAAACTAAACTACCGCTGAAAAAATTTCGAACACAGGATAATATACGGCTAGGAATAACCTAGCCGTATACAACTTGTTACGGATAAGATTTCTCCATCTCGTACACATCGACTACATTATGGCTGGGAGTTCTTAGACATCCCAACCGTGATACTTATAAACGGCTGGGAAAAAAATACATCCCAACCGTTATACCTATTTTCGGCTGGGAATACAAGAACTCCTAGCCGTAAGCATTTTCAGAAACTATTTTTTCAGACCTAAAATTTTCGAAACCAACAGATAATCAACGAAACGCTTAAATTTTCAGACCAACAGATGATCTTCGATCTTCACTTTCTACTTCATTTGATGAAGTTGGTTTATCTGCTTCAGGAGGAGGTTGATTCGACAAAGATTGACCTAGATTTTCCTTAGGTTTCATGGCTTTATAGAATGAGTTTAATTGACGACGAAATTTTTTTGAATCGACGATTAATCGTTGAAAAACGTTCAATAGAAGAAGAATAGAAGAAGAAGAAGGAAAGAATATAAGAAGAAGAAAAAGAAGAAGAAGAAGAAGAAGAAGAAGAAGAAGAAGAAGAAGAAGGGGAAGAAAAATGAATAGGGGCGATCTGTTTTAATGATTTTTCCATTTTTTTTTTCTTTTTTAATTAGATTAGGTAGTTAACGAGAGGGTAGAAGGGGAATAAATTAAAATTATAAAGGGTTTTTTTGAACTTTTACACAAATCTGATCTCCCCTATAACATTTAGGTTCCACTTAGTATCTTAAGCCCCCAAAGTCACACCCCTAACGGCCCCAATAATAAGATTCAAAATATATATCACTCAAAAAATGAATCATAATTCGTTGGGGTTTGAGTTCTATAACAAAATTATCGTCAAACTCGCGAGACAGCGTTAGCATATCCATGTCCACAATAACAATTACCAATATATATGTATATCCTGATGTTCAAGGGCTTGATGTTAGTTCTCTTGGAGAAAGACACGAGAATATTGCAGAGAACGTTGATTCAATTAAACAAACTGTAGTATTATGGTCCTGTGAGCAAGAAACTTTTAAGTTTGTAGATATCAATCTTATGTGGAGCAGTTGGGAATTGCTTATGGGCAAGTAATTGATGCTCTATTCTTTTGTAATCTTTTTCCTTTTAGTATTTTAATATTTCCTTTTGGTATTTGAAATAATATGCCTTTTAGTATTTTAATATTTCCTTTTAGTATTTGAAATAATATGCCTTTTAGTATTTAATATTTCCTTTTAGTATTTGAAATAATATGCCTGGCGAGATTGGGGTATACCCAGATTAATTGGGGTATACCCAATTTCAATGGGACATGATGTGTCATTATTAAAAAGGGTGATTTTACTATAATATCCTTGAACTAATTAAATCTTAAAAAAAAACTCATTTCTTAATTTCATTAACCCTAAAATTTAAAACTAAACAACTTTTGATCTTCTCTTCTTCTTCTTCTTCCATCAACCAAAGCTATATAAAAATTTTCAACTTTGATTTTCCAAAAAAATTGTTGACTCTACCAGCGAAAAGAAGACTCTAAATGATGTTTAAACTCAAACCCATCATTGTGTTGTGTGATTGATTGTTATGTTAGGTTGGAAATCGAAAATTATGATTTCTGTGTTTTTGGTCGGCAATGTCGTAACATGCATATCTTGCCGACTTTTCATAACATCCATGGCGACGACTGTAAATTTTTTCAACAGCCGGCAGGTATTTTTTGAAGACCTTGCCGACTTATACCGCCGGCGGGGTATTTTTCTTAACAGTCGGCGGGGTTTTTTTGTAGACCTTGCCGACTAATATTTTTCAATAGCCCTCTCCCGTGTGTCAAAAAAATAAAGTCGGCATATTCTTCATTTAAATACCTTGCCGACTTATACCGCCGGCGGGGTTTTTCAACCTCCAGCGGGGTATTTTTCACCAGCCGGCGGGTTTTTTTTTTGTAGACCTTGCCGACTAATATTTTTCAATAGCCATCTCCCGTGTGTCAAAAAAAATAAAGTCGGCATGTTCTTCATTTAAATACCTTGCCGACTAAAATTGGTCAGCATTTTATTCAAACAAAGACCATGTCGGCCATATATAGCCGGCACCTTATTCAAACCTCTACCTTACCGACCTTTGACATTTTTGAAAACCAAATTTTTTGATCTTAATCGAACTCACAAGACGGATTAAAGGTTTAATCTACTGAATTTTCATTTTCAAAATTTTATCTAAACTCAATTAATTAGCTTAATCAGTTTTTTAGTGTTAATTATAAAAGGGCATTTTTGCCATTTTAAAAATATTTGATTAAGGGGTAACCTCTTTTACTTCAAAATGACCAGATTTTATCTTATTGGGTATATACCCCAATTAGTATGGGTATACCCAATCTCGCCAGGATAATACGTAGTTTAGTTAGTTTTCTACTTATTTATTTTTCTTTTATTTTTAAGATAAATAAAGATATATTCTAGATATCTTTCACTTTATATATAAATAATAAAATAATACCTTTACCTACATATCTTTCACTTTATAAATAATAGAGTCAAAATTATCACCGTCCATTGTTAAATAAGCAAATGGAAAATCTATAGCATGATCCTAGTATCGGTCCACAAAACCATCCTACTGCTACGAAGATTCTTAAGCTTCGTAGTAAACTGAAACTCAATAAGAAACTAGTATCTAACCCGTGCTACGCAACGGGGGCCAATGGGATCAGCTCAGTTGGTGTGGCGGGGCTTCATCCCGTACCCGTGATTAAATGCGTTAGGTTATTTTTGAACAATTTTTTTTTTCTTTGATTTTTTAAAGGGATAGGGAAGTTTTATACCCTTTAGGTATATAATGATTTTATGATATAAATCTGATATTATAAACCCAAATTCATGTATTAATTTTGTAGGCGGATATTTAAATAATCAAAAAGAAGTTGACTCCATAAATTTTGGAGTTAAAATAATTAAATTTTATGCGCCTATGAATATTAGCAATCCAACATAATTACACGTTTTTTTCTGGCATTTTTTTATTAACAAATTATCTTATGCAACGATTTTATCTGTAAAAGTTTTGGAAGATATATATATATATATATATCACGTGCAAATTTGTGAAATGAAATTTTCAAAAAAAAAAAAAAAGTGAAATGCTAGAAGTGCACATGCAATGTTACTGCAACTTTATTAATGTCGAGATTTATAAGTTGATCAATGTGACAGTGCTATGTTGAGTCTAGTTTTGTATTCTATGAATTGGAGAAAGTAACTGTCATAATGCATATATTACTATCTTATAACATGTAATAAGAAATAGAAAGGTATTTACAACTTAACATTTATACTTATTATCGCAGAATCAATCCATTTAGTATGACTGCACATCTATTGTACCATGACTCGCCTTTCATAAGGAACCCGTGCTACGCACAGGAGACGATGGGATAAACTCTTTTGATGTGGCGGGGCTTCGCCCCGCGCCCGTGGTTAAATGCGTTAGATTATTTTTGGACAATCTTTGATTAGTTTGATTTTTTAAAGGGGTTGGGAAGTCTGATACTCTTTAGGTATCTAATGATTTGATGATATAAATTTGATATTATAAACCTAAATTCATGTATTAATTTTATAGGTAGATATTAAAATAATCAAAAATAAGTTGACTCCATAAATTCCGGAGTAAAATAATTAAATTTTTTACACTATGAATATTTGCAATCAAACGTAATTACACGTTTTTTTTTTTGTCAAACCTATTTTTCTTATTAACATTTTTTTATAGATTAATTAGAGCAGTAGGTTATGATGTGTTTACCTATTTATAGATTCCACGTGAGATTTGTTTTCCTGAAATAAACGAAGGTTAAGGATCATAAGAGTTTTTTATTAAGCTATCAGTGTGCTTTCTTCACCCATGTTGAATTTATATATTAGTTGTTCTCTCGATTTGTGCTATAATTGGTCTCAAACATATTATTTACGCGTCAGGCCATCGACACTTAACTTTTAAGAATCCTACGCAAGTACCTAGAGCTTTACGCTTCAATGATAGAAGTGCTATTGTAGTAAGCTTTGGAAGTCATACAAACTCAATTGTCGATACAACATGTTTGAATACCAAGAGTCAGTTCCAGAATTCGTAAAAAATAACATTTTATTTCGCTGAAAAGCAAAAAAAAAAAAATTGCTTCTAGAAGTCATTTTGAAAAAATATCCGCAAGCTGATTTCTAGAAATAGAAAACTTAGTTTTTAGTGTACATCCAAATGCCTAATTATAACGTGTTTGGATACAAAAGCAGAATCCTCAAGAACATAAATCATATGCAAAATATTTTTTTGCTTCGTAAAAAGATATGGTCTTTTTTGCTTCTAGAAGTTGATCTGAATTCTATACCCAACTTACTTCTTCCAAGAAGTCATAAAGTTACTTTTAAGTTTCAAGTCCTCTACTTTAGATTGATGTCGAGCGTGATATTGCGATGTCCCTTGTTCAAAGATCTCCATTCTTTTGTTCCTTTTTTCTTCTGCACATACTTGTAATATAAATTTGATGTGCGTGCGATTCAAAATTTTAGTTGGACTGTTGGGCTTGAGGAGTTTGCACATCTTATTATTTTCTCAACTGTTGGAATTATTGGACCAACCTTCTTCCTGGCGACTAATTTCATTCTTGTTTGAAATTGATACTTTGGTTGCTGAGAAAAAACTTAAGCTACGTCATGTTCTAGATTTAATTGAATTATCAGTAATCTATTCGCTAATGGAATATCTTATTCATTTATATGCATACAATCACAATGATAACACACTTGCCAGACAATTGACACATAGAAACGATAAAACTTTCACACGACAGAACAAAAAAACAATCACCCGTCTCAATCTTTCTTTTCACAATATAGACCCGATCAAAATGGATTTAGGTTTTATTAACTAAAACTTTCAAATCGTATATTCAATATCGACCCATCAATTGAAACATAAAAACCAACAGATTTGAGTGCTTTTACATGTCATTGGCAATGTTGTCAGCATCCATTGACAACCCTACTAATGCTCTTCTTTTTAACCCATCATTCTATTAATTCCAAGTAGCGGTAGTGTTCATCATAAATATAAAACTTATAATCGAATATAAATAATCACAAACAATTTTATTTGGAAATATTATGGTGTCGATATGATGTTTCCTTTTTTCATTATCGAACAAAATGTTATTCTATTTCATCCTTGATTTATCAAGCACTTTGCCATAATTATTACCATTTATCATTTTGACAATTCTTATTTTTTACAGGAACATTAGCCAGTGATGCTTGTACTTCTTGTCGGCCAAAGATAAATCAACCATTGTTCTTTATACATACTTATCGTATGCATGAAGATCAAACCGACCATGTCCGCACATATCTAAGAGTATAATTTTCTTTTTCCAGTTTCTTTACAATATAGAGAGCTTCCCTTACTGTGAAAGCTATTGCATAAGTTATTTTTGGAAGCTAGTATGTAACCCGTGCTACGCATGCACCTAGTCTAGTGGGAATTGTTGATTGGTGTGGCGGGCTCCGACCCACTCTCATTGCCCAGATAAATTGGAACATCTTTAACTTTTTCTTTATTTATAGATTATTTTTTAATTGATACCAAAGTTTGATACTTTTTGATAATCAGTATATTGTGGGAATATCTTATTGATGCAAGCAAAATAATAACAATAAAATAAATAAATTTTCTTATTGTATTAAAAATTTTAAACATGCATTGTAAGAAATAATAAATCTTCTAATTCATAGCGAAGGATCAAAACAAAACAAAAATGCTAATTTTACCATAGAGCGTGAATTTTAAATCACTGTCATACGAAAATCATCGCAAATATATTTTGTTGTGCAACTAAATATGATTTATACGTTACGGTTCTTGCATTATTTTTTTGGTGGAATACATGCAAAACGCATTTGCTTATGAAAATAACGAACTAATAATAAAATTAATTAATAATTCCCAAATGCCTAATTAGATCAATTAAAATAGTTGTCAAGTGCCTAATTAATGCAATTGAAGAAACGTTTAATCAATTGTTTGTAAAAAATGAATCTAACATCAAAGAAATTTTATGAATATGCAACAACCCAAAGCCTAAATAACTTGAACATGATTTCAAATGACAAAAATTAATTCTCTTGTAGCTGATGGTTGACCTCCTGACTTTCGTTATTATGTATGCTTGTCCACTTCATTACCATTTTCAATGTTACTCTGTGTACTCTCGTATTTTTTCTTGTTTACCAAGTCTTTCTTAGATGGTGTCTAGAGATGTTCATTGCCAGGAATAAATATTGAATCTCTGCACTGTAGTTTTTATATAGAGTTTTTATTGGTGGTATGCATGGATCCACCGATTATTTTCGTTGAATTGGTGTCTATATGTTGCACAATATTTATGTTTATTTTTTCCTCCTGGTGTCGGATCATGGAAATTTCCATTTACATATATATTGTTATATTCAAAACAGTGTTGTCATGTAAACTTTTCTGATTTGTGCAATAGATATTCCCTCCAAAGCACAATTACAACCAAAAGATTCATGTGCAGATAGACTATAGATAGGTCACGCCATTTTTTTTTATCAAGTATGTGCCTGCTAAAGATCATTGATTTTCTTACTACATTTATTTATCTAATATTTTTTATGCACTCTGCTTGGTTTCGCTGCAAATCAAGTATATTTTCTAAGGGATTCTTTGGATTTAATCAATTACTCATATTTATCGAAGCCCCACACCCGGTGCAGGAAGCCCAAATCAACAATAAAAATTTATAACCGAGACAAAGTACTATTCAGTAGATTAGCACTTGCAAACCAAGCTCATGATGCAACTTAGTATGTTATCCAATGTTTGACACTAAAGTGTCCGAAAATAAAAAAAAGCTAGTTATCAAAAATAATAAGTTCAAATTTAAATATTTCCCTCCATCTATGATCTTTGTCATACATCACTTTGGTTCTGAGATACCTAATCGATGATGATAGGAAAAAAAAAGATTATCTTTAAAGATTTGAGTCCTAAAAAGGGATACAACCTAAATTTAATATCGACAACCATCGATAAAAATATATTCCAGAAAAAATTGACTCTAAATATAGTGTCAATGTATGCAACTGCGTTCCAAATGAATCGAACATCATAGAAATTTGACGAATAAGCAACCAACCAAAACCTAAATAAATTGAAGATGATTTCAAATGATAAAATTAGCAGATTTATCTCGGTCCCTAGCATTTTGTCGGACATCTTCTTCTAGGAGTATGTGGAGCCATTTGTTCAATATCTCTAGTTGGACTTCTTTTACACTCCTTTTCTGGATAACCCCACCTTCAAGTTTCTCATAAGCATTCCATAGACCTACAATACCTCCAAATTATTTGATTAATTTGTTATGCTGCGTTCTAAAATCAATATCTTAAATACGAATGTTTGTTCCACAATGCTATGAAATACTTTCATAGATCTATCTAGGTCGTTAATCTGTGGAGTAAATTGTGTAATTAATGGACTTAAGTTCAACAACGCTGAAAAATAAAAATCGTTAAATGGGTGAATGATTTTAAATATATGTTTATCCAAAAAAAAAAAAAAACGTATTTGTGGATATTATGTTGCATAAATAAAAAGGACCTCCCATTATTTCACCTATTCTTATTTTTCCTTGTTCTCTGATTCATTAAAATTCATTCTTTACTAAATTTTAACATTAGACCACACTTTTTGGAGTTGTGATCGTTTCATTCTGAATGATTATTAATTTTCACCACTTGTTATAAATTTAGGGTTCACTTAATAGATACTTAGGACCCATATTTATCCCATGTACCTGTCATCCATATTAGCTTTAGCTTAGTGTGGAAAGACATGTGGATGAATTTGTGTCAGAAAATAAAAGTAGTATATGATTTATATAAAGTCTCTTAAAGGAGAAATCTTATAAGGTTGATTTTTTGTCATGTTTTTGCACATCTTCTCGAACTTGTTTTTTGAATCTCCAAAGGTAAAA
This sequence comes from Papaver armeniacum, assembly GCA_023531295.1. NCBI lineage: Eukaryota > Viridiplantae > Streptophyta > Magnoliopsida > Ranunculales > Papaveraceae > Papaver > Papaver armeniacum. The sequence continues at coordinate 104,769 of JAJJWW010003100.1, read as the reverse complement.
TTTAAATTTCTTGTAGTGTGGAGGATTTAGTTATGTAATAAAAAGCCCGCATACTCCTTTAGTATTTTGAAAATGGAACTCAACTGGTTGCTCATTGTGTTATTTATACATGAGAAACGGAAATAGATATAATTAGTTTGAAAAAATTCACAAAACCCACTCTTGAGAACTTAGAGCATCTCTGATAGAAGGTGGAGTATTTATTTTTTAGTGACATGTAGGATTTTAAACCTCCATTTAAAATAAATTTTCCCAACAGATAGGTCCTACAAAACATGAGGGATGAAATATTGATTTTGAAGGTTTTAAAGAAATTCTTATCTAGACCTTCAGAATGACCTCCATGTCATATTTTTGAGTTTTAATAATTAATTAAATTACAGTTAATCGGTTAAGATTTTATCACATCAGACTTTCTAAGGGTCAAACTTCTATACTATTGGAGATAATTTATAAATTATAGGATCATATACAGTAGAACTTCGTTAAATTAATCCGCGATAAATTAATAACTTCGCTAAGATAATATTTTTTGTCAGTCCGGACTTGGGCCAGTGTGCTAAATTAATAACCTCGCTAAATTTAAAAGATAATAAAATTTTAAGTTTCCAATAGGGCCCAACTAATATATAAATTAATAATTAGTGTAATAACACTATATTATGGTTCTTATGAAAATATGAAGAATCTACAGTTATTTGTTTTTTGCTCACATTTATAAACATTGGACTTCATTTCTAATTTTCTATACTCCCTTAAGAAGTTCCAAAATGATTTTATTGTGTTTTCTTCTTATTTTTTTAATTTTAATATTAAAATATATACATTAATACACATAATATGCCATAAAATAATTTAAATTGAGAAAAATATCTCTAGATATTTGATACTAAACACTTATTTTAGAAATTTAAAGTTAAATTTGGTATGTTTCGATATAATAATAACTTATTAATTTATTGATAAATTAATACTTTGCTAAATTGATAGAATTTAGCAGCCCCAAGACTACTAATTTATCGAAGTTTTACTGTATTATTATAGGTGCAAATACTCTTAAATAATGATCCTAATAAGACTTCCACGTAGGATATTTAGCATCCTCTATTAGAGATGCTCTTAGATGGGAATAAAATTTTCCTAAACTAATTGGGTTTCCAAGGTTTCTGATACACCAAGAAAATTATACATACCCTACATATACTCTCGTACAATGTGAATTTGAAATTTGATACAATACATACCATACATATCTTTAGATTTTAGACCTCCCCACAAACTTCTCATGCACCATGAACACAATGCAGCATTAGTGATTACCATTGACACCGGTTCTTAGGTCTGCACTAATAAAAATCACCTTCAACATTTATAATCAACAATCGAGAAAAAAACTTGAGATCAAACAATGTGAGAATCCATCAATTTCACTATGTGAGAATCCATCAAGTTCACATACTACAAAAGCTATGAAACAATGAGAAAGGAATAAAGAAAGAACAATAACCCATAATCTTTTGCAACTTATCAGGATTATCGTTGTTGAGCCAAAGTTGTCATCCTATGAGGCCAAAACGTTGTAAAAGAAATTTTAAATTCAAACTAATAATTAACATGAATAAAAAAGAAATGAAGAAAGAATTATACTTAGTCAACGTATACACATAATTATCGCACTCACATATTAGAATAATGGCATTCATGGTAATCTAAGATAATCAGTTGATTATCAATGACTTTCTACACCATCCCATATACTAAATTACGGCTAACTACAAAATGTTGAAATGACTATGCATAATCTAGAATGATACCTAAAGATATGTCTCCACTTTTTGTTTCTCCCTCGTCGGGACCTTCTATCAAAATTTTCTTTGCAAACAAAAAGTGTAATTATCTTTTTCATGCTTTAGTAGTCATTTCATTAAGATTTTGAACTTCATCCTCCACTTCATTACCATTCTCGTCTATTTTGACGAATGAAATCAGGAAGCATGAAAGTTTAGAATGCTACTCTATTTTATCATGTATATGTTTAGGATTGTATCGGAAAATTATAGAAAGACCTCGTGCACTTCGAGTGAATGATATACCTCTACTCGTAAATTATAACATCATTTATTTTGTGTATTATAAGGTAAAATTATCGATCCAGATGAGCTAAACTTCATTTCTTGAATAAGTTTATGGATATCCATGAATTCACAATCATGTGCATAGATAAATTATATAAATTTCAGTGAGAGGCATCAGTGACCCGCTTTCTTAATCTGTGAGTAGATCATCTCCTGCATGGCATAATTTTGAATGAGTGTAAGTGTACCCATGGATTATAAGATGATCATGTGCATTATAGAATGAGAGTTGGCCTGGAGGAGTTAAACTTGACTTCTAATAGTCCCCATTTCAGAATAGCCTGGTTACTAATGTGATCGACTATGTTTCCATATTACTTTTGGAAGAACACACAAAGAACAACTAAAAACATACCATAAATGCTCATGCAATTGTGCATTACCTTCGATTTGAAGTTTGTTATCATGTAACTTCCAAAGATGGCCCTGAAGCTGATTAATTTAAAGACATCTAAGCTACCAAATATGCAGAAAGTTGGATTAACATTGATCCAACTTCTCAAGTACACGAAGATAGATTATTATAGTAAACTTCAATTAGATCGAATGGAAGTTTTTTAACATGTAAATTTTGTAAGATGAATTTTCCAACTTCAGAAACAGATAGTCCTCCTAATAACATTATCTCGTATGTAACCCGTACTACGCACCGGGTCGATGGGGATTGTCAATTAGGTGTGGCGGGGCTTTGCCTTGCACCCGTAGTCCAAATGTATTAGAACATTAAAAAATATTTTTGATAATTCTGATTAATTTTAATGTATAAGAAAGTTTAATAACCTTTAGTAATCAAAATAATCAAAACGGTGTAAAAGCACTTGTACATGGCAAAAATATGAATGAAAGTTTAAATGTCAAAGAATTTTGTGTTAAAAATGCTTAAACCATAACACATACAGTAGAACTTCGATAAATTAATAGCCTTGGGACCGGAAAAAATTATTATTTTAGCGAAATTATTAATTTATCGAGTTAAAATTTAGCCTGTACAACTCTGGTTGGGACCGAAGAATTATATTATTTTAGCGAAGTAATTAATTTATCGAAGATTAATTTATTGAAGTTCTATTGTAATATAAATTTAATTAGATATGTCAAATGTGTACAGCCTTGACAATGTAAAACTTAAAACATCTGCCAAATCAATAATGCTATAACCAAATGTTGAATCATAGTTTTAAATGGAATTGTTGCAAAGTGTTTCCAATTTAAGCATAAAATGCTTAAACTCGGAAATTGGCTATTTTTTGAATGAGTAAAATCCTGTACTGAGCTTAAAGATGGCTATTTTTTCTGGGAAATAAAATCTTGTCAGTCTTACAACTTGCTTAGAGCAAAATCTATTATTTACCTCTATGTATTAAGATAACGTTCGTCGAGTCGAGTTAACATCTATTTACCTCCTTTAGCTATTTACCTCTTTTAGCTTAAAGTAAATAAAAATGAATTATCTTTTGATTATTGGGCACGTTTTCATTGATTGTTATATTATCTTTTATCTATGATAGTGTATCTCGAAGATTGACCCGTATGCGTACATAATATTAAATTTATGCACCCAGAACCTGAATAAAGTGGAGTAATGGGAGGTGATGTATTCAAATACCAAAAAAAGACTTACTGACCAACTCTTTGATATAGCCATGTTATCGAAGCCTTTCTCTATGATGATACAAATAAAAATTGTAATAATCAAATACACGGCTGCAAACTTTAACGGCGAAGCTTCGTACTTTCATCATTTACTCAAATCTTATCATACAAATCAAAATGCATTTATTTGGGTTGACTGACACAAATACATAATTTTGGATGATGTCATTCAACAATTCAAACAAAACCTGTTCATATATGAAATTGAATAATGCAACCAGGGACAGAGGGAGAATTAGTTATCGATAAAATCACTTGAGTCACCATTACTTTGTAAAATTTAGCATAGGGTTTGTTCTTTTCATATATATATATATATATAATAAATAAAAAAAATAGTCTTGGGCTTTTATGTGTTTTTGTGAAGATGCAAAGTTTAACCTCCATTTGGGCAAAAGATTTTTTTTTTGTGAATCCGTCCCTGAATGCAACGGAGGACTCTTATAACAAACCTTCACCATGTGGAAACCAACAACCGATCAAGGAAATATCCTTGCCTGATCATATCCACATCCAGATCATTATCGTATGAATTTTTCGGCAGATGAGACGACTGAAAATTACACCACTCGATCCATGTTGATTCGTTAAAATAGGAATGTCTAGGATGATTCGTTAAAACTGATTTTGCTCTGCAATCCAGATAGAGCAATTGAGAACCCAAACTCGTTATCAGTGAACCAATACATCGAGTGGTATACCAAACAATCTTGTGTCTCATATTTCCACGTATTAGAACATACATTCAAATACAAATTAGAGAAAAGGGCTAAACTTACAAATTAAAGAAGATGTTGCCGCATATTAATGCAAAAGCTATGATTCTTCTAATCTCTTCTCACCTGCTGCATACACAATCAAAACAAAAATAAATCATTAAAAATGAAGACACGAATCAAATTTCGATCTTGAGTTGTTCTCTAGATTTTATCAAAAAAGAAACCTAAATCAAAGACTAAAAAATGAAAAAAAATCAAACGATACCAAAAAAAAACTAAATGTCTAAACAAAACCCTAGAAAAAGGAAGGAAACAGTCAGAAAATAAGAGCTAGGGTTTCTCCAAACTTTGCCCGACGCGTCTCATATACAAACGTGTTTTTTTATATAAGAAGAAATTCACTAAATCTTAAATCTGGCATAATATCTTAAATTCTATTAGTATTATATAAACGGAAAAAAGTTAGGTAGGAAATCCCAATAGATATTGGGTAGGAAATCTAGCAATAGGGAAAAAAATTCCTTCCATCAATAAGCACTGAACAAAATAAAAAAATAAACTACCAATAATAGAATCTCATAAAACTTTATTTGGATTTTTTTTTTAATATAGAAATTATTGGATTTCTATATTAAAAATCAAAATATGGAAATTAATAGGATTAAATATTTTCGTTTATTTTTGTTATTTTTTAAGATTAAGATCGTTATAAAAATCAAAATACGGAAATTTATAAGATTTTCCAAATATTGTTGGTATAGAAATCTCTTTTCATGGAAATTTCCTTATTTTTTAGATTAAAATCTCAGTATAAAAATCAAAATATGAAAATTTATAAGATTTTCTGATAAGATCTCAGTATAAATACTTTAAAAACAAATTTATGTAGTTTTAAAATATTTCCTTTTTTTTGCATTTTTTTCATGTTTTACGGGTTTAAAAATATTTTTTTGTATTTCAAATTTTAATAAATCTTACGATCAGTATGGATCATTAGATCGTATCAAACCTATAAAAATTTAACGGCCACGAAATATAAAGGGGCTAACTTTGATTTCGGCCAATCAGAAGCGAGGGTTTCGTTGACCGGCCAATGGGAGATGAGGTTTTTGCAACTCTCGACGTGGTGTGAGAGATGTGATTGGGTGTTTAGGTTGTTGATAAGGTATTATTTTAGGATCCTAGTATCGGTAGTAATTTGTCTAGAGTCCAAGTAAAGGATCTTGGGCTTATTGATCTCCTCTTTTTTTTTTTACCTTTAGAAAGTTGAATCTCCTACTGTTCTAGATTTATGAGATTCCAAGGAGACATCATTCAAGACAGGGACGGAGCCAAGAATTATGAGATGGGGTGTAAAAATTTATTATGGGTTACATAATTTTTTTTAGGGGTGCAAACTGCAAAGTAGCAAAAATGAGCTTATATATAGATTTTTTTTTTATTGGGCCTAAAATATACTTTGAACCAGTTGGGCAGGAAGTGCAACCATGCATGTAAGTACACTTATTTATCTCCATTGCCACGTGCGCTAACAGGGTCCACGTGGATGACGTCACTCACAGGATGACACATAGGGGCATCCGTGGCACTCAGACAACGTGCCATCTGTCAAGACCAACGGTCAGAAATAAAGGGGCACCCAAGATAGATAAGTCCCGCGTAGCACCCAAGGATGGCCTTAACCCATCACGAGGTAAGACATGATCAACGGTCAGAGGTAGTCCAACTGACATGGACATGACAAGAGGATCGACACCACCCGGCGTGGATCGGGACGCTCCAACCACCCGCATTTAATGTAGCTCGGAGAATACGTGTCGGACGACCAACGATGGAAACAAGGGTTGGTCGGGCCGTGATGAATCGGGATATAGTCGAAGCCGCGGGTGACATAGAAGTCCGCGGACCACGCCCGCGGGATAATATTCAAGTCCGCGTACAATGCACAGAACACAAGAAGATAAGATCTCAACAACTCATTGTCAGTAGGACCCACCAAATTTAGCTATAAATATGTACCCCCCTCCCCACTGAGAGGGGGATCGAAAGAAACTAGAGAGGAGAGAGAATAGGGAGAAGTAAGTGAGTTTTAGCTCATGTGTTCGATGATCACAAGATCTTGTGATCATCTTTGTAACCATTTATTTTATAGTGAATCTCCTCAGACCCGTGGACGTAGGCCTTAGTCTTTGAACCACGTATATCGTTGTCTCTTTTACCTTTTGCACCGATAGTTTCATTTACATACTCGTATCTCAGATCTATCTGGATCCCCGGGAGATGATAATGAGATCATGACAAACTAGAGGGGTTTGGAATCTATGAATTATCATCTACCTATGCTTGTTCCATACTTCTCACACCTCAGTGCACGTATTCAACTTTTATAAAGATTGTTTGTGATCACGTGGAAGCGAAACCCGATTCTCGTGTTCACAATTTGGCGCTAGAAACAGGGACCTTGTCCCGGTAAAAAGATTTATCTTTTCCTGTGACTTCACAGCCTCAACCTCAAAAATTTTTATTTAAAAACGCAAACAGATCTATTCATGGATTCGTTTTTCGCACACATCTATGTCTATTGTGTTTTCTACCAACAGATCTGAGCATTATATGACTTTTAAACAAACAGATCTGGGTTTTAGCTAACAGATTTGTTCTTAGACTCGGTTCTCATTTTTAGCCAACAGACCTGTCCTTAGACTATTGTGTTTTCTACCAATACATCTAGGTTTTAACTAGAATGTCAAACAAAGTTTCCACCAAAAGATTTGGGCTTTTTTGCAAATAACGACCCATGGATTTTATCTCGGGCAAATCCGCATCCGTCTATGTCTTTCGTGCTGATTCACCAAACTAACAACTCGAATACACTCATTACCGCTAGAAATCTAGTTTATGAAGTCAAAGTTAAACTAACGGCTAACCCGCGGACTTTTGGGTCTCGGATTACCTCTCATGTCCCTTGTGCAGATTATTACAATGGAAAGTAACAAAGATACTGGGAAGACAAAGATAACTCCAAGAGATACTCCAAGGACCACACCAAAGAATAACAAGGAGCGGACAAAAAGGGCGAAGGACGCGTAGCATGATATAACATGCAGGCCAAGGGGCGGAAAGCACGTGGCTCTTAGATGCGGGAAACATCGCAATGGAGGCAAAGAAGGCTGCGGCCGCAAGAGCTGCTGCACCAAGCAAGGGGATTTCTCAAGTGATTGCTTCCAAAGTAACAGCTGCAACCAGGCCAGCCGAGCCTCAGGAGGCTATAGCCGAATCAGTGATCCAACCATCCCTACGGAATGCCACGGACAATGAACAAGACGAACAACTACCGACGGGATCCAACGGAATAATCGAGCCGGGCGTGCCATTGATAGACGAAATCAATACCACGATCCCCGAGGGACAAGCTCAACTACAGGAAGGAATCCCCAATCAAGCATCGAACCAAACAGCGCAAATATTGGCACAACTGGAGGAGCTACAGCGGAATCAACTAACGTACGCGGATGTGGTGGCCCTGTTAGCTCAAGAAAACCAGCAACTAAGAGAGAAGATCCTCCGAAGCTCCGAACTAGAGAATCAGCACGACGAAGCCGACTCAGCGGTACAGAACAGGGACCGAGGGACGATCTTCGAAAACATCCCTGCAACAACTAACCGAAGAAGGATACCCCAAAGAAATGCGCGGAATAGTAGAAGGTCTGACCCAGACTACCAACCAGAAATTCCAGATTACTATGACACGGAGGAGGCCACGGCGTCGCAACCCACAAGAAAGACACGCTCTTCCATTCAAGACGAGCACTGTTTGGCAATGGAAAACCTCCGCGCGGAAATGCTAGCAGAGATCAATCAACTCAAGACCAGGCAAGGAGGTGGAAGACTAGAACAGATTATGAAGGAAGCCAACACTACCCCCCCTCGCACGTCAGTTGGCTACGGCTACCATTCCGCAAAAATGTCCGGTCCCGACCTTTGAGTGCTACGACGGGTCCGCGGATCCCACAACTCATCTACGATATTACAACAGGGTAATGGCCAGGTGGGATTACGATGAGGCTATACTATGCAGATATTTCCCTTCAAGCCTCGAAAGGATCCGCGTTATCTTGGTTTGATAACCTCAAGCCAGGTGCATTGATTCATACGATCGGCTCACCGAAAAGTTCCCCGGCCACCTACATGTACAACAAAGTTGTGAACACGGGGATGGACAAGCTCTTCTCACTTGCAATTAAGTACAGGAGTCCGTTCGAGAATACACTCGATAGATGGCACAAAGTATGTCGTGCCATTGGACATGTGGATCCGTGGTGAGTATTAACTCATTACAAATGGGGGCTTGATAGGATGAGCCCGCTTGTTTGTCGAAAAATCCACGGTACCTCCCCAACCACCGAGGGAGATTTAAGGATAATCATTGAAAAACATGCGAGGTTGGAAGAAATTCAAAAAGATAACCCCGAGCGCAGTACAACGAACCCCACGGACAAATTCCGCGGAACTAGTAGACAGTGCCCAGCCCACACCAAAAGGATCGAAAAGACGATCACAAAAGGAGTGGCAGAAAGTTTGAAGACCGGTCTATACGAAACTCAACACCAGCTATCCACGCATACCGAAGGTGATCAAGGATCGCGAAGACTTAGATTGGCCCCGGGTCTAAAGGGAAACAACCACCACCTCGCTAGAATCCAAAGAGTAATCTGCGATTTCCACCGCTTCTACGGACACACGACGAGAAATGCAAAAATCTCAAGATAGCAAAGACAAAAGCCGATAGATGCAGGGGATCTCAAAAATATGTGGAAAAGGCTGGAATGGAAGATAGAGCCAAACGCGGCAAACGGTCCAACTACCCGAGGGTAACCGCACATTGAACTCTATATCCCGCTCGAGAAAGCAAAGAGCCAACCCTAACGGCACGGATAGGAAAACGACTGAGAAAACAATTTGAAGATTACTGTGAGCTTTACAGTATAAACGGGAAGGAAGTAGAAGAGCACGAGGATTGGATGAACGCGCCTCTGATTTTTGAAGCCGATGATATTGAGGACGACATGGAAGATCACAATGACCCATTAATCCTCACATTGCCAATCGCAGGATGCAACATAAGGAAAATCCTCATCGATGGAGGAAGCTCCGTAAATGTATTATTTTACGATACATTCAAACGCATGGAGCTTAACGATGAGCAACTCCTCGACTTCACACTACACCATCTATGGGTTCAATGGCACGGCTACGAAGCCCCTGGGGGATATTGTCTTACAAGTGGATGCAGGCCCCATGAAAGTCGACACTCGCTTTAGCGTGGTAAACACGCCTTCACCCTACAATGCCATTATTGGACGAAGATGGGTCCACAAGCTCAAGGGAGTCGCGGCTACCTACCATCAATACCTTAGATTTCCCACTCCCCTAGGAATAATGGAGATAAAGGGTGATCAAGCTTCCGTAAAGAGTGCCACGCGATGCAAATACAACTCAACAACGAAGAAGATGAGAAAAGGAAAACCCGCAAGGCTCGTAGCAAGGCGGTATCCAAAGACAAAGCCATCGACGAATATCTGGAGGAAATCTCGGGAAAAAGCTTGTCTAAAGGGAACTCTGTAGGAAGCACGGAGGCCTCCACATCAAAGGTTAATTAGGGCGAAGAATCTGAGGCTACCAAATAGCAATTAAAGAAAATTCCCCACCTGGGGGAACCAAAGCCCACTTTCACATCCTTGGAGGCAGTGAAAGAGATCAACATAGGGACGGAGCAGAATCCAAGAAAGATCAAAATAGGAACTCTAATGGACGAAGAACGCGAAGCTTCGCTGATAACACTGCTAAAGGAATACGCGGACATCTTCGCATGGAAACTATCCGATATGCCGGGAATAGACCCAAAGACGGTACAACATGAGCTGCGCATTAAACCTGGCACACCCCCGGTACGACAAAAGATACGAAAGGTGGCCACAGAGCATCACAAAGCAGTAGAAACGGAGCTACGAAAGCTATTAGAGGCCGGTTTTATAAAAGAAGTCAAATACCCCACGTGGATCTCCAACATGGTAATAGTACCAAAGAAAAATGGAGGGGTCAGAATCTGCATCGACTTCACCAACTCCGAACAAAGCGTGCCCAAAGGATAGTTATCCATTACCCAAAGATTGACCAAATTAGTCGACGCAGTAGAAGGATATGAAGAGTTGTCATTCATGGACGGATATTCCGGGTACAACCAACTATTTTTGCGTAAGAAGACCAGAACATACTCGCATTTTACACACCCCATGGTCTTTATTGTTACGTAAGAATGCCTTTCGGGCTCAAACGCGGAGCAACGTACCAAAGGATGGTCGATGCTATTTTCAAGCCATGGATCGGCAGGACTTTAGAGGTTTACGTCGACGATATGCTCATAAAAAGCAAAGTAAGAAAGAACCACCACCAGGACCTGAAGGACATCTTCGGAGCTATGAGAGAGCATAACATGAAGGTAAACCCGGAAAAATGCACTTTCGGGGTGACCTCAGGAAAATTCCTTGGATACCTAGTGACAAAAAGGGGCATTGAAGTAGATCCCGAAAAAATCCGAGCCATAACAAACATGCCATCTCCGAAGAACCTAAAAGAGGTACAAAAGCTCAATGGATCCCTAGCAGCTACGGGAAGATTCATATCACGATCCTCGGATAGGTGCAAACTCTTCTTCAACATACCGAAAAAAGGGACTAAATTTGAATGGACGACGAGAATGCGAAGAAGCTTTTTTGGGCATTAAACAATACCTAGCGAAATCCCCATCCTTGAAACCGGACCGAGGAGGTTTTGGCACTCTACATTGCAGCGAACAGACGACGCAATGAAGCGCGAGACTCGTCGTAACCCATACGAAGGAGGAGCAACCGATCTACTATGTCGGCAAGACCACGAATTCCGCGAGAACGAAACTACACGAGAATTGAACAAATAATCCTAGCCGTCATGGTCTACTTTAAAGCTGAGGACGTACTTCTTAACGCATGACATACGTATCCCATGTCGGGCACCCTTAGAGACCATCCTCAAAGGGGCGGGAAAGGTAGGACGAATAGCAAAATGGAGCACATACCTCGACCAATTCAACATCCACTATGAGCTCCAACACTCCCGGAAGTCGCAGGGTATTAGCGGACTTTCTAGCAGACCCGCCTTTGGACAACGAAGAAGAAGTACGCATACAAGGATGGAAGGCTATGGGCGCCCAAATAGAAAAACCGAGAGCCAAATAATATTCTTGAGCCAGTGAACCCACGGCAATGGGAGGTCTTCGTTGATGGCTCCAAAAATAGAGAGGGCGCGGGGATAGGCATCGTCATCACCACACCCACGGGAGACAGAATCGTGCACGCATTGATTGGAATTCAAGGCCATACCAATAACATCGTAGAATATGAAGGAGTGATCCATGCTCTCCGCTTGATAATTGAATTGGGCATACAAGAAGTGCGGGTAACAAGCGACTCACAACTGATCATACGGCAGATAGGCTACGAATACAATGTGTACGACGAAACACTAGTGGTATACATGGCTCTAGTGCAAACATTGGCCTCCCAAATACCAAAAATCAGTTTCCGACATCTGCGCAGAAAGGAGCTTAGACACGCGGATGCTTTGGCTTATATATCATCCATGCTTAACAAGAGTGTACGAACCATCCATCAAACTCCCAGAAACGTGCACGGCTAACCAACGCAAATCTAAGGAGAAAGATATCTCTGACGAGGATGTCGGAGAATACATATTCGACGATTTCCAGAACGAGGACATTACACGGCAAGCGGAGGAAGACGACGATTATAGTCAGGAGGCAGATTGGAGATCAGAAATCCACTCTTTCCTCAAAGAAGGGAAACTCCCCCAGGACACCAAACAGGCTAGGAAGGTGCAGTCAAGAGCAGGGATGTACGAACTAAGAGACCAAGCCTTATACCGAAAATCATTCCTCGGACCACTTCGTCGCTGCCTATCCCGATCGAGGAGGGCATGTCGTTTTAAAAGATATACACAGAGGAGACGTAGGGAATCACAAAGGAATGAGATCCCTAGCGAGATAAGGCAAAGACGCAGGGCTATGAGGCCAACCATGATCCGAGATGCAGCCAGAATGGCGAAGAGATGCGAAGAATGTCAAAGATTTGGTAAACGAATCCACGCCCCAGCTACAAAGTTGAACTCGGTCGATAGTCCTTGGCCCTTCGGGAAATGGGGTATCGACATAGTAGGCCCACTCGTATCAGGGACGGGGAAAAGAAGATTCCTAATAGTGGCAACGGATTATTTCAGCAAATGGGTAGAAGCAAAGGCACTGGCAAGAATTCGGGATTCGGACGTCTTCACTTTTATTTTTCAAAATATCATCTGCAGTTTGGCATCCCACAGAGAGATAGTCTCCGACAACGATGCTGACTACAAGGAAAGAATATTGACTTGCTTTGTTCGACACCTTCAAGATTCGGAAAAACAAATCCACCCCCATATACCCACAAAGCAACGGACAAGCGAAGCCACAAACAAAACTTTGGCACTCATTCTTAAAAAACAAACTAGATGAGCACAAAGGACGATGGTGTGAACAGTGCATAACGTTCTATGGGCATATAGGACGACTCGAAGATCGACTACCGAGAATCCCCATTTCTACTCACCTACGGAGTCAAGCGGTCATCCTCAAGGAAATTCTACTTCCAACTACAAAGACAAGCCTGGGAAAAGAATCTCACCACGGACATGATGTTGGAAAGGCTCGACGACCTCGAAGAAAGAAGAGAAGCAAGACCGCAAAGAATGGAAAACTACCAACGCAGTGGCGGAGAATATAACAAGAAAGTGAAATTTAGGAATTTTGTAGAAGGGCGGTATGTGTTGAGGACCATTCCCCAATACCAAAGAGAAAAAAAGTGGGGAAAATTAGCACCAACTTGGGGAGGACCCTACATAATACATGACATCGCAGAAATGGCTCTTACTATCTGCGTAATATGAAAGGGGAAATCCTCATGCATCCGTGGAATGCCAAATACCTCAAGCCATACTACCCATGATCAATCACTGCGTGCGCATTTCAGAAGAAGAAAATGGACTTGCTAATCCACATGTTTCTATCTCTGACAAAGGAGTAACGCACCTTAATTTTTCAATCAATCCAAGTTTCCATTTTCAAATATCATATCCCGTTCATTACCCACGCACATTTCAATTTATTCAAAACCCACAACCTATATACAACACATCATATGAACCACATGTATATACTACTTACACAATGTACATTGAAAACCATGTCACATCATAATAAAATATCGATGCAATTGTTACCCCGTGGATGTAGGCCTTAAGGCCGAACCACGTAAATCGTTGTACAATTACTATTATTAGGAGTTGACGTTATACTTAGTAAGAGGGATATCCTGCACAAAGCATGGATCATACCCACTACAATATACCGGGCAATATCCCGTGCAAAACACACACACGCAATATATCGGAGCATACACATGCGATCTCTCAGAACTCCTCTGTAAATGTCTATAAGTGTATGACCAGGAGGCGACTTCTTACAGAATGAGATATCCGTGCAATATTACAAGCCGCGAACTTAATGGAGTACATCCTTAAACGTCGGCCAGACCCCCACCGTCCAGTGATCCTCTGGCCAAGGAGTTAGCTGGACGGGGTGCAAGGTCACAAGACGATTCCGGGGATACCAACCTACGGAGTTGCACGAACAATACACTTTATCAAACTCAAAGATTGATATCCGCGGGTTACAATAACTACGGAATTTTCCATTATAGTTAAAGATGATAGACATAAATTCAACAAAATTCAAAATCAGATTTAAACACCAAAGTTTGATCTAATACATGCGATTGATTACAAGCCCAGGCAGGCAAAATAACAAAAACGCCAAAAAGGATAAGCAACCGAGATCAATCCCTAGCATACTAACTACGGTCTGCGGAGTAGGAGTGTTATCTGGAGTTTATCCTTCGACGATGAAGGAACGCTACCACCCGAGGAGGGCCCAGAAGAACTTGATGGGAGCGCGGGTACGGGACGCCGAGTATAATTCTTGGTTAACCCATGGTTTTTCTTAAGGTCCAGCTCAATCTCACCAAGAATCTTATTAATCTCTTCGGCCAGTTGTTTGCGGGCCATTAGACCTATGGCTACGCTCCTCATCTCCGCTGATTTAAGGAAGTACAAAGTGAGGGTCTATCCTTTGATTAGCTTGCTTCAACGTTTCGTCCTGAGACGAGGCCAGACCGCGATGGTAGCTAACTTGACCCTCCAGTTGAACTACCTTAGCCTGAGCTTCGGCAAACTTTCCATCTGCGGCTTTAAGCTGTACTTGGAGCTCTGCGAACAGTAAAAGAAGACAGTGAGTTATGACAGATACAATTCAAAGCACACTCGATGACGAAGACGTATACCTTCACAATGATCAACCGCGGAATCCCTCGCTTCTGCGGCATAATCATATTCATTTGATAACTTATCATAATCTACTGCAGCGGATTATGAGCATACGACTTGCGCTCAGGTCATTTCGAAGCATCGAGCCCGAATGACGATGTCGATTAACCTCATCATTCTTCAATTCCAACCCCTTGTTGAGACGATACATAGTCACCTCTAAGTCTCTCTCACGTTCAACTTTGACGAGCCACATCGGCTCGAGACGCGGACAGAAAGCACTCCACCGAGAGCACTACATTCTGCCCTAGCATCGTCTCTCTCCTTGGCCAAACGTCGCATATAAGTCCGCACATCCGAGGGATGCGAAGACCGCGCTTGCCGCAGCTCGCCTTCCAGAACATTAAGTTTAATTTCTAAGGAGGAAATCTGCCCGCGGGCTTGCTCAAGATTATCCCGCGTCCATAAAAGAGCCCCGTTGAACAAATGGCAGTCATGGTTATTTCGATTTTGCAAATCTACCAAGCAATACTTTTCTTACGCCATTCTTCGACCATCGCGTTATGAACATCCGCGCGGGCATTCCATTTAGCCGACTCACTCTTAAGTTTTTCAACTAACTCAAGAATGCGACCCTTTTGACGAGCCCTCTCACTCCGAAGCCACAACAATTGTGGACTCCACCCACTTTGAAGATAGTACGGCGAGGAGGGAAGAAAGAGAAAACTCGGAATAAATAAGGAGCGAGGAAACTACCAAAGAAGAGGGAGCGCAGACCAAATGGATGAGGAATTTTCCTCAGCAACAGCCTAACTTGGCCTTAACCAGAGCCAACTCAGAACGTAGCTGAGCCTCTTCCGTGCCCTGCTGCTCCTTACGCTTAAGCAAACTCTTTAGCTCGGTTATTTCTTCATCCTTAGCGGAGACCAAGCCTCGACACTCGAAAGCGTCTCTTCACAATGTCGAAGCTTCCCCTCTAGCTTCGGATATTTGGCCCTAAAGAGCCTGTAAAGTTGGTGATTACAATACTCACTTCTCATCATCTATCAAAAAATGAGGAAGTTAGCTCACCTCATATTCGAACGAAATCGGGGACAAAAAGAACAGGACAAACCTCCAATAACCGCTGGCTTTGGGTAACTGTGTCTGATACCCATCAAAGCAATAGCCATCATGTCGACAACGGTAGGGGAGGATCCACTACAAGATCAAGCCCGCCGGCTACGAGATTTTTACCCCATCCTCGATCTACCGCCTCCTCGGGGTTAACTCCATGTACCTACGAGTAAAAGCATCCGAACTCTTTTCCCCTTCAATCACGGGGCGGGATGAGGAACAACCAAAGCAAGTTTTTCTTTCGCAGCCATGCGAAACAAGGATCATCGCCATCCGCAGCTAAGGATCGTGAGAAATCATCTAAGGGAGAGTCCGAGGTATTCCCACCATGAGCAGCACCAACATTACCTTGCACCAAGGCCCCACCAATAGTGGAGGAGGTACCGGAAAACCCTCGGAAGGCACTACCAAAACCCCAAAGATCGGACACCCGGATGGGCCACCAACGCAGACTATCCTCGAGAACACTCCAATCATCACCAGTGGAAGCAGTGAAGTCCGAAACAAGCCCCATAACCGTGGACATGTCAAATGACTGTTCCCCAGATAAAACCTTACCAAAGGAGAACTCATAACAAGCACCCCCATCCTTGTCATCACTACTAAGAACAAGTCCCTTACCTTTATCTATAACATTCACACTGGACTTAGTAACCCCCCCATGATTTCCATCACCACCAATACCACCAGCATCCGAATCACCTTTAACACCACCAGTGGCAGTGGACGGGTCACCTTGACCACCACCGGTAGCCGAATCACCTAGACCACCACCAGTGGCGGGCCATCTTGACCACCACCTGGCCAGAATCACCTAGACCACCACCAGTGGTGGATCACCCCGACCACCACCAATAGCCGGATCACCCCGACCACCACCAAAGGCCGGATCATCACCTCCACCGTCAACCGCCCGATCGCCATCACCTTCTTGAACAAAGTGAGAAGTCTCACTCGCTCTTCCCTATCGGAAGAGTCCTCATCACCACACACGGGACTATTTACATCCTCGAAATGAGAGGAACCCTCGGTGGGAGAATTCGATGATTGCTTGGGATTAATCTTCTTACCTCTACACACCTACAACACGTAATGATGAAAGAACCATTGGCATCACCTTTCCTTGGCATAATCAACATTATTTAAGAAAACGTAGGGGCATACATACGAAGAAAACAAACAACGCACCTTAACAACATCGGTATTCCGCGGAGGAAGATTAGCATCGGGGACATCTTCGTCTTCCGCATCATCAACATCACGGCTATAAACAAAATCCATACTGCGGCAAAACTCATCCGCGAAAGGTAATGAGCGTAACGAGCGGGAGAAGCTTCGCGAGGAAGACCATCAACAATGAGGGCGCCAACCACGGGGACCGGGGACCCAACCATAGGCCCACGGGCCAACAATTTCAAGAACAGTGGCAGACCACTCATAGTCATGATCACGCTTGATTCTCTCCTCGGCAGAATAGGAAGACCTTCGGCACCGGGAATCCTCGCCATCTTGGAATCACTTACCTCGCTCAAAAGGCGAACTTCCCCTTAACGAAGTAATGTTCCGTAGACTCACGAGACCACGTCTTACGAGTATTCCTGTTAACATAATCTCCAAAGGATTTGTTGAAATTCTCAGGAGTATACCACCCTTTCTCCTTTTCTAATCTAGGGGCATAGCAAGTCATCATCGTTTTCCCCTTACTACGAAGGTAGCATTCACGAAGATGGCGAAGATAGTTTCCTCCGTCAACCGTTGCACCCCGCGATTATGACTTTTCTTGGCGATGATCGCGGCTAGACAGACCCGTAGTAGAAATCATCACCGGCTTTATACAAGGGTAACATCAAACCAGCCTCGAAAGCACCCACGGTTGTCGGCAAATGAAAGGCATCGTACTTGTAATTGGTAACCATCTCATAAGTTATGTCTTTATCAATGGCATAAAAACGAACACGAAAATGCTGAAGACCATGCTTCACCTTGAAGGCCTCGAGATCAATGTGTCGGAAGGTAAACTTCTTATTACCCAGAGATAAAGGACGGAAAGTAACGGCAGAGTCTTCCTCGAAACCTTCCTCCGTAGCATCCTCCACAGAACCCGCAGCCTTCCTCTTAGGAGGAACTAAGTCTCCCGAAGACTCTATCTCCGTAGCCTTTCTTTCTGAAGTAAGAGTTTTAGTCGACTTACTTGAACTAGGCACGGGTGGGTTAGTCCGCGTTGGAGGCTGAGTGCGGAGGGGCTGCACATCCAAAGGTTCATCGCGAGGATTCGGCTGCTTCTTAGGAGACCCACCTCTAGAACGAGTCGCGGCATATCTAGATCCCTGCGGAGGATCACCCCTTCTAAGTGAAGGCCTTTGACCGGAGGATGAGGATGTTCGTCCATCCCGAAGATTACCCTGAGTAGGTGGGGGCGAAGCTCCACCCCTTACATTAGGATCACTCCGGGAGATCGATGAGGACTTGACGGAGGAGTCTGATAAGGAACCCGCGGATGATCGGACATGTCTGCGGGCACAAACACGAATAGGAACTCAAATCAGAGGCAGAGAAGATCAAAAATCGAGAAAATCTCAAGAACAGCAGTGCAAAAGAAGAAAACCCTAAATTTCATCTAACAGTTGCCTAAACTCTCACATAATTATCCGAACTCAAAAGAAGAAATAAAATCTAAGCATGGCCAATAGAACACCCAACTCAGTAGCGTCGACTCTCAAAACCCAGGGTACATTTAAATTTAAACTCATCATCAAATCATCACCAGAAGATCAGAAACTCGACAAGCTTAAGCAAGGTGATTAAACGGAATAAAAGGTCATACCTGAATCACGAAGAATCAATCAACAGCAGCAACGAAGAAGAAGCAACAACCACGACAACCACAGTAGCAGCAGCAGCAGCAGCGATGGTGTCAGAGGAAGTTAAGAAGATGAAGACAAGAACAAAGAATAAAACAGAGAATGTGAATTAAAGTCACATTCTCTCACTCTTCTCCTCTTTATATAGAACCAGAAAGGAACCGTCCACTACCCAAAGGGCGATTATGGCCGGACGTGGGAAACGTGCACAATAAATGCGAGGTAGCACCTTTTTAGGAGAAGTTATGAGGGAGATAAAAACGTACCACACGGTTCTTCTTCCAACAAAAGCCAAACGCCCAAATCGCAAGAAGAGGGCAAATTGTAAGTACACTTATTTATCTCCATTGCCACGTGCGCTAACGGGGTCCACGTGGATGACGTCACTCACGGGATGACACATAGGGGCATCCGTGGCACTCTTTCACAACGTGCCATCTGTCAAGACCAACGGTCGAAATAAAGGGGCACCCAAGATAGATAAGTCCCACAGTAGCACCCAAGGATGGCCTTAACCCATCACGAGGTAAGACATGATCAACGGTCAGAGGTAGTCCAACTGACATGGACATGACAAGAGGACTGACACCACCCGGCGTGGACTGGGACGCTCCAACCACCCGCATTTAATGTAGCTCAGAGAATACGTGTCGGACGACCAACGATGGAAACAAGGGTTGGTCAGCGTGATGAATCGGGATATAGTCGAAGCCGCGGGGTGACATAGAAGTCCGCGGACCACGCCCGCGGGATAATATTCAAGTCCGCGTACAATGCACAGAACACAAGAAGATAAGATCTCAACAACTCATTGTCAGTAGGACCCACCAAATTTAGCTATAAATATGTACCCCCCCTCCCCACTGAGAGGGGGATCGAAAGAAACTAGAGAGGAGAGAGAATAGGGAGAAGTAAGTGAGTTTTAGCTCATGTGTTCGATGATCACAAGATCTTGTGATCATCTTTGTAACCATTTATTTTATAGTGAATCTCCTCAGACCCGTGGACGTAGGCCTTAGTGCTGAACCACGTATATCGTTGTCTCTTTTACCTTTTGCACCGATAGTTTCATTTACATACTCGTATTCCAGATCTATCTGGATCCCCGGGAGATGATAATGAGATCATGACAAACTAGAGGGGTTTGGAATCTATGAATTATCATCTACCTATGCTTGTTCCATACTTCTCACACCTCAGTGCACGTATTCAACTTTTATAAAGATTGTTTGTGATCACGTGGAAGCGAAACCCGATTCTCGTGTTCACAATGCAAGTCCATATCTTTGCAATGGGCTGGCTCCGCCCCTGCATCTAGAAAGGGCAAATATCTAGAAATCCATTAAATTAAATAATATTTTCATCTGTACCATCATGGTATTTACCTGTACGTGGTATTTTCACACTATAAATTTTCCACTCACTGAAAGAAAAATCTAAAATACGTGTGGATTAGCTTCCCAAATTGCATAATGAGTCCGCAATTTCTTTGTTTGATACTTATTTATGTTTTTAAAAAATGGGTCATCATAGAGTATGCTAATATCAAAAAGGTCTACCTAAAAGCCCACCAGTAAAGGGCACGTGTGCTGCACGTGATTTCGAGTTGAATTACATAAGTACTGTTTAATCATTTAGAAACAACAATAGTACAAATTAGAAAGGACTTAAAGAGGTAGCCATTAACTTTCAGAAAAAAAAAGAAGAAGAAGAGGTAACCATTGATTTCAGACCCATTCACTATAACCCTCAATTCCGTCGAGCATTAAAGCCTGGTACATCTTACCAGTAGAGAATGTGCCTGGTATACCTTACCAGTAGAGAATGTTGCGTTACTCAACGATTCTTCCAAACCTAGATGGAAGACAGTATTACGAATGTTGTAACGTAGTTTAAGCAAATCTATACTTTCAGCATACATAATCCTTCATAATTCTGGCATAAGAATTCCAAAGGAAAGGTCCATTACATACACTCTCTATTATGCGATGAGAATAAGATGAAACTTTTTGCACCTGCATTTCGTTGCCTTCCTCCATTCTCTTTACCTGCTTGCATCATCCTCATCATTGGAGGTTAAAGTAAGATGCGGTAAATGTCAAAATTTGCCAATTTATTTATTTTTGAAAGTATGTGCAAGGAAACCAAAAACTGAATCAGACTGTTAAGCAATATAAGAAAGCATATGAGTAAATAGTCAAAAGCTCGATTTCCTGACAAATGTGGAGAAGTGGCATATGACATACATATATATCAGGCGAAAGCAATTTCATTATATTAAAATCTGAAATCCAATTCTGAATCAAATTCTACACCTCCTAAGTGTCTCAAATATCTGCAATGTTGAATTTTTATGTGAATATGCACACCACACATCCAGTTGAATAGTGATAAGTTGGTAACTTGGCACATACTCTATATGTTAAAATCCCTCATTTATAAGTAAGTCTACTCCTCATGTTCATGACCAACGTATATTCCATGTGGGAAATAGAAATTCAGGCTTTACATGTTGCACCACAGTTGTTTATAGGTGAAAATCATTTCCACCGATTTCGGTAAATTCGGTAGGTGAGTGAGAAGCTGGTTTAAACCCTAAACAAATGTGTTGCATGTGAGCACTTTATAGATTCGAGAGATCAATCTGTACAAGTCCGGCCTAAACTAAGAAATGGCCGTTCCAGACTTGCTACGGTCACAAAGTGGAGGAGAAGGGTTGATTTGGGGAGGGAAGCAAAGAAAGGTGTTGAGACCAGAATAATTCTGGGAGAGTACTATCTCGACTTGTATCGAGAAAGTGAAAGCTTAGGAAGCTTGCAAGAGATGAAAGCTTTTTGGAGAGCTTGCAAAGTTGCCTTTTACGAGAGTGTTGTATTTTTCTCTGACCGACCGAGACTTGTTGTCTCGGTGGAAATAGGTAAGACTTATTTATACAAGTCGAGATTGAAATGTACCCTGGCCTCATGAAGGAAAAGAGTAAAGGGTGAAATAATGGGAGGAGGTGGTAACCGCATGGTGTTTATGGGTGAAAACGTTTTCACCATTATTTCCTCATTTATTTGACTGCTTTATTCCTTTTCACGCTTTCTTAATGTGAGCGTAGTGTACGCCGCAAAGTCATGACCGCCAAACCAAAACCCCGGAAAGCATTCCCCAGTTTGTGTTGATATCTCGAGTATTGGTTGCACCTTGAGTGCAAGTGGCGCTACTAGTGGCGCGTGTGGCATGTGTCATTGGCATGTGCGGAATGCCTTTGTTGCGGGTTACACCTTGAGTGCAAGTGGCAATGCCGGAGCTGCTAGTGGCGTGTGTG
Organism: Papaver armeniacum; assembly: GCA_023531295.1. Lineage (NCBI taxonomy): Eukaryota > Viridiplantae > Streptophyta > Magnoliopsida > Ranunculales > Papaveraceae > Papaver > Papaver armeniacum. The sequence continues at coordinate 82,508 of JAJJWW010003100.1, read as the reverse complement.
GCATGTGAAGAATGCCTTGGTGGTAGGTTGTATGTTGAGTGTAAGTGGCAATGCCTGCTAGTGACGTGTGTGGCAAGTGTGAATGGCGTGTTCGGCCATTAGGTCCGTGGCCTGGTAAGAAAAGCTACCAGCGATGCGTGTTGGCATGTGCCAATGGCATGCTCGGCCATTAGGGCCATGGCCTCAAAGAAAAGCTACCAAATGATGCGTGTTGGCATGTGCCAATGGCATGCTCGGCCATTAGGGCCATGGTCCAGTAAGAAAAGCTACCAAAGGAGCATGTTGGCATGTGCCAATGGCATGCGTGGCCAATTTGGGTCGCGTCTTGGTAGGAAAAGCTACCAGCGAGCGTGTTGGCATGTGCCAATGGCATGCGTGGCCAACTTGGGTTACGCCCTGGTAGGAAAAGCTACCAGTTATGCGTGTTGGCATGTGCCAATGGCATGCGTGCCCAATTTGGGTCGCGCCTTGGTAGGAAAAGCTACCAGCGAGCGTGTTGGCATGTGCCAATGGCATGCGTGGCCAACTTGGGTCGCGCCTTGGTAGGAAAAGCTACCCAAGTGAGCGTGTTGGCATGTGCCAATGGCATGCGTGGCCAACTTGGGTCGCGCCTTGGTAGGTTAAGCTACCAGCGAGCGTGTTGGCATGTGCCAATGGCATGCGTGGCCAACTTGGGTCGCGCCTTGGTAGGAAAAGCTACCAGCGAACGTGTTGGCATTTGCCAATGGCATGCGTGGCCAACTTGGATTGCGCCCTGGTAGGAAAAGCTACCAGCGAGCGTGTTGGCATGTGCCAATGGCATGCGTGGCCAACTTGGGACGCGCCTTGGTAGGAAAAACTACCAGCGAGCGTGTTGGCATGTGCCAATGGCATGCGTGGCCAACTTGGGCCGCGCCTTGGTAGGAAAAGCTACCAATGAGCGTGTTGGCATGTGCCAATGGCATGCGTGGCCAACTTGGGTCGCGCCTTGGTAGGAAAAGCTACCAGTGAGCGTGTTGGCATGTGCCAATGGCATGCGTGTCCGATTTGGCCTAGGTTGCATGGTTTGCAAGCCTAGGCGCGGGCGCCATCTTGGCATGGCGTGGCTAGGGCCAAGGCAGAGTTCTTGGCTTTGCTTGACGTGACTAGCGTAGCTAGGGCCAAGGCAGAGTGCGTTTGGCATGGCGCGGCTAGCTCGGGCTAAATGTGGCTGGCATGATTTGCCATTGGCACGGTGGTGCGGCTAGCATGGTTGGCATGCTTTGGCGCGTTTGGTGTGGCTGGCATGATTTGACATTGGCACAGAGGTGCGGCTAGCTTGGGCTAGGTGTGCCTGGCATGATTTGCCATTGGCACGGAGGTGCGGCTAACATGGTTGGCATGCTTTGGCGCGTTTGGTGTGGCTGGCATGATTTGCCATTGGCATAGAGGTGCGGCTAGGGCCAAGGTAAGTTATTTTGGCTTGGCGTGGTGTGATTAGCGTAGCTAGGGCCAAGGCAGAGTGCATTTGGCATGGCGCGGCTAGCTCGGGCTAGGTGTGGCTGGCATGATTTGCCATTGGCACAGAGGTGCGGCCAGCATGGTTGGCATGCTTTGGCACGTTTTTGGTGTGGCTGGCATGATTTGCCATTGGCATAGAGGTGCGGATAGCTTGGGCTAGGTGTGGCTGGCATGACTTGCCATTGGCACGGAGGGAAATTAGGGTTTTGTTCGTTGTAACCCTAATTTGAAAAAATACCCCCTATTAATTACTGATTACATGCATTAAATGTCCTAATAAATGTGTCTCTGGTGACATTAGGTTATTTGGGGTTTTACGATTTTACCCTTTGTTTAAAAACCACCATCAACAACAGCATAATCCAATGTCCTACCAAATACGGCATTAACTACGTCTGTTCAAGTCAAAATCTTCATACCTCCAGATGAAGAACATTAGTGACGCAGACATTCAGAAGATACAATAGGAAAAAAAATCACTTGCATGCTCAAATTGCCTTTGCTGCAAATCCGCCACTTCATTTTGCCTGGAGTGTAAAAGTAGAACAAAAATCAGTTACTATACGGGCTACTACCGTTCACATGCTCTTTAACTGCAAGTATACTTGTAATATAGATACAGTTGACACAAATAGCAGTTCATGAGCAAGCAATTCAGTGCATTAAATATTCAACATGTATGTCATACATTGGCAGTAATGTAACTGGCTTTTCATTGGGTCGCGCCTACCAAATAATGCCTACCCCAATGATAATTTTGAATCAGCTGAAACAAAACAAAACAAAACCTGCAATTCCTAAGGCTTAATCTAGTCATACACAAATTCAATTGTTAACAATTGTAAAGAAGTATCAAAAAATGCAAAGAAATATTGAAAATAAATTAAACACCGGAAAGCTGTGAGAGATCTTTACATCTTGCCAGCTTTGGGATATAAAATAGTAGTCACCTTCTGATGTTCACAACCATTATTGCCATCTCCTCCCAGTCACCACTACTCTTCTCACGCTTACGCACCATCTTTTCTTTTGCCGCCGCCCTTTTTAGGTTGAAACACATCAATAGCTCTCTTGATTTTCTAGCAAAGTACAAATTTTTGCGATTTTAATAAGCTCAACCAACAATTCTTATTGGATCTTTTTTTGCTTTTACCTACATATATGTATATCAAGGACTTCAAAACTTGCATAAACCTCATTGTTAGCTTTTCAGCAAACAATCCAACTCCGCTTTGTTCAAAGTATAAATTAATTAAAAATTTCAACTTGCTTCTCAATTTCAACCACATTAAAATTGAACGATCATAAAAGAAACACACCAAGAAGACGAAAACTATCCACTTAACCTTGAGAAACTACAGTTTATTAAAGCAGTAACTGATATTAAAACAACAAAGGGTAAAGAGCTCTCACCCTTCATCTCGTTGAATCAACCTCGTACAATGGAGAGCTTCCTTTCATTGTTGTTCTGCATGGTATATGTTGGTCATAAGTGAGAGCTTAATTTCCTTAACTACCACAAAAGTAAGTAGTGCTTTGTCTCTTCTTTACCGAAAGAGTGTGTCTGACTATTTGGATTTCTTTTTTTCTTTTTCATGCATTGTTGTATGACCAGTGGTTAAATTATTACCCAGAGGCCCCGTCCCTGGCATAACACATTTTTTGTTCTCCAGGTTGCATAGAATCAACAATTTCACCTGAAATTTGAGAATAATTTGTTACTATTTTAGATTTTTTCAACACTCAATAGCACTCTTAAACTTTACAGCTCTCCTAATTGTAAAACGACATCTTCCGGATACTTAGATATAAAACGAATGATAAATCCTAATCGTAAATACAATGAGATTAGATCCAAATCTCTACATCTTTGCTATTAGTCTATTATTAAGTAAGGGGGTTCCAAGCACAATTAGGAAATGTAATCAAAACTCTGTGTAAACATTATAAAATCCTAATTGTGAAGACAATGAGTAGCAACTAAAACAACCAATAGAAACCTTGCTATAAAAAGATAGTTTTGTTCTACCATACAACTTGTACAGGGATTGCTTTTGAAAAGACATCTAAACTCTGTAACTTCAAGATTAGGTAATCAGTAATCAAGAAATATATATACGATGATCGAAAAATGAATCAAAGTTCAAATAAGACATGATAAATTGAGAATCAAATTGTTTTCAGAGAATTTTAGATGGGTCTGTAGATTATTTCCTCCTAATAATGATTCTAAATTCACATTTAAGAGTGGCATTAAAATATTAAGAGATCGCTCAAATAAACGAAGAATAAATCTTGAATGTGATTGGAAAAAAAATCAAATCTTACACTGAAACGATGAGAATGTAAGCGTGATTCCAAATATTAATAATTCCAAATATAAAATTATTAATATTTTTCTTCATAAAGATCGTTGTTGCAACTTTCATGTAAAAGTAGGACTAAAACCCTCTTCCTGCTTTTACTGGGATAAGACTTCAGAGAAATCATTGAGATTTGAGATTGGAAGGGGCTTGAATTTGAATTTTGAATCGGAATGGGAATGGGACAGTGCCCTAGGCTTAGACTCCTATCTGTTCTGGAGGCATAATTTGACAAAATAACCCTCACATTATTTTGATTCTAATTTTTTGTGCGTGGGCATTCCAGTCAAAAGTCCTTATTTGGCCTCTTGGCATCATAATAGTAAAGATATAGCTACGAAAAAAAAAATTCCCCTGCATAATGCTGACCAGTTAAGAATTAACTACCAATTAAATTTTCTAGATCTCTCTTACAATTTAATCAATGTAGCAATGATTGCCAGTTTTACGATTTACATTTGTTCAGTAGGTGAGTGTAATTTTGTTACATTAGAAATGCTCAAGCAACTGGTAAACAAAATATTTTCCAACTTAATGTCATGTACCCAAAATACTCTACAGAAGAAGCCCAAAATTATGTTGGAATATTTTCAACAACACTATCCAAGGGGGGTCCTGGGGCGAGCCCCAGTCGTGGTGCTTTATGTCCGGGATGGATCTTTACATTAGGGGTGATCTTTGTGTCTTGGAGTTCCAAGAAGCGAGACTTGTATTTCGATTCAACAATGTTGTCGAATTAATAGCCTTAACGGATGCATGTAAGGAGGCGTAATGGCTTAGGAACCTACTTATGGAAATTCCATTTTGGAAGAAGCCAACTCCGGCGGTCTTGATTAATTGTGATAATCAAGCTACCATCTATAATGTCTCAAATAAGACTTATAATGGAAAGTCAAGACATGCAAGTCTTAGACATCAAATGGTTAGGCAAGTACTCAAGAGAGGAGTGGTTACGGTTAACTTTATTGAATCAAAGAGGAATTTGGCAGACCCATTTACGAAGAGTCTACCAAGTTCGGTGGTTTCAATAAAAAGTAAAGAAATGGGACTAAGGTCTGTGAAAGAAGTTTGATCTCCCATAGCGTAAAAACCCAACCTATGTTTTGAAAAAGATAAACAAGGTTCAATGTGGTACCAACAAGTTATGGATGTAGATTATGGAGCACTAATATAAAACTTCCCATTTCTAATTAGTGCTTTGGGTTCTCAAGAAAATAGGATGGATGTAAATCCTTAATGAGTCCGTGATTAGTAAAAGGTGTATCGCAGAAACACCTTCGAGACTTACCTATATGAGTATGGAAATCAGTAGTTTCCTAAGAGAAGAAGACCGTTCTATAAAGAAGACTCATGAAAAGGATATAAGCACAAGGCCATTAACGTGCTTGGCTACGAACACATGATTTATGAAATCAATATGTGTGGAGACTCCGGTTTTATCATAAGGGATACTTGGTTCAAGACTAGTTTCACCATAGGATCTCGATAAGGCTTTGAGTTTCTTACACTAAGTGAAGGTTCAAATCCAAAAGATACCTATCATTTATGTGTTGATTTCAACGATGATGCTTAGTCTCAATTGTGCTTGAACTACGTTGGCTTGATCCCACTCGGGTACGTACGCAGTCACTTCGGTGATGCAGTCACTCTGATTTAAAAGTTTTTTAACTTTGTTTTATGGTTTTTGAAAATAGGGGGAGAATGTTAGAATATTTTCAACAACACTATCCAAGGGGGGGTCCTGGGGGGCGTAGCCATTGATGTTGGAATATTTTCAAGAACTTTGGTTCAGGGTAACTGTTTCGACCGTTACAAACTATCCAGAATATTCAAATCCAACAGACGCCATTGATGTCTGATGATGAAGAGACTCGTCGTTTTTGTGAAGAGAAACCTGTTGGTGAAAAGATGTCTTTTCCCAACAGATGCGAAAACCCCTATAAATGGCATCTCCCATAACTCGTTGAAAACACAATCGAAAAACGCCTTCTCTGTTTTCTCTCTTTTCTAAAGCATCATCGAAGTTTCTTGTTCACATGTGTTCTTGATTGAATCAAGGGGTACAAACCTTGAATTCAATTTCCGTTGTAGGGCTTTCATTGTATCCTCGAAGGCATTATTTCACATACTGTTGTAATCGCCAATTTATTGGGAGGGTAGAAATAATTGTCTAAAAGAAATCGTATGAGCCTTGAAAGCTTTTGAGTATAACAATTTCTTTGTGTTTATTTCATCCTCTATTTGAACCCATTTTCCAACAAATTACTGGTGATAGGAGTGGTCCGTGGATTACACTAAATCGAAGCAGTGTCTCACTGAGATTCAAGTTTTCAACAATTCGAACATAAATCAAACCGCCCCCTTCATCACATATAAAATTAATATTTTTCTTCATAAAGATCATTGTTGCAACTTGCACATAAAAGTAGGACTAAAACGGTAAGAAAGAGTAGTTTAATTAAAAGTCCATTAATGAAACAACCGAGAATCTTCTACATCCTCTTTTCCACGAATTTGCTCATGAAATTGTCTTGTACATCCACTTGAATCTAGAGATCACAAGAAGCTATACAGTTCACTTACCCATTTTAGCTACAGAATGAATGACAGTGCGTAAATGATGTCACGATTTACGTAATTGGAACATAAAATTTTCATTACTCGTTCTGTTTACGTGTGACACCCAACTGTGGAAGCTCACATTAAGTTGCCGTAACCCTTGATCATTAAACCACATATATCCTTATTTCTCTTTAATTATTTTAGTGAACTTTTCATTTCCTAGAAGAACAAAATTATAAATGAAGTAGTCTCATTTTTTATATTTTCTAAACAAGAACAAATCGTCTGAAAAAAAATCCGAATTACATGATTTGATATATATCCGATGCTGGCAACGTAAGTTACGGAACCGATGAAAATATGCAGTGCTTGGCAACTCCAGTTAAACAGATGCATCTTCAATAATCAGTATTTCACTCTAAAATCCTTGAAAACATAGAAAGAAAATAACGTACGAGTCACTTTTTTTTTTTTTTTTTAGATTGGCTTAGCTAAACCAGTGACTCATTAATATCCATCAACTTCATTATCTTCATCTCCTTGTCATCGACATCTCTTTTTGATGTATACATATGGACGTCAACAATGACCAGATTAAGTTTCTTTAATCATATTTTACCCTTTTGTGCCTCAACCCTACAGCTGTGAGAAAAAAATGTTTCTGTACCAGCCAATGAAAATGTACCACGCGGTCACCAATTTTTCGATATACAACTCCCATTGGCTAGGACTGGAAGAGACTGGGAGAATGGGCGGTTTCTCTTAAAGTCTACTTTAATATACCAAGCACCTAGTTACACTTTTTCAAAACGCGTGCTATATATACTGAAATGGATTAAAAGGTTCAGTAAACATATGTGGTAGTGATAATTCTAACTTGAAGAGGTTTGGGAACATGGATCAAAAGGTTCATGTTCTTGTCAAAGAGATAATTCAAGCAAGAGAGCTAGTAATGGAACTTCAAACTCAGCTTAATCCTTCTTCTGTTGTTTCTGGTAATGTCTTAGTAACCAATATCTTGTCGATCTTTGAGACTTCTCTTTCGATACTGAATCAAATAAAGCTGGAGAATGAATCTACTACCCCCAACTCCTCCATTGGTCATTTCGGAGGAAGCCTTTTTAACAATTGCGGTTCTGATCTTTTCCAAGAAGGTTCAAGAAAGAGGTATATATAAGTACTAACAAACTCTAGGTTATGCTATATTGAAAAGATTTTTTGTTCAAAAAATCTCATTGAACTCATGTATATCATATCATCAGATGTAGGAAAGGCATAGTAACATGGACTCAACAAGTACGTGCTTGTGAACAAGGCGGATTCGAAGGACCCCTAGACGATGGTTATGGTTGGCGGAAATATGGACAGAAAAAGATTTTTGGAGCTACATACCCTAGGTGAGTGTTTTTCCTAATGAACAACAAAAAGAACCATAAGCTAGACAAGAATCCTTAAAATGATGGATAACTTATTTTTCTAGTATAACTTAATACTCTTTGATCTTTCTCTAACTAGAGACGGTTGCTTGTTAACCTTGCAGAGCTTATTACAAATGTAGCTATCAGAGCAGTCAAAACTGCTTAGCAATGAAACAAGTTCAACGATCTGACCTAAACTCGTCTATTTTCCATGTTACGTACATTGGAAAACATAGCTGCAGCGAAACACCAGGGCAATATTCACCAAATAAACAAGAATATATTCATGGCCATCGCCGAATTTATCAAGAACAAATGAATGATAAATCAATGGAAGAGAAATATATAAACTTTCAAAAGTCAACTGTTCAAATTGCAAAAGACAAAGATATACAACATGAGTCTTATCCTTCCTTTTCCATCTATTCTAGTTCTACTATTTCACTACAACCGGCCAATATCAGTAATGGTTTGGAAACTAGAGAAAATCATTTCACCTCTAGTTCAACTAAAATGCAAATCCATTCTCCAACTCCGGCATACATAAGTAATCCCACAACTCCAGGATCCAACCACTTTGGAGGTTACCGTAATGGAGAAGAGTTGCTACAAACTACCATTGATTCTATTGAAGAGCTTGATCAAATGGTAACTTCACTTTTAGCTCCCATTACAACATCCTCGGTTGACAATGATCATTCAATTGATGGTTCTCTTTGGGATTGGGATTTCCTGGAAGATTATAGTCATTCATATTAGTATCACATAGGACTATTCCGTGCGTCTGTCCCGTCAATTGTCGCTAGTACTATATACTTCCTGGTATTTTTGGAGACAGGAAAGTTTTGTTTTGTTTAAATCAAGTTCTAGCATCATATAAGATCGAGTTTAGCTTAGTATCAAAAAAAAAAAAAAAAAAAAGAAATCGAGTGTAGCAATTTTTTGGTTAACATTTACAGTTAGAAGGTACAAACATCTTTGGAGCCACGGCTAACCAACCTGCTGAGTCCAATGTAATAGTGTGTTCTATGAATTCAATTGCGTGCATTTTTTTATAATTATCAATTTGATATTTTCATTCGACTGATTAAGTAGATAATGCTAGGCCTTATTACAACGTCTACAAAGGTTTTGTCCCTTATCATCATAAATTTTTTACAAGTGTTGAAGAACGTGCACAAACTCAAACTCAGTATTTTATTGTTCAACTAAACAAGTATAGCATTTGTATTAACAAAACAGTAAGTTGATAACTTCTAACATGAATAAAGACCATTACGGGTCAAAATTCAAAAGTAGAGGAAGTTACTATAGTACTATTTCTATTTCCCTTTATGGTGGACAACTATGTTAATTTTAGACTTTAGAAAGAAGCTTTCATAGTATTGGTATAGTTATTCAACCGTAGGCAACTTGTGCCACCACTTGCATACCCCTTTTTGAAAAACATGTTTAAAAAGATATATTAAGAGAGGATCCAAATGGATCAAATCAAAGCAATCTCCTACACAATTGCTTTAAAAAGTACCCCATGATAACATCCTCCCAGCTAAACTCACATTGTGAAACGGGATAGTTTCTGTACATATCGTTGTAAATTGAGCAAGTGCTCATTCCGATAACTAGAGTTTCCGACGAATACATAAGTACATGAAATAGAAAGAAGATGTCACCGCACTACTAATTTTCTTCCAAGAATGGAGTGAGGAAACAAACACGTAAGTGAGGAAACGCGTACGTGACGTACATCTCTACTAATCTCCTGACATCACTACTCAACACATAAAACAAACACTTCAATAAAAAAGAATGAGAAGTGGAGAGGAAGTAATAGATTGCACAGGGTCCAGTGACATAGAAGGATTGAGGAACAAGATTGGAAGAATCTAGTCTTGTTTGGTTGATTGTGACTTTCATCATTATTTCTTCCTTTTACATGTTGATTTGACGTTCTAAGACAATCATAAAAATTTCTAGTCCAAGAAAGCGATCCCATATGGACTACTCCAATCAAAAGGTAAGAACTGTAGTATATGGACAGACCGAACTGGGAAACCACATAAAAACCGGATTCCCTTTTTATCTCGCAGATTTTTCGGATGGGTCCTGGTGGGCCCGTAAAGGATTAACAGGGTCCGCTTTGGGTTTGGTTTGTGTGTAGCGATTTTTTTTCTCTCAGTTTTTTGTGTAGTTCGTTAAGAATTTTTGGTGTTGTTTTTTTGTTAAGGAAACAGATTAAAATTATATTAATGCTCAGAAAAGTTGAGGTGTTGCATAATACAATCAAGTGGATCATCATGATACCAACATCTATTTAAAGAGTTTGAATTTGCGTATTGAACTAAGTCATGCGCAATTGAGTTTGCGTCTCTAGGAACAGAAACAAAACTAATATCACTAAATTCCTTGACGCGGTCACGAATTGATAAAACCGTGGAACGAATGCTCCATGGTATTGTATTCGTATTCCCTGTTATTGCTTTCGGAATTTCATCAGCATCACCTTCCACAATCACTCTAGAAAGTTGTAGCCTTTTGGCTAGTTGAATTCCAAACCCATAAGCCTTTGCTTCCACCACTGCTGCTGAGAAAGTATCAAAACATATGGCACCACTACCCACATGAGATCCATTTGAGTGTATTGCCATTGCTTCCACAGCACCCTTTCCATTGTTGAAAGCAGCATCTACATTTATCTTCACAAACGGATAGTAGGTGCTTCCCAGACTGTAATCATACTATTAGTTACTCCTATACTCGAGCAGTAATTCAATGCGTGATGCAGATCAAAGCTCTTGAAATCTTCCAGAGATTTTTGAATGCAGACATCAACCATAGCCTGAATGTTGTTGAAGATTAGATCGTTTCTTGTTTTCCAAATGTTCTACACAAAACAGGATCCCAAGTTTAACAAAATACCTTGATCTTGATAAGAAATCCAGTCTTTGAATAGTTTGCATAACATTTTCTCCCTGAATCTCAATAAGAATTGGACTCGCTTTGAAAAACTGTTAAAGCAAATTGACATCTAAACAGAAGATGAAAACCAGTTTCTTCCACCATACTACAAAGAGGACAAATTTTCTGATTCTGATGATTCAAACTCTTTATATTTGTGTAAACCTCAAGACCTTCATGTAACGCCTTCCAAATAAAGTTCTGGATTTTAGGTTGAACCTTTAACTTCTTCCAAAAACTTTTCCATGGAAATTCTGCCACCATAGAATTCATAGGGATATTGTCAGACAATAACTTGTAACTAGACTTGGCACTAAATTTTCCTGAAGGAGTTTTTAACCAAATTAAAGTGTCTTGGACTTCCACATCTTGAGGTGTATACATACTTGAAATTATATCCACCTGATCTTGTGGAAATATTTCCGTTAATAATTTTATATCCCAATTTTTTTCACCCTGTATAAAGAGATCTGATATCCAAGTAACCCGAAGGTTGCAACTCTGCAGTTTTGTTGGCCTAAAACCAGGGATATTAAGAACCCAAGGATCTTTCCAAATATTAATGGAGTTATCTAGATCCTATAAACCAACAACAATTATTTCGGATAGTATCTCTGACTTCTAGCATGTCCTTCCAAGTATTTGAATCTCCCAAAGATCGGCCGACAATCCCGAAAAGAAGTATGTCAGTAAGTATTTTTTGAATGAAAGAGTTTCACCCAAGTTGAATCTTTTTCCAGTTAGGAATCTCCAAACAAGTTTTATTACAAGTGATTGATTCACCAGTTCCATATTCCGAATACCCAAACCTCCATCCTCTTTTGATTTCATAGGTTTTTCCCATTTGAAGAAATGTTGTTTTCTTGTGTGTAAATCATGACCCCAATAAAAAGCTCTCTGTGTCTGTGTTAATTTTTTTTGTAACACCTTTTGGTAGAATACAGGTTCCCATTAAGAAATTTGGAATAATAGATAAAATAGTTTTGGACAAAACTGTTCTCCACACCTGATTAACGAAGAAAGATCTCCATCCCGATAATTTTGCATCATACTTTGAATTTAGAGGTTCAAAAGTATCAATATTATGATCAGATTTTAACAGATGTGTTCCAAGATATTTTTGTTCTATCTGCATCTCATTAACACCCAGTTTCTGAATCGTCATGTATCTGTATGGCACCGTACATCCCTTACTGAAATGAACTGAAGACTTTGAGAAGTTGATAACTTGACCAGAGAAAGAAGAATAAGTATCAATGATAAGTTTTAGCTGATCCACATTCTCCTCTGAATTTTTCCCAAAAAAGAATAAGTCATCAGCAAACATTAAATGACTTATAACTGTTGACTGGGAATTAATCCTGTAACCATTATAAAGACTTGTACTTTCGAACTTCTCCATAACAAGTGATAATCCCTGAGAACAGATGATAAACAAAAAGGGTGATAGAGGACAACCCTGACGTAATCCTCCACCACTCACGAAATTTCCATAAGGAGCACCATGTAACAGTATGGAGAAAGATGATGAAGTAACATAGTTCATTATCAAATTATGAGCTTGATCATGAATACCCATTTGATGCAACATATAATCCACAAAAGACCATGAAATTCTATCATACGCCTTCGACATATCCACCTTTAAAGCAAAGAATCCTTGTTTTGCTTTTGATTTGTTCATTGAATGAAAAATATTTTTTCCAATTACAATGTTGTTTGTAATTTGCCTGTTCTTCACAAAAGCATTCTGTGACCAAGAGATAAACAAACCTAGATTTGGGATGATCCTAATAGCTAGAATTTTTGCCACAATCTTATATAGCACGTATATTGGTCTGTATTCTATAGCCGAAATTGGATTTTTGACTTTAGGAATAAGACATAAATGGGTATGATTTATCTTACTTGGTATTGTCGGAGATGAAAATTTGCTGAATATATTTTGAAGTATCTTCACCAATGATAGGCCAACACTTTTTATAAAACACCACCGGATAACCATCCGGTCCCGGAGAGCCTTATGAGTTCATCTTTCGTACCACATTCCATATTTCCTCACCTGAAGGAGTATCAGAAATAGATGAATTTACTTCCGGTGCCATAATATATGAAGAATGTTTCATATTTGATGGAATATTGGTGTTGGTATCTTCTTGAAATAAAGTTTTGAAGAAGGTAATCAATTCCTCCGCTATATCTGTTGGAGTTGTTAGCCATTATTGAGAAGAATTTTGTATACAAGATATATTGTTCTTTTTTCTTCTCTGCTGTACCGACGGATGGAATTGTTTTGTGCTTCATTCTTTTCTCCCAATATGTTGCTTCCATCAGAATAAATTGATAGAGTTGTTCAGCAATTCTCTTTTCTTTTTGAATGGAGGCTAGAGAAGGAATTAAACTTTGTAGTTGCAGCAATGTTTTCTTCAGTCTTCTTATTTTGTTCTTGATACAACCAATTTTTTTTATTGCTCCAATTTTTGAGAAATCTACCTAAACATCCCAGTTTGGATACCAAATCATCTGAGAGATTTATATTCCACTTTTCCAATACAAATTTAAGAAAATCAGGATGGGCACACCAGTAAGCTTCAAATCTATAAGAAAGAGGGTTCCTTTGAATATTTCTTGTTGTATTTAATATTATTGGAGAGTGATCACTTGAAAGTCTTGGCAAATGCAAGACACCAGCGTTTTCAAATAACAAACACCAATCCGGAGAAGCGTGTACTCTGTCGAGTCTTTGTCTTATGAGACTTTGAAATTGTCTACCATTTCTCCTTGTATATGTCGGTCCAGAGTATCCCAAGTCTAATAAATAATTTTCATGAATGAAACCATTAAAGTTAGATATGGTACTATTTAATGATTGGTCCCCTCCATGTTTTTCTCTTAATGATGAAACAACATTAAAATCTCCTAAGTAACATTTTGGACCAACTACATATTGTGAATAAATGGATAGACTCTGCCAGAATTGAGCTCTATCCGGTCTTTGTGGTGGACCATAGACTGAAAATAGGTTCCATGAAGGATGTGGACTAGATTGCTTAACTTGAAGATGAATAAGATTATTAGAAAAAGATATAACTCCCGCATCAATATCTTATTTCCAGAGCAACCATAATCCACCACTACGCCCAACTACAGGAACAATACAATGATTTGAGTAGCCTAAATGACGAATGAGAGGAAGAGAAGGTGTTTCGGACAATTTTGTTTCTGACAAGAAAACTATATCTGGGTTTGAACTTCTCAGGAAAGATTTTAATGTTTGAACTGTTGGGTCATTCCCTAACCCCCCAACAATTCCAGGCATAGACTAACATGGACCGTGCGGCCTATTAGGGCTAGACGCCACCTCCCATTGATCATCTAAATCCTCATCGATTCTTGCAGCCATCTCTGATTGTAATCTTCCAGAATTGATGCATGATTCATCCTGCATTCGTTTAGCGCCTCTTGTATTTCTGATGGAAGTTGATTTCGAAACAAAGGCAAAGCGAAATTCTCTATCCAACGATTTCCGTTCACTCCCCCTGGCAGTCTTGGTTGGTTGTCGGGTATTCCATAAAACCCGTCCACTGTTAATATCATGTACTTTTCGGTTTTCCCTGGATAGAAGTTGATGAAGATTCTCATTGATCGAATTATTAGATACCTCTGTTGTAGAATATTTTAGCTTCTTTGTAACAAATTGAAACGAATCCGAAATTGGAAGAGTCTAAGATCTATTGAAGTTGCAATGAGTAGACAACTATTGTTGTTCATAAAGAATAGATTTTCCGCTAGCAAGTTCTGAATTCAGTTGTTGAAGAGATGGTATTGAATCAGTTACTGTAGAAGAGTTTTCTGAGATTGTAGCATTTGGATAAGTATTCTGAACGGTTGTATTGGTAACCTCCATACTCTTATTTCCCAAACACGCCTTAACTGATGATAACTGCATCTCCAAGTTAACTGATTTTCTTTACGTAATCCTGAAGATGATGTGGATGCATTGTTGTCATAAGCAAATGACATGGAATGATGATTCATCATCCCTGAAAACTGTGTTGAACTTGTTCTTCTAGGATTTTGAATGTCATCATGATTATCTTCATGAAAATCCGATGCCTGAAATTCCTCCATGCTATTAATGTAACCTTTCATGTTAGCATCTAACGACCGTTGGTATTTTGGAATGATAAGTTCATACGCCTTTTCATGTAGTTCTAGTGGGAACTCATTATGGACCTTGTCCTTGAATTGACGAACTTTAGGGCACATCTTCATTAAATGACCAATGATGCCACAAAAAACACAGAATCGTGGTTATCTTTCATATCTTATTTCAGCCTTTATTTCCTGTGTAAAAGATATAGGAAAATAGATTGAATCTCTTAAAGTCTGTTTTACGTCTATAGGTAAACGTACTCTTGCAAACTTTCCCCAGTTCCTCGATTCTTTGGATGTGATGGTTCTATAACTTCCTGCCAATCTAATTAATTGTTGAATGAAGTTTCTGTCAAGATAATTGACAGGTAACCCATTAAGTTGTGCCCAAAATTCAACTTTATCAAATAGATATTGGTGTGGCAATTTGTTTGGTTCACATCTTTCAAGCGCAAGAAGATCATCACGAACTACCCATGGAGAACATTCCATAATAAACTCTAAATCAGAATAAGATTCAAACCTAATAAGATAGGTATCTGTAGTAAATTCTGAAACAAAGAACTTTTGGCTACAACATTTCCATATTTTGTGGAGTAATACTCTGACATTAGATATTAAGAAAGTTATGGGAGAAATTATGAGTAAGACTACGCAGTTTTGGTATTCATTTGAGACGTTTAGAAGGGGAGACTCAATACAAATTGTTTTTGAATGATTATCATTATTGAGTAAATCTGCAAACTGACTAATCATGTCCATTGGAGAACAAGATTAGGATTGGTTGGGGAGATTATGAAGTGCCATTTATGTATAACTTTGTTGAAGAAGAAATTGCCAAAGGCTTAAACTTTGAAAGTCTGAAAACTAGAAATTTTAAGGAAATCTTCGTTTAACCACGAAGAAATCCAAAAAATTCTTTAATTAACTGAAAGAGTTATTTGTGAATGAAAACAGATGATTTTTGCTAATTGGTTAATGGATGGTTTATTGATTTCTGATGTGTTTTACAAATGAATTCTCATGTTTTCCGAGAGAGAATTTGCAGAGAGGAGAGAGAATTTGCAGAGAGAGATCGTTTCTGTTTTTTGTTTTCACCTTATTTTGATGTTGTTTTTGTTGATTAGGCAGTGGTGTAATCTTCCGTAGATATGAATCCACATGTAGGAAAATAGGAGCAGTGTTTCTCAGACTCAGGGTGCTGAATTGAACGTCCACTTTTAAGACTACATGGTAGTTGTAGTGGTAAATTAACAAAGAACACGTGGAAGCATTTCAAAAGGAGGACCACCGGAGTAACAAGATGAGAAACACTAGATCAAACCCCTTGAATCCAACACTTCAACCGAGATTTTTACCACTTAGAGGAGAGATCTGAAAAAGAGTACGAAAAAGGATACCAAACTTCGATGCAATTTAAAAAGGACATGGAAGGTGAACAGAGATCCGGAGCACGTTGGGATTCAGGGTCGCAAACACTTTATTAATGGAGGCATTAGATGATGCAAACTATTTCTTTCTTTGCTAAAGACGTGCCTATGAATGGGCAGGCCCATGATCCATGGAGACCCGCTGGCGATAACATTGAAGATCCATGAGTGGGGTGTGACCCGTATTCTGGTGGACAGTGGGGGAAGTGCTTTATATGCCTCTTCACGCTAGATTTCTGCGGTGCTTCCGAATGCTAGTTGTTAAGCATAATGGGGACCTGATGCCCCAATTATCTTTGTAGAAATTGACGTTTAGTCCCAAAGTTACTGGGCTTGGGACGCTTTAGTCCACTCATCTCAGGCCTAGTACTCTCTAGTCCAAAAAAGCCCCGCCTCCAACAGTTTAGTGCAAATATGGACGAGTTAGTCCAAAAGTGGTTCACGATCCCGATTTTCTGTACTGCCAATATCCCATAACTACCCTTGAACCGATTCCAGATATATAATCAAGTTTTGAAATTGAATATTTCAGATCTCAAACATGAACTCAAGACAGGGAGCCGGTGAGAGAAGTATTGAGGAGGCGATTAAACAGTTTCTGAGAGAATTTGTTGTAATTCATCGTTTCTTCAACATAATTCAACTTCAGGTTACCGATGAAGTGTTTTCAAGTTGATTATTTTTGATCTCAGATTTGAGAATTCACGACAGATTCAGAGATAGATCGATCCGCATATAGATTTCAGAGGTGATTTAATATATTTATAGAGGTTAGGTTGGATTTGATCGTTTCTGATATTTAACAAAATTCAACCTCAGGTTAGTTTTCTTTTTACTTCATCGTTGAATTTCGTTTCTGATATTTAGTTTTTTTGATTTTATCAGTTGATGATATGAATTCGATCTGTTACATCTTATTGTTTGTATGTTCTTGATTTGATTTTTGTTATATTTTAGCTTTTGATTTTCGTTGAATGATTTTGATTACTTTTGATTTTGGTGTTATGTTGCATGATATGAAATCGAACTGATATTAGATCGTAGGCTTCCGGTTAATTCAATTATGTGTTCTAGTAATATTCTGAAGCTTATATCTTTGATTAATCGATGGAGTATCTTTGATTTTAGGTTTACTGAAATTTTATTTTTGGCTTCAATTAAATGTGTACTTTCCTGTACACTGTTCAAGTTTTAGGTTGTGCAAATCTGAAACTATTATTATTTCTTTTGTTATATGTAGGGGTATCAAATATGTCTGAGAATTTTTAATCAGTTTTTATTCTGATTAAAAACTAGGCTCATTCCAGGATTTGCTTGATGTGTACATACTTGTATACATGTTTTATCTGTGATTCTGCAACTATGTGTACATTGTTGTACACATGGATTTCCTTAATGTGTACATTGTTGTACACATATTTTATCTGTATTTCTTCTATATCATGTTTTGATTTTATGTTCTGTGTTTTTATTATCTTAGTTTGAAGGTTATGAAGAAGAATTCTGAGAGAAGGGTAGAAGTTCTTGAGAATTTCAACACTAGGCTCACTCCCGTATACGAGGCTATACTAAAGGAGAACATCGACATTGGTCGTACTTGGAATGTTGTTGAGTCCATGGAAAGATTGTATGAAGTCAAGTCTCCCCGGTCTCATTCTGTAAAACTATTTGAGAGAACTTGTACGTGTCACAGGTGGCGAGTAAATGGTTTTCCTTGTGCATATGCTTGTGCTGTCATTCAAGTTACGAAGGAGGACATCTATTCATTTGTTGAGCCATACTTCACCACTGAATGGTACAACATGACATACCAGGAGATCATCATGCCAATCCCCAATTATGACAAGCCGCAGTCGTATGATCCTAGTGATAGGATTATTGCTCCTAATCCTGTTCCTCCACCTGGTAGACGAAAAGCACAACGTTTCAAGAATGCTTGGGAGAAGAAAAAGAGGCCTACGATGTGCACAAAGTGCTTCACTCTTGGTCACCACAACAGAGCTACCTGCCCCATGCTTTGATGCTTTTTACTATGTTTGATTTGTTCAAAAGATTCTATGTTTTTGATTTTTACTTTTGATAATGTCTTTTCATTTTTCTAGGCGTGGATAATTAGTTTCGGAGTTTGTGTACCATTATGTACACCTTCCTGTGCACTTTTCTTACCTATCTTTTTACATGTGTACCATTATGTACACCTTGCTGTACAATGGATGCTACTAGTTTATTTTGTTTAGTAATATTTTATCTTTTCAGTTATAATGCTATTATCAGGTTTTGTTTTTGTTGTTCAATGATTGATACTAGGTTATTACTTTTTCTATTCTATGTTTCTGTTAGTTCATGTGTACCATTGTGTACACCTTTCTGTACCATTTCCTGTCAGATTTTCTACTCTGTCAGAAACTGTGCACAATCATGTACACCTTAATATTTCCTAACATGTAATACACACCTTAGTACTGACACAAGTATATTTTCAAAACATCAATATTGAAACCAATAAAAAGATTAATTCAAGGTCTTTTATAATAGTGAAATATTGATAAGTCTTAAACTCGAAAGTTGAAAAAGCTGAAATTTAAAATGTTGTCTGAAGATTAAAAATGTATAGAAGAAATTCAGAAATGGATCTTGTATGAAGATTAAAAACTCTTCTTCCTCTTCAATGGATGTTTTCCTATATTCTTGCGTCACTCCTTATGCTCGTCATCCTTTGCTATATCCCGCACCTTTTCATAATTTCCAACTTTTTTCAGCATCTTGGCCACCAATTTTAATCTCATTTGCTGACAAATGTCTTTGGCCCTCTGCTGATCTCTTTCCATCCGTTTAATTATCTTCATACTTCTTTTCATAAAGTAACAAGTGTATATTAGGAAGTCTGGGTTGATTCCTTGTGAAGGGCATGGCATGTTATACTTGACATAGTACTGCAATTACGTTGGAAAACAAAATGAATTAGGTTCACCTTAATCAGACAACTAACAAGCATGTACACTACTACAAAAAACTAACAAATCAAACATTGTAGGACAGACCGTATATCCATGTATGATGTAGGTGTACATTTATGTACACACCTAAATAAATCTAATAATCAACAATTAACAGACCATGTGTCAATCATAGATGCATATTGGTGTACATCTATGTACATAGCTAAATAAATCTAATAATCAACACTTAACAGACCATGTGTCAATCATATATGCATATTGGTGTACATCTATGTACACAACTAAATAAATCTAAAAACACATAGAACACGCCATGTCAATTAGGTGTACAACTATGTACACAATATTAAAGTAGCTATATATATATATGAAAAATTGCTTTGAGAAACTTACACATGCAGTAGCACTCATAATTTCACATCTCAGGTACAAAAATAGACAAATGGGAATAAGAAAAGAGAAGCATAACACATAATACTCATACAAAAATGCTGGTGTACAAACCAGTGCACTGATATATCACTACAAGCAAAAATGTAACAAGAGCAACAATAATTCCCATACAACAGGCCATATATCACTATACCACCATGATGGTGTAAAACCCTATACACTCCTACAGAAACATCTTTAAAACACACACAACATGCCATGAATCACTGCAATAGAATGCTTGTTTACAAATTTGTACACACAACTGAAATGAAACAACTCCATAACATATATAACATGCTATGAATCACATATAACATGCCATTAACCATTAAACCACTCAGAAACTCACATAACATGACATGTTGGTTTACAATCTGTACACACCAGCAACAATTCCCATAAAAATTGCTCAAAATTAAACATAACTGGACATGAATCACTGCAACAACATGTTGGTGTACTAGTATTTACACACCAGCAACAATTCCCATGAAAATTGCTCAAAAACATACATAACTGGACATGAATCACTGCAATGAAGATAGTGGTGTACTAGTATGTACACACCAAAAATAAAACTCATGAAAATTGCTCAAAAATGTATATAACTGGACATGAATCACCGCAACAAACATAGTGGTGTACTAGTATGTACACACCAGCCACAAAATTCAGGAAAATTGCTCAAAAATAGACATAACTGGACATGAATCACTGCAAAAGCATAGTGGTGTACAGATCTGTACACATATACAGGAAATCTCATAAAAATTGCTCAAAAACATATAGAACTGGACTTGAATTGTTACCTTTTTTTTTTTAACAGATGTTGAAGGCTTTGAAGGATTTGAAGTCTTTGATTTCTTCTTAGGTGGTGATGTTTTTGAAGTTTCTGGTACTAAAATTGATGTTGAATCTTGTAACGCTCTCTTCGATCTCGTCCTTGGTACTGCAACTGATGGAGTTGGGGATGAAATTGATGTTGAATCTTTTAATGCTGACTTTGATCTCGTTCTTGGTGATGTTGATTTTTGAATTTCTTCTACCGCAACTGATGGA
Organism: Papaver armeniacum; assembly: GCA_023531295.1. Classification (NCBI taxonomy): domain Eukaryota; kingdom Viridiplantae; phylum Streptophyta; class Magnoliopsida; order Ranunculales; family Papaveraceae; genus Papaver; species Papaver armeniacum. Next base: position 61,689 of record JAJJWW010003100.1, on the reverse strand, counting down.
TTTTCTTCAGCAGTTGATGTTGAATCTTCTGCTGCTGGTGTTGTTTTTGTCTTTGAAACTAGTTTTTTTGCTTTCAACAAGATGTTACTGATTGTTCATCTAGTTGTTTTGATTAGTAAGATGTTAGGGTTTTTGATTGAATGTTTCTGTGATTTGAAAACTTTCTAGGGTTCAAATGAGGTATGAGTAGTTTTGATTTTTTACTTCTGTTTTTCAGTCTTCAAAAGAAAAAGAAGGAATAAATGATTTGTCCGTTACGCCATTTTAATTCAGTTTTTTTTTTCAAGCTACGTGTCACAACCACGTTTATGGTGTCAGTTACAAAAAAAGTGTATCTATTCGATGCACGTGTGCTTTATTAAAAGCGTGCAAAGGATAGCAGCGTCTTTACACAATTCTTGGATTAATCTGTACCTAGTCAACTAGGTCTGGACTAAATTGTAGTATTTGAAACGGTTTTGGACGAAACCGTTTTTTTCCCATTATCTTTCCCTGCCCATCTTTTTGGTGGTAGTGGCTAAATTCCTATTTCTTGCCAAACATTTCCTGGTCGCTATAGAATTTGAAACTCTCCGATTTATACTTGAATTAGGAGAAATCCCTTATATATAGTTCGGTCTCAGCACAAAAGTGATATCTTCTTTGGATGAAAAAAACTTCTTCAGAAACTATAAATTTGGCTAAAGATCATTAACATGGAAGAAAACACCGATCATCACAAACATATTAAACCCAATACGTGTCCGGAACACGAAGAAGAAACAGTTTCTCAGTCTGATTTGTTTCTTCCTCAACTTAATCTTGTCATGCTACTTTGTTCTTGGTTTCCGTCGTCATCATCCGAAGACAGTTTAGATGAATATGAAAATAGAAATAAGAAAAACTTAAATAGTGGTGCACGTAAAGCAAATTTTCGCTCGAGATCACGGAGTTATTGTAATCGAGAAAACAAGCCAAGGTCTTATCATACAAAAATTAGAGATTGCAGGCATTCCAGAACGATGTAAAGAAAAGAAGTTGTTGTTGATGAGGTTGACAATTCTTTGAGTTGGTCTTTGTGCATTCTTCAGGATTTTCATTGGTTGTGCTTAATTTTGGGAATTTATATAATTTTGGGGGTATTTATGAGCAATAGAACTCATGAGAATATGTACATTTACATTAAAAAAAACCAAATGATTACAACATATTACGATATCTTTATCTTTTCATTATGCCAACTTTCACTTTTTTCAGAAATGGAGGGAGTACAAGCTTACCACCTTTGCAATCAGTTACATATTTTGCACCATTAAATGATCGAATGAATCGAAATCTGTCTCAAATACTACTAATAGCTAGTCTTGTCGAGCGTTAAACCTGAAAAACTCGATTGTACCAGATAGAATGAAGCGTCATGTGAAAGATGTCATACTTCACCGGTTTATTATGCCAAAGAAAATGTTGTTGCACCATCTTCACCCTCTTGTGCATCTCTATATACTTCTCCTCTGGTATTGAAAGAAGTATTTTCTTCAAATTGGGAATATCTTTCTCTGCGACGATAACCGCAAATGACTCCCAATCTAACACCTCAAAGAACGGTAGTACATAGTTATCAGATATAATCACCGGGACACACTCGAAGAAGATTGCCTCGACCACCCTTGGACTAGCCACCTCGTACCCTTTGGCAGAAATGCAGTACTTGCTCGTCTTCATGCGTTGAATGTAACTCATTTGTCCAGTGACAGTTTTATTCATCTTGCCATAGATTTGCATGTCAGGGTCTTTATTCTCCCAGAATGCTAGTAGGATAGGTCGGAGATATCCATGTATATTTCCTGCGAAGAAAGCCAGAGTTTGTCTCTTTGAAGGAGGTTCCCCTCCAATATCTTTAAGAAGGTCATGTTCTGAAAGAACCAATGTTTCAGCAAGAGCGACATCCTTTCCTAAAACGAAATCTTCATTGACATCAGAATTGCAGAAAGCTCTTATGCATCCATTCATGAACGGTCTTGTCATTATTGGGGCCTAAGAAAATAAATACCGTTAGAATAATACTAAATCTTCAAAGACGAAGAACGTAGGAGAAGTTGAGAAGAATACATACCCAGTCATGGCAAGCAGTAAAGAAATGATCTGCTCCACCAGTTCTATTCCAGAAAGGATATTTATCCTTGATAATGTCCAAGTAGTCGCTCAATAACTTGATAAAGTTCGATTTGTCGCGTATTTTATGATCATACAAACTGCTGTACCTAATTCTTTCTGAACTAAAAGGTAAGTAAAACAGGTGAGCTTTCGTCGGGTCCTGAACAACAACTCTTTCGTGTTCCTCCATCTGTTTCATAAACCATCCTTCAGACGCATATACTCCCCAAAGTTTTGGGTCATGGAAAAATGGTTTCTCACCTTCCTTGTAAATGTAAACTTTCAGCATCTGTTCCATTAGCTCGTAGCTCCTGTTGTACATGCATTAATATTTAGAGCTAGCTTTTGAAACTATGACGAACTTAGTAATGTCTAATTATTTGCCTAATTAAAGACAGTACTCGAGGATCAATTAGTTAAGTTCTTATATTCGAAAGAGAAATCTAGAAAGCATGCATTTAATATAACTAATACGTACCGATGTCCTGCAGCACGAAGTTATGGTATTTCAGTATTAATCCTGCTAATCAACAAGTCTTACCTTTTGAATGTGGAAAGGTTGCGGTAAATAGGAGCATAGAGATCGTTATCGTTCTTTATAATAGGAGCGTTCTCAATCTCTGACTTTACAGCAAGCATTTCCTGATCCTGTTCCGAAGACCATTTAGATTTAGGTGTCTGCAACCAAACAACAATGTTTAACATTTTTATGCACTTAAAGTACGCTTCCATGGTCAAAAAAATAACAAACAAAGACGAAAAAATTATACCGTTGAATGGGAAGAAGGAGCAGCAAGATTTTTAAGCAATAAACGACTCATTGCAGAAATTGACGTTGTACTCTTGGGAATCATCTGCATCCAAGTCTTCTTTAAACGATTACTAGGCGGAATCATCTCAGCCAACATCGTTGTTATTGATTTCTGAGACATGTTCTTTGCACAATCGCTAGTCTCAGTACCATCATCGCTTGGAGTGGCCATAGTTGAATCATAACAGGGCGTAGAATTATCAAGAGAAGAAGAATCTCTAGCTGAAGCATTATTAGCAAGAATCAAAATACGAAATACATTCCCATGATAAGGGGTAAAGAAAATTTGAACTGCGAAAAAAGCAGAACAAGTGATGACTACAAAAAATAGTAACAGTTTCCTCGTCTCAACTCCTCTCAATGGCTGCCCGTGAAATGGAAGCGAAAGCTCCATATCCACAATTATATGGTAATCAAACTTGTATTTTCAGAGTTTTATAACCTCGAAAAATGTCTCTGCAAATAAGTTTTTGTATAAGAGCAAGCAAATAATTTGTGGTTATTGCTTGTTGTGTCATCAGTGAGACATTTCATTATTCAAATAAAGTCTACAACATGGAAAAATAATCAAATCTTACTAGAAGATTCGTCTGTTTAGAAAAAGCCTTTAAATTTTGTTGTGGTACCGCACAACCGTTCAACGTTTCACGTTTTGAGTACAAATATTTCTTTGTTTATCATTTTTTTTTCATCGACGTGTGTTTGGTTGTTCTCGTAATCTCTACTGAATCATTATCCTGTCCGGCCAAATCCTTCTTTTTTATTTTATTTTGCACAAATCGGACAGGAAGAGATTCCTTGACTTCAGGTAGAATTTTCGAATGAATATTCGCCTCGTACATTTGGAAAAGGGATACTATAACTTTTTCATTTTAACCTAACAGGGTAATAACAGGGTAAAATGAAAAAGTGAGGTTGAATGTGTTACTCCATTGTCCATTCGTATGGCAGATATGGGAACACTTTCTTCATCAGTTAGGCATTGCTTGGGTTCATCCGACGTCCGTTCTCGAGTTCTTATAGAAGTGAAAATTGAAGGTATCTATCAAACCTCTTGTCTTTTTGAGATATTGTTTGCCGTTTGCTATATGGTGGGTTGTGTGGTTGGAAAGGAATGATATTGTGATTGCTAAGAAACAAGTTAGAAATCCTTTAAACTCTCTTATTGTAGAAATCAAAGTGTTGCTTCTTAGTTGGTCGATTAATATCGATTCTTTTAAAAATATCAAGTTGGATGATTTTGTATTTGATTGGGAAAGGTTGTTTAGAGAATAGTTTGATGTAAGCTCTCTAAGCACCTTGATCAACTCTTCTTGTATCTTTGAGGGTGCTATCTTGGCACCCTTTCTTATTTATTTGAACTTTGCCTTTTTCAATAAAAATGTTGAATGTGTTACGAGTTAGTTAACTGGTATTTCCTAGCTATAAATTTATCTTTCAAAGAAATACCTTTGGGGTTACCTGCAACATAGTATGGTAAATTTGGTTTCTTAGTTGAGGCTGTGCGGCAAAGAAACCAGATTACCAGATTACTTTGAGCAGTAATGTAAAACAGCTATCTGGCCAACAGGCAGTTCTGAACCTAGACCACTTTCATCTGAAGCAATACAAGCTAGCTAGTTTTTGAACTTCGCCAAGGATGCTGATAGGTCCTCCGAAACGTTCCAACCATCCCTGCCATCAGGGTTCAACGGAATCTCGGAGTTCCCGGTTGGAATTACCAAGGAAGAATTCTGGAAAATAAATATTATAGAGATCTGGACAATTGCATTGAAAATCCATTGTGGTTGCAGGATTTCCTACAACCACACCCCTCCAAGATTATACAGTGTTCTAATCGAATTCCATGATCGATTAACAAAGTTTTATTTATTTTTCTGAAGAATCTTATAAGAGTAATGAGAGTACAAGAAAATCAAAATAGCTCTAGACTTTCTCTCTCCTATTTGTTCTCCTCTAACTCTCCAAAAAGATCTTTCTCATCTTGACTCTGCTTGGTCCTTGTTTATGGGTAAAAATCGTTTCCGCCGATTTCGGTAAATTCGGTAGGTGAGTGAGAAACTGGTTCAAACCCTAAACAAATGTGCTGCACGTGAGCACTATAGATTCGAGAGATCAATCTGTACAAGTCCGGCCTAAACCAAGAAATGGCCGTTCCAGACTTTGCTTCGGTCACAAAGTGGGGGAAAAGGGTTGATTTGGGGAGGGAAGCAAAGAAAGGTGTTGAGACCAGAATAATTACGGGGGAGTAGTGTCTCGACTTGTATCAGAAAGTGAAAGCTTCGGAAGCTTGCAAGAGATGAAAGCTTTTTGGAGAGCTTGCAAAGTTGCCTTTTCTGAGAGTGTTGTATTTTTCTCCTGACCGAGACTTGTTGTCTGGTGGAAATAGGTAAGACCTATTTATACAAGCCGAGGTTGAAACGTACCCTGGCCTCATGAAGGAAGAGAGTAAAGGGTGAAATAATGGGAGGAGGTGGTAACCGCAAGGTGTTTATGGGTGAAAATGTTTTCACCATTATTTCCTCATTTATTTGACCGCTTTATTCCTATTCACGCTTTCTTAATGTGAGCGTAGTGTACGTTGCATGCTGTGACCGCCAAACCAAAACCCTAGAAAGCATCCCCCAGTTTGTGTTGATGTCTCGAGTGTTGGTTGCACCTTGAGTGCAAGTGGCGCTGCTAGAGGCGCATATGGCATGTGCCACTGGCATGTGCGGAATGCCTTTGTTGCGGGTTGCACCTTGAGTGCAAGTGGCAATGCCAGAGCTGCTAGTGGCGTGTGTGGCATGTGCGGAATGCTTGTACGTTGAGTGTAAGTGGCAATGCCAGAGATGCTAGTGGCGTGTATGGCAAGTGCCAAAGGCGTGTGCGGAATGCCTTGATGGTAGGTTGCACGGTTTGCAAGTTAGGCTACCAGCGTGCGTGTTTGGCATGTGTCAATGGCACGCATGGCCATTAGGGCTATGTCTTGGTAAGAAAAGCTACCAGAGATGCATGTTAGCATGTGCCAATGGCATGCGTGGCCAACTTGGGTCACAACCTGGTAGGAAAAGCTACCAGCGAGCGTGTTGGCATGTGCCAATGGCATGCGTGGCCAATTTGGGTCGCGCCCTGGTAGGAAAAGCTACCAAAAGAGCGTGTTGGCATGTGCCAATGGCATGCGTGGCCAATTTGGGTCGCGCTCCGGTAGGAAAAGCTACCGAGAGCGTGTTGGCATGTGCCAATGGCATGCGTGGCCAATTTGGGTCGCGCCCGGTAGGAAAAGCTACCGGCGAGCGTGTTGGCATGTGCCAATGGCATGCGTGGCCAATTTGGGTCGCGGCCTGATAGGAAAAGCTACCAGCGAGCGTGTTGGCATGTGCCAATGGCATGCGTGTCCAATTTGGGTCGCGGCCTGGTAGTAAAAGCTAGGAAAAGATACCAGCGAGCGTGTTGGCATGTGCCAATGGCATGCGTGGCCAATTTGGGTCGCGGCCTGGTAGGAAAAGCTACCAGCGAGCGTGTTGGCATGTGCCAATGGCATGCGTGGCCAATTTGGGTGGCTCCCTGGTAGGAAAAGCTACCAGCGAGCGTGTTGGCATGTGCCAATGGCATGCGTGGCCAATTTGGGTAGCGCCCTGGTAGGAAAAGCTACCAGCGAGCGTGTTGGCATGTGGCCAATGGCATGCGTGGCCAATTTGGGTCGCGCCCTGGTGAGAAAAGCTACCAGCGAGCGTGTTGGCATGCGCCAATGGCATGCGTAGCCAATTTGGCCTAGGTTGCATGGTTTGCAAGCCTAGGTACGGGCGCTACTTTGGCATGGCGCGGCTAGGGCCAAGGTAAGGGTGTTTGGCTTGGCGTGGCGTGACCAGCGTATCTAGGGCCAAGGCAGAGTGTGTTTGGCATGGCGCGGCTAGCTTGGGCAAGGTGTGGCTGGCATGATTTGCCATTGGCACGGAGGTGCGCCTAGCATGGTTGGCATGCTTTGGCGCATTTTGTGTGGCTGGCATGATTTGCCATTGGCATAGAGGTGCGGCTAGCATGGTTGGCATGCTTCGGTGCGTTTGGTATGGCTGGCATGATTTTCCATTGGCATGGAGGTGCGGCTTGCATGGTTGGCATGCTTCGGCGCGTTTGGTATGGCTGGCATGATTTGCCATTGGCATAGAGGTGCGGCTAGCTTAGGCTAGGTGTGGCTGGCATGATTCGCCACTGGCACGGAGGTGCGGTTAGCATGGTTGGCATGCTTTGACGCGTTTGGTGTGACTAGCATAGCTAGGGCCAAGGCAGAGTGCGTTTGGCATGGCGCAACTAGCTTGGGCTCGGTGTGGCTGGCATGATTTGCCATTGGCACGGAGGGGAATTAGGGTTTTTTTCGTTGTAACCCTAATTTGAAAAAATACCCCCTATTAATTACTGACTACATGCATTAAATGTCCTAATAAATGTGTCACCGGTGACATTAGGTTATTTGGGGTTTTACGATTTTACCCTTTGTTTAAAAACCACCATCAACATTAAGTCTCCTGCTTAGCTCGGAACAGGAGCTTTGTTGCGAGGTAAGCATAAGATGGTGACAAATTATCAACCGCAAATCGTAAAGAGAATTGAGGAGGCTTGTATGACCTTTTTTATAAATAGGATTTGGAATCCTTGCCTCTGGCAGTTTTGCGCAAATCGGGAGGCTGGCACAATTGGGAATTTAGCGTCGTGAGGGACGGGAAGTCAGGCGGCATTGAGAAGTTGTTACGAGTTGGGAAACTGAGCGTGCTAGTCAAGGACCGCGCAAAAAATGGGAAGCTGATCGTTCTAGCTGGCGTGACTTGAGTTGGGAAACTGAGCGTGCTAGCTGGCGGGACCGGCGCAAGGTGGGGAAGCTGAGCGTGCTAGCTGGCGTGACTTGGGCGGCGTTGGGAAGTTGTTGCGAGTTGGGAAACTGAGTGTGCTAGCTGGCGGGACCGGCGCAAGGTGGGGAAGCTGAGCGTGCTAGCTGGCGTGACTTGGGCGGCGTTGGGAAGTTGGGCGCAATTGGTGGGACCGGTGCAACTTGGGCAACGTTGGGAAGTTGGGCGCCCTTGTGGGCCGTTCCTTATATGCACGATTTTTGGTATAGGGAATTCCTTCCCTATTTCAGAATCTCCACGCCCATATATATAAAATCCCTTTCTCTCATCTTTGTTCTTCCATCTTTTCATAATAGCGGCAGAGTCATAAAGAAAAACCGCTTTCCAGGTATGTCTTCCAGTACTTCTCTTGTTTCCCTTTTCATGTAGGTGCAAACCCTAAAAGTAGGCGTTTTTATAATCCTTGCAATGATATTGTGCATATGACTTGTTGGCGTGCTTCTTGTAGAAAATATTGTATATATGCACCCAAGGGAAATACTGTATATATGATTCGAACTCGTAGAAAAACGCTCATTATATAATTTTGAACCCGAAGAAGGATACCATAGACGCATTCGAGCCCGTAGAAAATACTGCGTACATAGTCTTGAACCCGAAGAAGGATACTGCAGACGCACTTGAGCCCGTATAAAATACACAAAATTGGTTAAAAAGACCAAAATTAAAATTTCCTGGGTGAAAAGGACAGTCAGATTTAGATACTGTTTAAATGGACAAAATTTTAAAAATAGGCAGGATGTAACCAGTTTCATCCTGTCCATTTTCAATTATTTTTTATTTTTTTTATTTTACACAGGATGCATCCAGTTTCATCCTTGCTATTTTTTAAGTTTAAGCCAGGATGAATCCAGTTTCATCCTCGCTATTATTTTTTTGTCCATTTCACCCATAAAATTTTTTACTCGTCCATTTGAACCGTGTTTTAAATTTTTTTGGACAAATGACCCATTTTCCGTATAAAATACTGTGTATATAATTTTTTGAACCCTGAAGAAGATACCACGTGTGCATTTTCGAACCCGTAGAGAATACTGTATATGTGCTTCATATGACTTCGAACCCATAGGAAATATTGCATATATGAATTTCGGACTTGAAGAAAATACTGCGCGGGCAGTTTTGAACCCGTAGAAAAATGCTTCATATATAATTTTGAACCCGAAGAAGGATACCATAGACGCATTCGAGCCCGTAGAAAAATACTGCGTACATAGTCTTGAACCCGAAGAAGGATACTGCAGACGCACTTGAGCCCGTATAAAATACTGCGTATATAATTTTTTGAACCCTGAAGAAGATATTGCGTGTGCATTTTCGAACCCGTAGAGAATACTGTATATGTGCTTCATATGACTTCGAACCCATAGGAAATATTGCATATATGAATTTCGGACTTGAAGAAAATATCACATGCAGTTTGAACCCATAGAAAAATGCTTCATATATAATTTTGAACCCGAAGAAGGATACCATAGACGCATTCGAGCCCGTAGAAAATACTGCGTATATAATTTTGAACCCTGAAGAAAATACTGCGTGTGCAGTTTTGAACCCGTAGAGAATACACCCTCTCTCTTCTTTTTTTTTTAGGTTTTCCTTTTGTTGGGTGCGGTTATGTATCAGGGAGATAATTTCGTCTTTCTCCGTGTGCAGATAGATATCTCGTTACTAACTTGTTATGAAGAAATCCGACAAGATGTTACCTGAACAAAATTTCGCCTCATCGAAGGATGTTCATAGTTCCAAACCAAACACGGATGACGAATTCTTTGCTAGACCCTCGCCCCTGCTCGGAAGAATCACCCGTGTTTCATGCCAATTTTGTTAACCTAGTGGTGAAGATGAAAAGAAGACACGTTCGGTTCGCCTGAGAGGACACCATACGGTTGTCTTCATAAAGGGGTATATTCTTCTTCCAACATTGATTTCAGGATGTGTCAAATCCCATTGCGTTCTTTTGATAGATGGGTTGAGTTCATGGTGAGTAGGAAGCACATAAATACCAACTTGACTTGAGCGCAGATTATTGATGTCTTTGTCGAGCTTGATGAAATCTCCAGTTAGGAAGGATATCCCGGGCTTGGTTGCTTTCATCTCCAGATGGTGTTCGGACACCCATACGATCATATGTAGATGGGGTGAAATAACTTTCTCCTTGGAGAGTGTGGCTCTCTTCTTGAATCTTCCAGCAATCGGAATCTTAATATCCGATTGTCTGAAGGTGAGGAGAAGATGCGGGAAGACCTTACCGCTAAGTTGGGAGATTACGCTCGAAAAGACTCCACTTCGAAGTCGAAGGATTCTGTCCGGAAAGAGGATGAAAGGTGCTTTTACAGCTGGTGGATATCTCAATGGTTTCCGGACGAGCTGGAACCTAAACAGAAAAGCAGTGATCTTCATGTTGCAGCATTTTTGGCTCTCTGGTTGTCTAGAGACATTTTTTATGACGGTTCTGGCAAGAAGGAAATAAGACCAGAGTTGCTAGTGATTGATGTGAAGTTAGCAAAAGCTGAAGTTCTTCCCATTGGCAAGCTATTCCTTGGTTCCCTGTACGTGCATCTGGATCACCTAGTTGCGAACATGTGAGTTTCGAATGGTTTCATGAAAGTGGATTCATATGTGCACGTTGCTTTTCTGCAAGACTGGCTATGGGATCACTTTGAGAAGTATGCTCCGAAACCGTTGCCTTCGATTCCCGCGAGTTGGGGCGGCTCCCGAATTCTTTTATGGGTGAACAAGCGTCCAAGAGTTGGCATGAGCTTGGTTAGTTTTCTCGATAAGTCGCATGAAATCAGTTTTCGCCCATGGGAGCCGGTCCATAGGTCGATGACTCAAATTGACACCTTTGCTTCTGCTCCGATCATGTCTTTATCTTCTGACGGCAACTTGAGTATTGGTGAAAACTTGTTTATTCAAAGCTGCATGTCCGGCTATATGCCGTCTTTCTTCATGGGGTCTTTCCGAAAAGCTGCTTACAATATTGACCGTCTTTGCTCGTCACATGGGTTTCGATCAAGGGGTGCCTCTTGCTTACCGGTGGTGGTTCCTACGGATTCATTGCATGCCGCCCTCAATGTCAGTGCCCTTGAGCCGAGTATCCGCCTTCCCTTCTTTCAGACGGGAAGAGTAACTTCGACGACTTTTGGCTATAATGAGTTCTGGTATGATGAGTTCACTATGATCCAAGATTTTGTAAATAACGTGGTGGAGAATGTTCGTTGTAAACCTTCCCCGGCAGTTTTGAAGAAGTATCCAATGTTGAGAGATCCCAAGCGAAAGTTTCCTGACAACTCGGAAAGTCCCCAGGCAAAGGAACAGAGAACGAAGAATCGTCTTTGGCGGGTTCCTAAGGTTTCAAAAGATCCTTCCGCAGCTCTCGTGTCTTTCAGTTCTTCCAATAACCAAGTATGTGTCGCCTCCTTGTTGGTTTGTCTTCTCCTTGTTGGTTTGTCTTAAAACACGTGAATTTCTGCTGAAAACATGTGTCTTGTTTCTTCCAGGGCTTCGGTAGTGTTAATGCTTTCGCGCCCTTGCACGTTGCCGGGAGACGGAAATTTCTTCGAAGAATTCCAGGCGGACCGAGCCTACTCATAGCGGTGATGAGTCAGAGAAAGAAGAAAGTTCGACAAGTGAGAGTGATTCCTCTGGCAGCACTGGCTCTTTTTCGGGAAGTGGTTCGGTAAGTTTCGCGCTTCTTTTCTTCCTTCTTCCGTTTCTTCTTTTGAAAAATGTCTAACTCAAGTTCGCAGGAGGAATCCGGTTCGGAGGACGATTCTGGGGTGGAGCCACACGAAAACTTGCCTTTGGTGACCACCGCCGGTGACTTGGAGATGGGAGTTAGCCAATTTCCGGGCACAGATGTGGTTCAAACGGTGGATGATTCTCTGATGGTTGCTGCCGTAGACATGGAAGAAGACCCTTTGCGAGTCATGAGGCCGGTTGCAGGCGCCATTTTGATCCCCCGTACTTGGTTCCTTATCCAGTCATGTCTTTGGTTGGCGGTTTCAGCGTCTTTGGCTAAGTATGAGGCGTTGTACACCGAATCTGGGAGAAGTACGGACATATGGCCACAACCAAGAAGGTCACTAGTCGATTTGCGCTGGTTAAGCGTATGGAAGAGGCTTTATCTTCCATCGAGGATATGCGTGAGGTGACTGGTCATACCGTTTCTGAAGACGTTATTGCCGACTGGGAGCACCATCGCGACGTGTGCGTAGAAAAGGAGTTCAACGCTTCGTGGTTTGTCGAAGGCCTTGCTGAGATCCAGAAGTCGAAAGATGCAGCAATTGAAAGCCTTTCTGCAGAGGAGATTGCACGACAGGAGGTAGAACTCAAAAATCTTTCCAAGATGTTAACTATGAAGAGAGCGGCTCTTGAAGACGCAAATTTAACTTTCTCCAAGAAAAGCAGACCTTTGTTGGATGATTTTCCTTGAATGTTTCTCTGTTAAACTTTCATTTAGGTTCTTTTTTTTTTTTTTTTTTTTTTTTTTTTTGAAAAACATATTGGATGTCTGGTTCAAGGTTCGACTGGTTTTGATAGACAGCTGGTAGCTTTTGAGGATATTGGATTATTTCTGGGATGAATGGTTTTGATAATATAACTCTGATCATGTTTTGTGAAAGGACTATTGCTTTTATGAAAGTGTGTGCTAGCAATAGGCACAAGATGCAGTAATATGACGGTTTTATTAAGAACCTAAAAATAGATCGTATATCTTGCCCAGTCTAAATTTACTCACTCCATAGGTTTTTGCGAACACGCCCCTCTCGATGTAAAAGGCGGCTTTGCTGGTAGCATCGCTAGCAAGTCCCCAATCGCTGGTAGCATCTTCAGAGTCCCCAGTTTTCTGGTGTAGTTTTTACAACTGGTAACCGGGTTGTCTGGAAGTTGACTCGGATTGAGTCGCCTTCCCCTACCATATTGACATCTGGGTCTAAGAACGAGATCGACAGTCTGACATTGTAGCTGATAGATCAATCCTCCCGCTGTGGTCGCCAATTGTTTATGGGTAAAAATCGTTTCCGCCGATTTTGGTAAATTCGATAGGTGAGTGAGAAACTGGTTCAAACCCTAAACAAATATGCTGCACGTGAGCACTTTATAGATTCGAGAGATCAATCTGTACAAGTCCAGCCTAAACCAAGAAATAGTTGTTCCAGACTTGCTTCAGTCACAAAGTGGAGGAGAAGGGTTGATTTGGGGAGGGAAGCAAAGAAAGGTGTTGAGACCAGAATAATGCAGGAGAGTAGTGTCTCGACTTGTATCGAAAGTGAAAGCTTCGGAAGCTTGCAAGAGATGAAAGCTTTTGGAGAGCTTGCAAAGTTTCCTTTTAAGAGTGTTGTATTTTTCTCTGACCGAGACTTGTTGTCTGGTGGAAATAGGCAAGACCTATTTATACAAGTCGAGGTTGAAACGTACCCTGGCCTCATGAAGGAAGAGAGTAAAGGGTGAAATAATGGGAGGAGGTGGTAACCGCAAGGTGTTTATGGGTGAAAACGTTTTCACCATTATTTCCTCATTTATTTGACCGCTTTATTCATATTCACGCTTTCTTAATGTGAGCGTAGTGTACACTCGCATCTTTGTGACCGCCAAACCAAAACCCTAGAAAGCATCCCCGTTTGTGTTGATGTCTCGAGTGTTGGTTGCACCTTGAGTGCAAGTGGCGCTGCTAGAGGCGCATGTGGCATGTGCCACTAGCATGTGCGGAATGCCTTTGTTGCGGGTTGCACCTTGAGTGCAAGTGGCAATGCCAGAGCTGCTAGTGGCGTGTGTGCCATGTGCCAATGGCATGTGCGGAATGCTTGTACGTTGAGTGTAAGTGGCAATGCCAGAGTTGCTAGTGGCGTGTATGGCAAGTGCCAATGGCGTGTGCTGAATGCCTTGATGGTAGGTTGCACGGTTTGCAAGTTAGGCTACCAGCGTGCGTGTTTGGCATGTGTCAATGGCACGCATGGCCATTAGGGCTATGTCCTGGTAAGAAAAGCTACCAGCGATGCATGTTGGCATGTGCCAATGGCATGCGTGGCCAACTTGGGTCACGACCTGGTAGGAAAAGTTACCAGCGAGCGTGTTGTCATGTGCCAGTGGCATGCGTGGCCAATTTAGGTAGCGCCCTGGTAGGAAAAGCTACCAGCGAGCGTGTTGGCATGTGCCAATGGCATGCGTGGCCAATTTGGGTCGCGCCCTGGTAGGAAAAGCTACCAGCGAGCGTGTTGGCATGTGACAATGGCATGCGTGGCCAATTTGGGTCGCGCCCTGGTAGGAAAAGCTACCAGCGAGCGTGTTGGCATATGCCAATGGCATGCGTGTCCAATTTGGGTCGCGTCCTGGTAGGAAAAGCTACCAGCGAGCGTGTTGGCATGTGCCAATGGCATGCGTGGCCAATTTGCGTCGTGCCCTGGTAGGAAAAGCTACCAGCGAGCATGTTGGCATGTGCCAATGGCATGCGTGGCCAATTTGGGTAGCGCCCTGGTAGGAAAAGCTACCAGCGAGCGTGTTGGCATGTGCCAATGGCATGCGTGGCCAATTTGGGTCGCGCCCTGGTTGGAAAACCTACCAGCGAGCATGTTGGCATGTGCCAATGGCATGCGTGGCCAATTTGGGTAGCGCCCTGGTAGGAAAAGCTACCAGCGAGCGTGTTGGCATGTGCCAATGGCATGCGTGGCCAATTTGGGTCGCGCCCGGTAGGAAAAGTCACCGGCGAGCGTGTTGGCATGTGCCAATGGCATGCGTGGCCAATTTGCGTCTCGCCCTGGTAGGAAAAGCTACCAGCGAGCATGTTGGCATGTGCCAATGGCATGTGTGGCCAATTTGGGTCGCGCCCTGGTGAGAAAAGCTACCAGCGAGCGTGTTGGCATGTGCCAATGGCATGCGTGTCCAATTTGGCCTAGGTTGCATGGTTTGCAAGCCTAGTTACGGGCGCTACTTTGGCATGGCGCGGCTAGGGCCAAGGTAAGGGTGTTTGGCTTGGCGTGGTGTGACCAGCGTAGCTAGGGCCAAGGCAGAGTGTGTTTGGCATGGCGCGGCTAGCTTGGGCAAGGTGTGGCTGGCATGATTTGCCATTGGCACGGAGGTGCGGCTAGCATGGTTGGCATGCTTTGGCGCGTTTGGTGTGGCTGGCATGATTTGCCATTGGCATAGAGGTGCGGCTAGCATGGTTGGCATGCTTCGGCGTGTTTGGTATGGCTGGCATGATTTGCCATTGGCATAGAGGTGCGGATAGCATGGTTGGCATGCTTCGGCGCGTTTGGTATGGCTAGCAAGATTTGCCATTGGCATAGAGGTGCTGCTAGCATGGTTGGCATGCTTCGGCGCGTTTGGGATGGCTGGCATGATTTTCCATTGGCATAGAGGTGCGGCTAGCATGGTTGGCATGCTTCGGCGCGTTTGGTATGACTGGCATGATTTTCCATTGGCATAGAGGTGCGGCTAGCATGGTTGGCATGCTTCGGCGCGTTTGGTATGGCTGGCATGATTTGCCATTGGCATAGAGGTGCGGCTAGCTTAGGCTAGGTGTGGCTGGCATGATTTTCCATTGGCACGGAGGTGCGGTTAGCATGGTTGGCATGCTTTGGCGCGTTTGGTGTGACTAGCATAGCTAGGGCCAAGGCAGAGTGCGTTTGGCATGGCGCAGCTAGCTTGGGCTAGGTGTGGCTGGCATGATTTGCCATTGGCACGGAGGGGAATTAGGGTTTTGTTCGTTGTAACCCTAATTTGAAAAAATACCCCCTCTTAATTACTGACTACATGCATTAAATGTCCTAATAAATGTGTCACCGGTGACATTAGGGTATTTGGGGTTTTACGATTTTACCCTTTGTTTAAAAACCACCATCAACAGTCCTTTATATAGGATATTATATAGTGGATGACAGCTAAGCCAGCCTTTATTTTCGGATCTGATCTGCGTCATTCTCGCAAACTTACAAGGGTTTTCTTCGCAAGTTAATCTCGATCTTCGCAGAAACTTCACACTTTCCTCATGATTAAGCTGACGTCATTCGCTACATCAATTCTCTAACACTCTGTGATGGCCTTCGCAACCACCTTTTAGTTAAAACTTCGCTGAGATATAACTGTTGCGAGATTCTGCTCCTACATCCATGGCCAATTCGGCAATACTTGGGTCAAAAAAATAAAAACAACTACAACAACAAAAAACATCGTACAAATAAATGATTGAGATCAAATGCGACGAACAAATAAACTGTTGTTTAGAGGTGCCAGGTATGTAAAAACCCACAAGAACCCCATAATGTTTGAATGGAAATTAATATTCATTTGGACAAATAGAAAGATAAAACCATTTAGCAGCTACCTTGCAGCAGTATGTGTGGAAACTAATTTCATTTCTATTAACTGCTGCTGCTGCTACTGGGCGTAGCAGCACTATCTATTGAGAGTAAGCTCTCCTTGTAAACATCGTATCTAAATATATCGCCTAGACCTTCCAAAGAGGCATCAATAATTTCTATATCCTTCATCTCTTTTGTAAGAAAGTTGACAAACACCATATCACGTCCAAAACCACATAGAAAACCAAACACTCCATTTTTTGTAATTGCCCTGTTGGGGTTCAGAGCCATCTAAACATGCTAATTAATTAATCTTGCGGAAATAAACTAGCTAACAAGAAACATTTTATCTCTCGGATTGCTCCATGAACCTCACTACAATCTAGGATATGAAGAAGAGAAATAGGACCAAATAGATGCAAGCCATAAACATAAGCAACAAGAAATAAAGTACTCACGGATTTAACGTGGTTCAACAATATACACAATGTGTGAATATTGTCTACATCCACCAAACGGCTACGACCTCTTTCTTTATTATAGAACCACAAATTGAGAATTATACAAGAATTGAATAATCAATTAATCGAGTCACCACAATGTGACCAAACACAAGAACTCTCACAAACGCCCTATAAATCCAAAGTAGTGTCTTCACCCATACGAGATTATATTTACCACATTATCTACCACAACGAGATGATCTTCTCTCCACACACTGACATATGAATACTCCAAGATGATCTACCACATTATATACCACATTATCTAGCACCACCACGATGATCTTCTCCTCAAAAGGATGTCTTACCAACATCTCCATATGAATACTCCATAACGACATATCTTCCAACATCGATAAGCATTCCATAAGCACCATAATGATGTACTCCTTCCACCATTAATGGTCTCTTATATCCACCCCAAAAGGTTGGATGAATTCCTCACATCTCTAATCTCTAATGAGAATTTCATTGAGAACTCATAACTAAACTAATAGCCTAGACCTCCTTATATAGGAGTCACAAACTTATCCTACAAGAAGGTTTCCTTAACTTAGCTATTAAGGTCCTAAACTTTAGGATCAAGTAATGGTTTTTAGAGTTTATCTCCAAATCAATGACCGACTGAGTTTTGCTTGGGTCCACATTCACCGACCAAGCTTGGGAGAAACCAAAGTGACCGAACTTAATTAATATGAGTTTGTATTAAACTCAAACTTCTACGGACCTACCAATAATTCTCCACCTCGGATCTTGCATTTATGCATGAGACGATCAACTTGTTATCCCTCCATCTTCTAAACATCGATTGCACCATCACTGGGTGCCTACATATCCTCAATAGGAATCAAACCGACATGTAGTTCACCCAAAATGTTTCGTAGAACCTCCACCAGAAGAGACCAAACCAAACTTGAATGTCACCAACTCAAACTTAACAATCCAACCTATCGGTTATTGTACAAATCTCCACCAAATTGATTTCTTTAAGTTTCGAAATGTTAAATTTAAGCACATCTTTCATACAACTTGTTTCTGTTTTTGGAGGACCTAGTATATATACAACATCTAACAACGGTACTGGCTGTGCATCCACTATGTTTTTTATCGATTTGAATTGTCAAGAATGCATAGATTCTCGTAAATTATATAATGTATAGATTTCATCATAATTTATCAACTAAATCCGGATGGTGGGAGTAGTAATTTGTCTAGACCAAGCAAAGGATCTTGGGTTTACTAATTTCCTTATCTTTTTTAATCTCCTAGTGTTCTAAGTTTATTTCCAAAGAGATATCAACAAAGGGAAAATGTCTAGAGATTGCAAATCTATACATAGTATTCGGACTTCATCCGTACCATCATGGTACTTACCTGTGTTGAAATATACACCGTATCTTTGATATCTTTGATATCTTAGATATTATTCTTATATATTTTGTGTATTCATTAGTTTACATTTTCAGTTATTTTGTTTCCTTTTATTATGTTGTAATCTTGTATAAGAGTCTGTTGTAATCTCTTGGTTTGAGATTATTGAATATAGAGAAAACCATTACAGAATCATCTGTGTCATGACAAATCTTGACATGGCATCAGAGCCAAAATCGATCTGAAATCCATTTCCGCTGCAAATCAAAACCAGAGTTGTGAGGTATCCTTTTTCATATTGATCCCGTTTTTTATTTACATATCCTAGTTCAGAAATCTTTTTCTCTATCATGTCTCGTGAAGATATCCAACCCATTACTTTCAAGCTAGATGGTACCAACTATAATCATTGGTCCTTTTTGATGAGAAGTTTTCTCAAAGGCAAGAGTATGTGGAAGTATATTGATAGCAAAGAGAAGTGTCCTAAACCAAGTAGCACCATTCAGAGTAAGGAGGCACCATTAAAAGATCCTATGGAAGAATGGGAAATCAACAATCATAGGATCCTCACTTGGATCGGCAACACAGTGATCACTTCTATTAGTATGAAGTTAACCAGTTTTGACGTAGCAAAAGAAGCGTGGGATTTTCTCGAGAAGAGGTACACCCAAATAAATTTTGCTCAAAGGTATAATCTAGAACAAGACATTCGTTTGTTGAAACAACAACATGATCAGACTGTGACTGACTTTTATTCAAAGATGTCACTTATTTGGAATCAACTGGCTCTCATGGAACCAAAATGGACAGCTGACATAGAGTTATGGCAGAAATATAGAGAAGAGTCTCGGCTTGTTCAATTGTTGATGGCGTTAAGAGAAGAATTTGAATCAGCCAGAGCGTCAATTCTCCATCGATCTCCTCTTCCAACAGTAAAAGTTGCACTTTCAGAGAAATTCGTAAAGGAATCAAACCAGATGTTGCAACCGTGCTTGCTGTTCCTTCAAGTCTTAATTTTCAGAGAAATTCTTCATCCTATCGTGACTTGTCTCAAGTGCAGTGTCACAACTGTAAGAATTTTGGAAATTTCGCAAAGAACTGCACACTGCAACCAAGTGTACCAGCACAAAACCTTCCTCAGAGTCTAACAAGTTAGAAGAGCATACCAGCATGCACACATCAATGTAAGTATTGCAAGGCTTTTGGACATACTGTGCATAATTGTACGTCTCCATCGTCAAGAAATATGAGAGAAAAGAGAAGAACAAATGTTGCTCCTTCATAATTTGATGGTCCTATCACTGCTTCACCAGTATTGGAGCAATCACGTGAGTCAAACAACAACCTTGCTGAGATTCTGGAGATGCTTAAACAAGCACTCTCAATTGGTAACAATTCTATAGTAGCTGCTGCTCTCTCGGCTTCCTCAGGTATATTTACAACTGATTGGTTTCTAGATTCCGGTGCCTCAAATCATATGACATTCAATCCTACATTTTTTGAGAGAATGCATCCTATTGTAACACCGAAAATTCACACAACAGATGGATCAAAAATAACTGCCAGCCATATTGGGCATGTTAAGGTTACACATAAGATACAAATACCAGATGTTCTATTTTTTCCTCAAATCAAGATGAACCTTGTTTCCATTAGTCAGCTATGTAATCAAGGGTTTAACATCTTCTTATTTTTATCTGGGTGTGTTATACAGGATTCCAAGACAAAGAAGGCAGTTGGGATAGGCCGTAGAGTTGGTCGTTTGTACCTGCTAGAATCTCTTGCTATTCCCAGACAATCTAAGAACTCTATTGTTGCAGCTGTTGCGTCCACTTCTTCAACTTCAGAGTCCTCTCCTTTTATTTCTTGGCACACTAAGTTAGGCCATGTCTCTTTTTCCCGTCTCACATATATGATCAATAAAGGATTATTAGGCAGTGTTCCTATAGACAGAGATCCATATTGCATTGCTTGTAAACTTGGTAAACAATCATTTCTTCCATTTAATAAAAGTAATTCGTTTCTCATGCACCTTTTGATCTTGTTCACTCTGATGTTTGGAGAAAGGCTCTCATTGCTACTAAGGGAGGAGCTCTTTATTATATCATATTCATTGATGATTTTACTCGCTATACTTGGGTATATTTGTTTAGATCAAGATCAGACTTCTTAAGAATATATACTGAATTCTCTCAAATGATTAAAACTCAGTTTGCAAAAACCATCAAAGTCTTTCGTGCAGATCAAGGAGGTGAATACATATCCAACCCCTTCAAAGATTTTCTCAAATCTCAAGGTACTCTTCTTCAGCTATCTTGTACTGAAACCCCTGAGCAAAATGGTATTTCTGAACGAAAATATCGACACATTGTAGAAACTGCTAGAACCCAACTCTTATCCTCTTCCGTTCCTCCAACTTTTGGGGAGAGTCTGTCCTCACTGCAGTATACACAATCAATTGATTTCCAACTGTTGTTATAGGAGGAATATCTCCATATGAGCGCTTGTTCAAGAAGAAACCAAATTACTCTGAGTTACGTGTCTTTGGCTCCACCTGTTTTGTTCTTCTCACAGATCGTGAACGCAGTAAGCTTAGCAAAAAGAATACAATGTGTGTGTTTTTAGGATATGGAATTGAGCAAAAGGGTTACCGGTGTTATAGCCCTGAGAGTCGTAAGTTAAGAGTTTCTCGTCATGTTACGTTTTGGGAAAAAATATCATTTTGGTCACTTCCTAATAGTAAGTCGTCTTCCTTCGAAACTTTCACTTATATAGATCCTTTTGATGATTCAGCTTCTCCCAATCTATCTCTCTCACCATCAGATTCCTCTATCTCAGTTCCGAACTCAGCTATTCCTGAATCCACTTCTCAAACCACTCCAAGTACTAATGATGTTATCTCTGATCACTCTATGGAACATCCTGACAATGCAACTTTGAATAGGGATCCTGTGAATGAAGTAGAACAACTATCTCCTCGTAATCGACGGCCGCCAGCTAAGTTGTCTGACTATCATTGTTCATTAACAACTATTCTTTCTGTTTATGAACCAAAGAACTACAGAGAAGCAGTAGCAATTCCAGAATACAAATATTCTATGGGAGATGAATTGACTGCATACAAAAATGCTGGTACATGGGATATGGTCGATTTACCTCCAGTTTAGCCTGTACTAGAGAGCAAATGGGTTTTCAAGGTGAAAACCAAGTCAGATGGTACACTAGATCGATGTAAGTCTCATGTTGTTGCTCAAGGTTTCACCCAGGAATATGGAATTGATTACGAAGAAACCTTTGCCCCAGTTGCTCGTATGACTACTGTTCGTGCTCTTATATCTGTTGCTTCAGCTCGTAACTGGAACCTTCACCAAATGGACGTTAAGAATGCATTTCTTCATGGAGAACTTCAAGAAGAAGTTTATATGCGACCACCTACAGGACTTGCTCATCTGCCAAATCAAGTTTGCAGGTTACACAAAGCATTATACGGGCTCAAACAAGCACCACGTGCTTGGTTTGAAAAATTATCTACTGCTGTTATTAGACATGGTTACACTCAAAGTCCATATGATTCAGCACTATTCACCAAGTCCTCAGACAAGGGCATGGTTCTTCTACTCATATATGTCGATGATATGGTAATTACTGGTGATGACACAGATGGTATCACTGCCTTGAAATCTTACTTGAGTTCATGTTTCGAGATGAAAGATCTCGGTCCATTAAGATATTTCCTTGGTATCGAAGTTGATAAAGCTCCAGCTGGGTACTTCCTTTCTCAAGTCAAATATGCTTCAGACATTATTTCTCGTGCCGGTTTAACTGACAGTAAGATAGTTGATAATCCTCTAGAGATGAATGTCAAGTTCAGTCCTATTGATGGCAAAGATTTGCCCAATCCAACTTTGTACCGTCAACTTGTAGGCATCCTCAACTATTTGACTATCACCAGGCCAGATATCAGTTATGCTGTTCATGTCGTTAGTCAGTTCATGGCTGCTCCTCGTACCTCTCATTTTGCTGCAGTTCTTCATATTCTACGATATGTGAAGGGAACACTGTATCAAGGATTGAATTTTTCCTCCACATCAGACCTTCGTCTCCGTGCTTATACTGACTCAGACTGGGCTGGGGATATCACTGACAGACGGTCAACAACAGGTTACTGCTTGTTCTTAGGCAACTCTCTTATTTCTTGGAGAAGCAAGAAAGAATCAGTTGTCTCTCGTTCTAGTGCTGAGGCTGAAGATCGGGCAATGGCTCACACCACTTCAGAAATAGTTTGGTTAAGATGGCTCCTTAGTGATATGGGAATTCATATAACAGGCTCTACTCCACTTTACTGTGACAACAAAGCAGCCATTCATATTGCACATAACGATGTGTTTCATGAGCGCACAAAATACATTGAAATCGACTGCCATTTCGTACGCCATCACTTCAAGCAACAAACAATTAAGCTCCCTTATGTTTCTTCTAAATTCCAGCTTGCTGATCTCTTTACGAAGTCATTACCCTCACCCAGGCTTCGATTTTTGGTTAACAACCTCAAGATGTGTTCAGCACCACCTTGAGGTTGCGTGGGGGTGTTGAAATATACACCGTATCTTTGATATATTAGATATTATTCTCATATATTTTGTGTATTCATTAGTTTATATTTTCGGTTATTCTGTTTCCTTTTATTATGTTGTAATCTTGTATAAGAGTCTGTTGTAATCTCTTGGTTTGAGATGATTGAATATAGAGAAAACCATTTCAGAATCATCTGTGTCATGACAAATCTTGTCAACATGTACGTGGTAAGAGCATTTCCAATGGTGTGACCAAAACCAAGGACCAAAAACCAAAAAAAACTAAAAAATTTGTGTTTAGTCTGTGGTGCTACGCTACGGTAGTGGAGTATATTTAGTCGAGCGAGAATATAACATTCGTTTGGTGTCGAGCGAAATTATAACGTTCGTCTGTATAAGGGGTGCATATACATTACGCACATTGTGGGACGGTGAAAAAACAAATGCCTGTTGTGGGGCATGCATATAATTCACGCCAAAACAACAGAGGGGAATATTATTCACGCTTGATGGGGCGGAAATAGATACACGCCTGAAATCAAGCGAACAAAACAGACATGTTTACTACGCCGGAGACAGGTAAAGCATTTCCCACCAACCTCCCTTATCTTTTTAGAGTAATCATGTTTGTAACTTGCACAAACTAATCACATAAAAGTGGAATTCGCCTTGGAGTTAACCTGAGAAAGCAAATCTTTCGTACTTGCATAAATTAATCTCAAAAGAGATGACTTTTATTCTCTTTGCAATTGGAGACCCCATATTAGGCAATGGCCAAACATGCAGGTTGAATTATGCCTGGCATTTGGTCAGGTTTAAATCTCATCCATAAACAAGCTGGTGTGGATACCTGAATGGGGCGTTTATATATACCTCGTCCCAATGGGGCGAACTTTAAATGCGCGCCTGTAACCTGGCGTACTTTATATCAACGCCTCTTCTGGCGTACTTTATATCAACGCCTAAATGAAGCGTAAATCATATGCACGCCTCACCAACGGCACAGGAAATATACGTCCGCTTCAACTGAAACCTAGGTTAAAGGCTCGCCTATCGACAAACGTACCTTTAAACTTCGCTCGACCAAATTTGGTTTTGGTCCGGGTTTCAGACCAAATATACTCTGATATTTGGTTTTCGTCTAGTGTTTACTCTGTAGTACGTTCGACTATGATTGGTTTCTGGACCAAATAAATGGTTTTAGTCATCCATTGTGGTTGCTCTAAGTTTTGAAATCCGGTGGACATCAATTTTCACACTATAATGAATGATATTTCCAAATTGCTTAATGAGTCTGCAATTTGTTGGTTTGATTATTTATTTATTTTTGGAAGAAATTGGGTTAATAAAGGTTATATTAAAGTTTAAACCCCAAAAAAACCTACATACAAGCCCAGACAGGTAGGAAAAGAAAAAAAACTAAAATCACCAACCTCTTACTAGTTATGAATTAGCTACCAAGTAAATTTTCTTGATCTCTCTTACAATTTAATCAAATTATGTAGCTATGAATGCCAGTTTTACAATATATATATATATATATGTATGTATGTTCAGTAGGTGATTGTAATTTTGTTACATTAGAAATGCTAAAGCAGATACTAAACAAAATATTTTCCAACTTAATGTCATGCACCCGGAAGACTCTACAAAAGAAGCCCAGGTCTAGGGATTATCGCAACATGAGTCCGATTTTTTGCACACTTCTTGACGAGTGTGCACGTAACATTTCAATCTCCACCGTTAATTAAATTTCGGGAGTTATGCAACGAGGGTCAAGATTCTAAACATGAAGGGTAATGGGCCAAACACTTAACTAATCAACCAATCAAAACAACATGTCAAATATACACTCTTTAGAAGAGTGTGCACATAATTGAACTTATCGCAACACTGTTGCTAAGATTCAAGTTTTCAACAATTCCCGCATAAATCTAACCGCCCCCTTCATCAACATATAAAATTAATATTTTTCTTCATAAAGATCGTTGTTACATGTAAAAGTAGGACTAAAATGGTGTGAGCACGGAACTCGTGTATGGTGTGCGTGATCACAAACAATCTAAATAAGAACTGAATACGTGCCCTGAGGTGTGAGAAGTGTATAATATCCCTAGGTAGACGATAATTCATAGATTCCAAACCCCTCTAGTTTGTCATGATCTCATCATCGTTCCCCAAGGCGATAGGTCTGAGATACGAGTATGTATGTGGAACTATCAGTGCAAAAGGTAAAAGAGACAATGGTTTACGTGGTTCAGCACTAAGGCCTACATCCACGGATCTGAGGTGATTTACTATAAGATAAACAGTTACAGAGATGATCACAAGATCTTGTGATCATCGATCACTTGAGCTAAAACTCTCACTTACTTCTCCCTATTCTCCCTCCTCCTTTTTGGTCCCCCCCTCAGTGGAAGGGGTGTACATATTTATAGCTAAATTTGGTGGGTCCTACTGACAATGAGTTGTTGAGATCTTATCGTCTTGTGTTCTGTGCATGGTACGCGGACTTGAATGTTACCCCGCGGGCGTGGTCCGCGGACTTCTGTATCATCCCGCGGCTTCTACTATATCCCGGTTCATCACGCTGATCAATCCTCGTTTCCATCGTTGGTCGTCCGACACGTGTTCTCTGAGCTACATTAAATGTGGGTGGTTGGGGCGGTCCAGCCCACGCCGAGTGGTGTCAGTTCTCTTGTCACGTCTGTGTCAGTTGGACTATCTCTGACCGTTGATCATGTCTTACCTCGTGATGGGTTAAAGCCATCCTTTGGTGCTACGCGGGACTACATATCTCGGATGCCTCTTGATTTCAACCGTTGGTCTTGACGCAGATGGCACGTTATCGAGTGCCACGGATGCCCCTATGTGTCATTCTTTGAGTAATGGCATCCACGTGGACTCTGTTAGTACACGTGGCAATGGAGATAAATAAGTGTACTTACAATTTGCCCCTCTTCTTGCAAATCGGGCGTTTGGCTTTTGTTGGAAGAAGAACCGTGTGGTACGTTTTTATCTCCCTCATAACTTCTCCTAAAAAGGTGCTACCTGCATTTATTGTGCACGTTTTCCATGTCCGGCCATAACTGCCCTTTGGGTAGTGGACGGTTTCTTCTGGTTCTATATAAAAAGGAGAAGAGTGAGAGAATGTGACTTTAATTCACATTCTCTCGTTTTATTCTTTGTTCTTGTCTTCATCTTCTTAACTTCCTCGACACCATCGCTGCTGCCGTTCTTTCTCTTGTGGTCGTCGTGGTTCTTTGCTTCTTGTGGTCGTTACTTGTTGCTTCTTCTTTGTTGCTGCTGTTGATTGATTCTTCGTGATTCAGGTATGATCTTTTATTCCGTTTAATCACCCTGCTTAAGCTTGTCGAGTTTCTGATCTTTTGGTGATGCGTTGATGATGAGTTTAAATTTAAGTGTACCCTGGGTTTTGAGAGTCGACGCTATTGAGTTGGGCGTTCCATTGGCCATGCTTTGATTTTATTTCTTCTTTTGAGTTCGGATAATGATCTGAGAGTTTAGGCAACTGTTAGATGAAATTTAGGGTTTTCTTCTTTTGCCTTTTTCTTGAGATTTTCTCGATTTTTGATCTTCCCTGCCTCTGATTTGAGTTCCTATTCGTGTTTGTGCCCGCAGACATGTCCGATCATCCGCGGGTTCCTTATCAGACTCCCCCGTCAAGTCCTCATCGATCTCCCCGGAGTGATCCTAATGTAAGGGGTGGAGCTTCGCCCCCACCTACCTGGGGTAATCTTCGGGATGGACGAACATCCTCATTCTCCGGTCAAAGGCCTTCACTTAGAAGGGGTGATCCTCCGCAGGATCTAGATATGCCGTGACTCGTTCTAGAGGTGGGTCTCCTAAGAAGCGGCCCGAATCCTCGCAATGAACCTTTGGATGTGCAGCCCCTCCGCACTCAGCCTCCAACGCGGACTAACCCACCCGTGCCTAGTTCAAGTAAGTCGACCAAAACTCTTACTTCGAAAAGAAAGGCTACGGAGATAGAGTCTTCGGGAGACTTAGTTCCTCCTAAGAGGAAGGTGCGGGTTACGTGGAGGATGCTACGGAAGAAGGTTTCGAGGAAGACTCTGTTGTTACTTTCCGTCCTTTATCTCTCGGGTAATAAGAAGTTTACCTTCCGACACATTGATCTCGAGGCCTTCAAGGTGAAGCATGGTCTTCGACATTTTCGGAGTTCGTTTTTATGCCGCCGATAAAGACATAACTTATGAGATGGTTACCAATTACAAGTACGATGCCTTTCATTTGCTTTGACAACCGTGGGTGCTTTCGAGGCTGGTTTGATGTTACCCTTGTATAAAGCTGGTGATGATTTCTACTACGGGTCTGTCTAGCCGCGATATCGCCAAGAAAAGTCATAATCGCGGGTGCAACAGTTGACAGAAACTATCTTCGCCATCTTCGTGAATGCTATCTTCGTAGTAAGGGGAAAACGATGATGACTTGCTATGCCCTAGATTAGAAAAGGAGAAAGGGTGGTATACTCCACGAGAATTTCAACAAATCCTTTGGAGATTATGTTAACAGAATACTCGTAAGCCGTGGTCTGTGAGTCTACGGAACATTACTTGTTAAGGGGAAGTTCGCCTTTTGAGCGAGGTAAGTGATTCCAAGATGGCGAGGATTCCTGGTGCCGAAGGTCTTCCTATTCTGGCCGAGGAGAGAATCAAGCGTGATCATGACTATGAGTGGTCTGCCACTGTTCTTGAAGTCGTTGGCCCGTGGGCCTATGGTTGGGTCCCTGGTCCCCGTGGTTGGCAGCCTACTGTTGACAGTCTTCCTCGCGAAGCTTCTCCCGCTCGTTACGCTCATTAACCGCCCCATGGATGAGTTTTGCCCGTATGGATTTTGTTTATAGCCGTGATGTTGATGATGCGAGAAGACGAAGATGTCCCTGATGCTAATCTTCCTCCGCGGAATACTGACGTTGTTAAGGTGCGTCGTTTGTTTTATTCGTATGTATGCCCCTACGTTTTCTTAAATAATGTTGATTATGCCAAGGAAAGGTGATGCCAATGGTTCTTTTATCATTACGTGGTGTAGGTGTCTAGAGGTAAGAAGATTAATCCCAAGCAATCATCGAATTCTCCCACCGAGGGTTCCTCTCATTTCGAGGATGTAAATAGTCCCGTGTGTGGTGATGAGGACTCTTCCGATAGGGAAGAGCGACTGAGACTTCTCCGCCTTGTTCAAGAAGGTGATGGCGATCGGGCGATTGACGGTGGAGGTGATGATCCCAGGCCACCGGTGGTGGTCGGGGTGATCCGGCTATTGGTGGTGGTCGGGGTGATCCAGCCACTGGTGGTGGTCTAGGTGATTCGGCTACCGGTGGTGGTCAAGATGACCCGGCCATTGGTGGTGGTCAAGGTGATTCGGCCACTGGTGGTGGTCAAGGTGACCCGGCCACTGCCACTGGTGGTGGTAAAGGTGATTCGGATGCTGGTGGTATTGGTGATTCGGATGCTGGTGGTATTGGTGGTGGAAATCATGCCGGGGGGGTTACTAAGTCCAGTGTAAATGTTATAGATAAAGGTAAGGGACTTGTTCTTAGTAGTGGTGACAAGGATGGGGGTGCTTGTTATGAGTTCTCCTTTGGTAAGGTTTTATCTGGGGAACAGTCATTTGACATGTCCACGGTTATGGGGCTTGTTTCAGACTTCACTCTGCTTCCAGCTGGTGATGATTGGAGTGTTCTCGAGGATAGCCGCGTTGGTGGCCCATCCGGCAGGTCTGATGCTGGGGTTTTGGTAGTGCCTTCCGAGGGTTTTGCTGGTACCTCCTCCACTGTTGGTGGGGCCTTGGTGCAAGGTAATGTTGGTGCTGCTCATGGTGGGAATACCTCGGACTCTCCCTTAGATGATTTCTCGCGTAAAGAGTTTGCTTAAGCGTAAGGAGCAGCAGGGCACGGAAGAGGCTCAGCTACGTTCTGAGTTGGCTCTGGTTAAGGCCA
Organism: Papaver armeniacum; assembly: GCA_023531295.1. Lineage (NCBI taxonomy): Eukaryota > Viridiplantae > Streptophyta > Magnoliopsida > Ranunculales > Papaveraceae > Papaver > Papaver armeniacum. Next base: position 33,134 of record JAJJWW010003100.1, on the reverse strand, counting down.
AGTTAGTCATTCTTGAGAAAATTCCTCATCCATTTCAGGTCTGCGCTCCCTCTTCTTTGGTAGTTTCCTGCTCCTTATTTATTCTGAGTTTTATCTTTCTTCCCTCCTCCTGCTATACTATCTTCAGTGGGTGGAGTCCCTGAATTGTTGTGGCTTCGGAGTGAGAGGGCTCGTCAAAAGGGTCGCATTGCTGAGTTAGTTGAAAAACTTAAGAGTGAGTCGGCTAAATGGAATGCCCGCGCGGATGTTCATAACGCGATGGTCGAAGAATGGCGTAAGAAAAAGTATTGCTTGGTAGATTTGCAAAATCGAAATAACCATGACCGCCATTTGTTCAACGGGGCTCTTTTATGGACGCGGGATAATCTTGAGCAAGCCCGCGGGCAGATTTCCTCCTTAGAAATTAAACTTAATGTTCTGGAAGGCGAGCTGCGGCAAGCGCGGTCTTCTCATCCCTCGGATGTGCGGACTTATATGCAGCGTTTGGCCAAGGAGAGAGACGATGCTAGGGCAGAATGTAGTGCTCTCAGTAGTGCTCTGTCCGCGTCTCGAGCTGATGTGGCTCGTCAGGTTGAACGTGAGAGAGACTTAGAGGTGACTATGTATCGTCTCAACAAGGGGTTGGAATTGAAGAATGATGAGGTTAATCGACATCGTCATTCGGGCTCGATGCTTCGAAATGACCTGAGCGCAAGTCAGTATGCTCATAATCTGCTGCAGGTAGATTATGATAAGTTATCAAATGAATATGATTATGCCGCAGAAGCGAGGGATTCCGCGGTTGATCATTGTGAAGGTATACGTCTTCGTCATCGAGTGTGCTTTGTATTGTATCTGTCATAACTCACTGTCTTCTTTTACTGTTCGCAGAGCTCCAAGTACAGCTTAAAGCTGCAGATGGAAAGTTTGCCGAAGCTCAGGCTAAGGTAGTTCAACTGGAGGGTCAAGTTAGCTACCATCGCGGTCTGGCCTCGTCTCAGGATGAAACGTTGAAGCAAGCTAATCAAAGGATAGACCAGCTTTGTACTTCCTTAAATCAGGCTGAGATGAGGAGCGTAGCCATAGGTCTCATGGCCCGCAAACAACTGGCCGAAGAGATTAATAAGATTCTTGGTGAGATTGAGCTGGACCTTAAGAAAAACCATGGGTTAACCAAGAATTATACTCGGCGTCCCGTACCTGCGCTCCCATCAAGTTCTTCTGGGCCCTCCTCGGGTGGTAGCGTTCCTTCGTCGCTGAAGGATAAACCTGCGGATAACACTCCTACTCAGTAGACCGTAGTTAGTATGCTAGGGATTGATCTCGGTTGCTTATCCTTTTTTGGCGTTTTTGTTATTTTGCCTGCTGGGCTTGTAATCAACTGCATGTATTAGATCAAACTTTGGTGTTTAAATCTGATTTTGAATTTTGTTGAATTTATGTCTATCATCTTTAAATATAATGGAAAATTCCGTAGTTATTGTAACCCGCGGGATATCAATCTTTGAGTTTGATAAAGTGTATTGGTCGTGCAACTCCGTAGGTTGGTATCCCGGAATCGTCTTGTGACCTTGCACCCGTCCAGCTAATTCCTTGGCCAGAGGATCACTGGTCGGTGGGGGTCTGGCCGACGTTTAAGGATGTACTCCATTAAGTTCGCGGCTTGTAATATTGCACGGATATCTCATTCTGTAAGAAGTCGCCTCCTGGTCATACACTTATAGACATTTACAGAGGAGTTACGAGAGATTGCATGTGTATGCTCCGATATATTGCGTGTGTGTGTTTTGCACGGATATTGCCCGTATATTGTAGTGGGTATGATCCATGCTTTGTGCGGGATATCCCTCTTACTAAGTATAATGTCAATTCCTAATAATAGTAATTGTACAACGATTTACGTGGTTCGGCCTTAAGGCCTACATCCACGGGGTAACAATTGCATCGATATTTTATTAAGATGTGACATGGTTTTCAATGTACATTGTGTAAGTAGTATATACATGTGGTTCATATGATATGTGTTTTATATAGGTTGTGGGTTTTGAATAAATTGAAATGTGCGTGGGTAATGAACGGGATATGATATTTGAAAATGAAAACTTGGATTGATTGAAAAATTAAGGTGCGTTACTCCTTTGTCAGAGATAGAAACATGTGGATTAGCAAGTCCATTTTCTTCTTCTGAAATGCGCACGCAGGTGATTGGTCATGGGTAGTATGGCTTGAGGTATTTGGCATTCCACGGATGCATGAGGATTTCCCCTTTCATATTACGCGAGATAGTAAGAGCCATTCCTGCGATGTCATGTATTATGTAGGGTCCTCCCCAAGTTGGTGCTAATTTTCCCCATTTTTTTTCTCGCTGGTATTGGGGAATGGTCCTCAACACATACTGCCCTTCTACAAAATTCCTAAATTTCACTTTCTTGTTATATTCTCTGGCCAGCCTGCGTTGGTAGTTTTCCATTCTTTGCAGTGCTGCTTCTCTTCTTTCTTCGAGGTCGTCGAGCCTTTCCAACATCATGTCCGTGGTGAGATTCTTTTCCCAGGCTTCTGTCTTTGTAGTTGGAAGTAGAATTTCAGCAGGGATGACTGCTTCAGCTCCGTAGGTGAGTAGAAATGGGGATTCTCCGGTAGCTGATCTTCGAGTCGTCCTATATGCCCATAGAACGTTATGCAGTTGTTCACACCATCGTCCTTTGTACTCATCTAGCTATTTTTTTAGAATGAGTGCCAAAGTTTTGTTTGTGGCTTCTGCTTGGCCGTTGCTTTGTGGGTATATGGGGGTGGATTTGTTTTTCCGAATCTTGAAGGTGTCGAACAGTAAGTCAATATTCTTTCCTTGTAGCATTTCTGTTGTCGGAGACTATCTCTGCAGGGGATGCCAAACTGCGGATGATATTTTGAAAAATAAAAGTGAAGACGTCTGAATCCCGAATTCTTGCCAATGCCTTTGCTTCTACCCATTTACTGAAATAATCCGTTGCCACTATTAGGAATCTTCTTTTCCCCGTCCCTGATACGAGTGGGCCTACTATGTCGATACCCCATTTCCCGAAGGGCCACGGACTATCAACCTAATTCAACTTTGTAGCTGGGGCGTGGATTCGTTTACCAAATCTTTGACATTCTTCGCATCTTTTTGCCATTCTGGCTGAATCTCGGATCATGGTTGGCCAGTAATAGCCCTGCGTCTTTGCCTTATCTGCTAGGGATCTCATTCCACTGTGATTCCCCGCGTCTCCTCTGTGTATATCTTTTAAAACGACATGTCCCTCTGATCGGGATAGGCAGCGACGAAGAGGTCCGAGGAATGATTTTCGGTATAAGGCTTGGTCTCTTAGCTCGTACATCCCTGCCCTTGATTGCACCTTCCTAGCCTGTTTGGTGTCCTGGGGGAGTTTCCCTTCTTTGAGGAAAGAGTGGATTTCTGATCTCCAATCTGCCTCCTGACTATAATCGTCGTCTTCCTCCGCTTGTCGTGTAATGTCCTCGTTCTGGAAATCGTCGAATATGTATTCTCCGACATCCTCGTCAGAGATATCTTTCTCCCTAGGTTTGCGTTGGTTAGCCGTGCACGTTTCTGGGAGTTTGATGGATGGTTCGTACACTCTTGTTACCTTGATTGCTTTGACATCTTCATTTTTAAGCATGGACGATATATATGCCAGAGCATCCGCGTGTCTAAGTTCCTTTCTGCGCAGATGTCGGAAACTGATCTTTGGTACTTGGGAGGCCAATGTTTGCACTAGAGCCATGTATGCCATTAGTGTTTCGTCGTACACATTGTATTCGTAGCCTATCTGTCGTATGATCAGTTGTGAGTCGCTTGTTACCCGCACTTCTTGTATCCCTAATTCAATTATCAAGCGGAGAGCATGGATCACTCCTTCATATTCTACGATGTTATTGGTATGGCCTTCGAATTCCAATCTGAATGCGTGCACGATTCTGTCCCCTGTGGGTGTGGTGATGACGATGCCTATCCCCGCGCCCTCTCTATTTTTGGAGCCATCAACAAAGACTTCCCACTGCCGTGGGTTCACTGGCTCAAAAATATTATTTGGCTCTGGTTTTTCTATTTCTGGGGCGCCGATAGCCTTCCATCCTTGTATGCGTACTTCTTCTTCGTCGTCCAAAGGCAGGTCTGCTAGAAAGTCTGCCAATACCTGCGATTTCTGGGAGTGTTGGAGCTCATAGTGGATGTTGAATTGGTCGAGGTACGTGCTCCATTTTGCTATTCGTCCTACCTTTCCTGCTCCTTTGAGGATGGTCTCTAAGGGTGAGCTGATCATATGAATCAATGCATCCTGGCTTGAGGTTGTCAAACCAAGATAACGCGGATCCTTTCAGGCTTGAAGGGAAATATCTGCATAGTATAGCCTCGTCGTAATCCCACCTGGCCATTACCCTATTGTAATATCGCAGATGAGCTGAGGGGTCCGCGGACCCGTCGTAACATTCAAAGGTCGGAACCGGACATTTCTGCGGAATGGTTGCCGTAGCCAACTGTCGTGCAAGGGGGGTAGTGTTGGCCTCCTTCATAATCTGTTCTAGTCTTCCACCTCCTTGCCTGGTCTTGAGTTGATTGATCTCTGCTAGCATCTCCGCGCGGAGGTTCTCCATTGCCAAACAGTGCTCGTCCTGAATGGAAGACCGTGTCTTTCTTGTGGGTTGTGATGTCGTGGCCTCCTCCGTGTCGTAGTAGTCCGGAATTTCTGGTCGGTAGTCTGGGTCAGACCTTCTACTATTCCGCGCATCTCTTTGGGGTATTGTTCTTCGGTTAGCCGTTGCAGGGATATTTTCGAAGATCGTCCCTCGGTCCCTGTTCTGTATCGCTGAGTTAGCTTCGTCGTGCTGATTCTCTAGTTCGGAGCTTCGGAGGATCTTCTCTCTTAGTTGCTGGTTTTCCTGAGCTAACAAGGCCACCGCATCCGCGTACGTTAGTTGATTCCTCTTTAGCTCCTCCAGTTGCGCCAATATTTGTCTTTGTTTGGTTCGACGCTTGATTGGGTGTTCCTTCCTGTAGTTGAGCTTGTCCCTCGGGGATCGTGGTATTGATTTCCCCCATGAATGGTATGTCCGGCTCGATTATTTCGTTGGATCCTGCCTGTAGTTGTTTGCCTTGTTCATTGTCCGGCGGCATCCCGTAGGGATGGTTCTGGATCATTGATTCGGCTATAGCCTCCTGAGGGTCGACTGGCCTGGTTGCAGCTGTCACTTTGGAAGCAATCACTTGGGAAACCCCCTCGTTTGGTGCAGCAGCTCTTGCACCCGCAGCCTTCTTTGCTTCAATTGCGATGGTGCCCGCATCTAAGTGCGATGTGCTTTCCGCCCCGGTCTGCATATTGTCCGCGGCTGTGCGTCCTTCGCCCTTTTGTCTGCTCCTTGTTACTGCTGGTGTGGTCCTTGGAGCATCTCTTGGAGTTATCTTTGTCTTCCCGGCATCTTTGTTCTTTTCCATTGCAATAATCTGCACAAAGAACGTGGGAGGTAATCCGAGACCCAAAAGTCCACGGGTTGGTTGTTAGTTTGGCGAATAGTACGAAAGATATAGACGGGTGCGGATTTAACCGGGATAAGGTCCATGGGTCATTGTTTGCGAAAAGCCCAAATCTTTTGGTGGAAATTGTGTTTGAAATTCTAGTTAGAACCCAGATCTGTTGATTTAAAGGTTATATAATGCCCAGATCTGTTGGTAGAAAACACAATAGACATAAATATGTGCGAAAAACGAGTCTAAGAACAGATCTGTTTGCTAAAACCCAGATCTGTTGGTTTAAAGGTTACATAATGCCCGGATCTGTTGGTAGAAAACACAATGGACATAAATATGTGCGAAAAACGAGTCTAATAACAGATCTGTTTGCGTTTTTAAATAAAAATTTTGAGGTTGAGGCTGTGAAGTCACAGGAAAAGATAAATCTTTTTACCGGGACAAGGTCCCTGTTTCTAGCGCCAAATTGTGAGCACGGAACTCGTGTATGGTGTGCGTGATCACAAACAATCTAAATAAGAACTGAATACGTGCACTGAGGTGTGAGAAGTGTATAATATCCCTAGGTAGACGATAATTCATAGATTCCAAACCCCTCTAGTTTGTCATGATCTCATCATCGTTCCCCAAGGCGATAGGTCTGAGATACGAGTATGTATGTGGAACTATCAGTGCAAAAGGTAAAAGAGACAATGGTTTACGTGGTTCAGCACTAAGGCCTACATCCACGGATCTGAGGTGATTTACTATAAGATAAACAGTTACAGAGATGATCACAAGATCTTGTGATCATCGATCACTGAAACTAAAACTCTCACTTACTTCTCCCTATTCTCCCTCCTCCTTTTTGGTCCCCCTCGGTGGAAGGGGTGTACATATTTATAGCTAAATTTGGTGGGTCCCTCTGCGACAATGAGTTGTTGAGATCTTATCTTCTTGTGTTACGTGCATGGTACGCGGACTTGAATGTTACCCGCGGGCGTGGTCCGCGGACTTGTATCATCCCGCGCTTCTACTATATCCCGGTTCATCACGCCGATCAATCCTCGTTTCCATCGTTGGTCGTCCGACACGTGTTCTCCGAGCTACATTAAATGTGGGTGGTTGGGGCGGTCCATTGCACGCCGAGTGGTGTCGGTTCTCTTGTCACGTCCGTGTCGGTTGGACTATCTCGACCGTTGATCATGTCTTACCTCGTGATGGGTTAAAGCCATCCTTTGGTGCTACGCGGGACTACATATCTCGAATGCCTCTTGATTTCGGACCGTTGGTCTTGACGGATGGCACGTTATCGAGTGCCACGGATGCCCCTATGTGTCATTCTTTGAGTAATGGCATCCACGTGGACTCTGTTAGTACACGTGGCAATGGAGATAAATAAGTGTACTTACAAATGGTAAGAAAGAGCAGTTTAATTAAAGATCCATTAATTAAACAAACTGAGAATCTTCTTCATCCTTTTCCACGAACATGGTCATGAAATTGTCTTGTACATTCACTGGAGTCTAGAGACCACTAGAAGCAACAGTTCACTTACCCAGTTTAGCTAGAGAATGAGCGAAAGCGCTTAAATGCTGTCATATGACGTAATTTCGTCGATTAGAAAATTCACAAAATTGGTCAAAAAGACCAAAATCAACAATTCCTGGGTGAAAAAAACACTTAGGTTTTGATACTGTTTAAATAGCCAAAAATTAAAAAGATATCTTTTGTTAAATGGACAAAATTTTAAAAATAGGCGGGGATGTAACCAGTTTCATCCTGTCCATTTTCAAATATTTTTTTCTTATTTTTATTTTACACAGGATGCATCCAGTTTCATCCTTGCTATTTTTTAAGTATAAGCCAGGATGAATCCACTTTCATCCTTGTTATTTTTTGTTTTGGCTATTTCACCCGTACTTTTTTTTACTTGTCCATTTGAACCGTGTTTTAAATTTTTTTGGCCAAATGACCCATTTTCTCTCGAAAATTTTTACACCCAACTGTGGAAGCTCACATTAACTTGCCGTAACCCTTGATCATTAAATCACGTATGCTTATATCACTTTAATTCTTTTAGTGAACTTTTCATTTCCTAGAAGAACAAAATGAAGTAGTCTCACTCTCATCTGGCAATGTTCGAATATTCAACACAAAATTGGTTAAAAAGACCAAAATTAAAATTTCCTGGGTGAAAAAGACAGTTAGATTTTGATACTGTTTAAATGGACAAAAATTTAAAAATAGGCGGGATGTAACCCGGTTTCATTACGCCATTTTCAAATACTTTTTCTTATTTTTAATTTACACAGGATGCATCCAGTTTCATCCTCGCTATTTTTTAAGTTTAAGCCAGGATGAATTAGTCGGAGGAAAATTAATTAAATTCTTTTTTTTTTTTTTTGAAGCGATTTATTTATTTTGTTGTTAGGAGTTTTTTAACATTTCCTAAACTAAAAAGTTCGTCTGAAAAAAAACCGAAATCACATGATTTGATATGGCGATGCTGGCAATGGAACCGATGAAAATATGCACTGCTGTGTTTGTTTTGTGTGCAACTCTAGTTAATGCATGTTCAAGTTCAACAACAATGACTTCACCCAAAAATCCTTGAAAACATAGCAAGAAAATAACGTACGAGTCACTTTTTTTTTTTTTTTAAATTTTAGATTGGCTTAGCTAAACCAGTTACTCATTAATATCCATCAACTTGATTATCTTCGTCTCCTTGTGCCTCAACCCTACAGCTGTGAGAAAAAAGGGTTACTGTACCAGCCAATGAAAAGTTACCACGGAGTCACCACTATTACAGACGGTTCAAGAAAGAGGTATATATAAGTACTAACAAACTGTAGGTTATGCTATATTATTGAAAAGATTGTTTGTTTAAAAATCTCATTGAGCTTATACATGTCATGTCATCAGATGTAGGAAAGGGATAGTAACATGGACTCAACAAGTACGTGCTTGTGAACAAGGCGGATTCGAAGGACCCCTAGACGATGGTTATGGTTGGCGGAAATATGGACAGAAAAAGATTTTTGGAGCTACATACCCTAGGTGAGTGTTTTTCCTAATGAACAACAAAAAGAGCCACAAGCTAGACAAGAATCCTTCAAATGATGGATAACTTATTTTTCCAGTTTAACTTAATACTCTTACACATTTACTATAAGAATTATCCTATAATGACCTCCCAGCTAAACTCACATTGTAAACGGGATAGTGAGTTACCGACAAATACTACATAAAATAGAAAGGGCACAAGATGTCACTGCACTGCTAATTTTCTTCCAAGAAATGGGACAGTTATTAAACTACTCATCTATTTAAATCTATTCAAACAAGACGATCGAGCGAAAAAAAGAAGGAAAATTGGAAACCGAGTAAGTGACGTATGTCTTGTGACATCACCATTCAACACATAAACAAGCACTTCAGTTGTATCTAGACAAAAAACGGGCTGTGGGAAGGAAGTAATAGATTGCATAGGACCTAGTGACATAGAAGGATCGAGGAACAAGATTGGAAGATTCTAATCTTGTTTGGTTGATTGTGACTTCTATCATTATTTCTTCTCCCGTTTACATGTTGATTTTGACGTTCTAAAACAATCATAAAAATTTCTAGTCCAAGAAAGCGATTGCATACGCACTCCAAATGTATATCTTTCGTGTTTCACTTTTACATGAAAAGAAAATTCTTCAAACGTAAGAAGGTTATCTTTTTTCTTCTTATAGTGCAAGATCTTTCTTAGATATGAATCCAAATGTAGGAAAATAATAGGGTTTCTCAGAATGCGGAATGAATGTCTCTTTTAAGGCTACTTGGTAGTTGTAAGCATCTCGGAAGGAGCTGGATCACCCGAGCAACGAAATGAGAAACACTAGATCAGATCCTTGAGTCCAACACTTCAACCAAGGTATCTACCCCTAGAGGGGAGATCAAGACAAGTTAAAAGCATCCGAAAAGATAAATGGTGAAGTATGAAATAGGAGACATGGAAGGTAAACAGATGCCTGTGAGTGGGCAGGTCCATGGATATCATAAGTCGGGTGTGACCCGAATTCTGGTGGACAGTGGGAGTTCTGTTATATGCCTCCGTAAATTATGCAACTCCGCTTGCGTCCATGTCAACATGTGCGGTGCTTCCGAATGCTACTTGTTATGCGTATTGGGGATCTGATGCCACAATTATCTTTCCAAAGCCCAAACTTTCCCTGCCCATCTTTTTGGTGGTAGTTGTTAAATTCCTATTTCTTGCTAAACATTTCCTGGTCGCTATAGAATTTGACAAATATGAAACTCTCCAAGTTATACTTGAATTAGGAGAAATCCCTTATATATAGTTTGGTCTCAGCACTTCCGATGAAAAAAAACTTTGTCAGAAACTACAAATCTGCCTATAGATCATTAACATGGAAGGAAACACCGATCACCACCAACATATTATTAAACCCAATACGTTTCCGGAGCACGACGAAGATAACACCAGTGACTCTGAAAATTCTTCCGAGCAAACACAAACAGTTTCTCAATCTGATTTGTTTCTTCCTCAACTTAATCTTGTCATGCTACTTTGTTCTTCGTTTCCGTCATCATCATCGGAAGACAGTTTAGATGAATATGAAAATAGAAATAAGAAAAACTTAAATAGTGGTGCACGTAAAGCAAATTTTCGTTCGAGATCGCGGAGTTATTGTAATCGAGAAAAGAAACCAAGGTCTTATCAAAAAAAAAAAATTAAAGATTGCAGGCATTCCAGAAGGATGTAAAGAAAAGAAATTTTTTTTTGCTGATGAGGTTGACAATTCATGCCATTTCGATCGCGGTTATTATACATAATTCTTTTGAGTTGGTCTTTGGGATATTCTTCAAAATTTTGTAATTAAAGTATATTTTTGTACTTTCTCTTTTATATGGTTCAGAATTGATGTTCTTGGATTAATGGAATTTATTTGTTTTTATTAAGTTTTGGGTGAATTTATGTGCAGTAGAACTCGTGAGAATCCTGTAATATGATGTACGCATGAAAAACAAATAATTACAACAGTTATCCTGTATTCTACTCTCATCGAGCGTTAAACCTGAAAAACTCGATTGTACCAGATAGAATGAAGGGTCATGTGAAAGATGTCATACTTCATCGGTTCATTATGCCAGAGAAAATGTTGTTGCACCTTCTTCACCCTCTTGTGCATCTCTATATACTTCTCCTCTGGTATTGCAAGGAGTATCTTCTTCAAATTGGGAATATCTTTCTCTGCGACAAAAATCGCAAATGATTCCCAATCTTTTTTAAACTAATTCCTTTTCTAGGTTTATTTTCGTTTCTAAGAATATTACCTTGTCTAGGAAGTATTTCTTGTCTAGGTATACTTTCTTCCTTTGGTTTGGTTTCCCAAACCTCTTAGGAATCTACTTACTAACTAAGAGTATTGCCTAAAACAAAACCTTTTCACAACTAGGAATTCTGTCCAAATAAGAATTCCTTCCTAATATAGGATTTTCCTCAACTTAGATTGAGGTTTATTGGTTCCCGGAAAGAGAAAGATACACATGTATCATGCGCCCCCCCTTCAAGTACTTGAACTCATGTGAAAGTTAAATTTGGAGGTTAAGGAACCCGAGGGTTCCTTTCACCCTGCTGAACTATCTGTCCTTGCAATAAAATTGACCTCGATGTCTAATTTGAAAAGCGTCCATATCTCTTCGTCTTGTCGTAGTCACCCTTCGATCCATGATGCAATCTTCTTTGAGTGGTTCTTCTTCTTCTTCTTCTTCTTCTTCTTCATAAACACCAAATGGAGACGTAATCTTTTTCTTCGCCTTCCGCTTGGGTATATGATAATGAATACCTTCAGTCAATTCCTTAAGGGTAACTTGAACCAACTTCATGTCTCTTTGAAGATCAACCACCTTTTCTTCCATAGTTTGTGGTTCGCTAAGCTTAGGATCATCAACTGATTTTCCCATATTTAATCTCATTTTTCTCCTAACGTCTTCTAGCTTCTCGAGTACCTCACCAAGATTTATGTAGAGAGATCTAGTGAAAACCATAAACCACAGAAATCTTCCCTAAAAGAAAAGAACCTTTCTCTGATACCAACTTGATACGCTTTGATCCCTTTACCTTGGTAGCTATTACTATAGAGGCGGAATTCATAATAATAATAGACGAGAAAACTAGGAATACGGAAGACACAAGAAAGTAATTCGAAGAAAGATATCTTCTCTAGATTATGAACAAGAAAACTATTAAAATTCTCTCTTTGTTATGCTCACGATCTCTCTAAACAGTAGATCAACCTTAAATTGTTTTCTAAGCTTGCTTTTACAATTAATTGCCTCACAAACTTCTCTAGGTTTTCTATAATCTTCTTTTCTAGGTGTATCTCAAAACCACACTAGCTAGATTACCTTAGCTATGATCTAGACATATCTATTTATATCTTTCAGTTTGGTTTCTCAAACCTTCTAGGAATCTGTTCCTTTTCTATGTCTAATTTTTTTTCTATGTATATTTCCGTTTATAGGAATATTACCTTGTATGAGATTGTCTAGGTATACTTCCTTACTTTGGTTTGGTTTCCCAAACCTCTTAGGAATCTATTTCCTAACTAAGAGTATTGCCTGAAACAAAACCCTTTCCCAACTAGGAATTCTGCCCAAATAAGGATTCCTTCCTAATATAGGATTCTTACCTCAACTTAGCTTGAGGTTTATTGGTTCCCGAAGAGAGGAAGATAGACATGTATCATGTGTATCCATGCGCTTCCAAGTTCAATGAATGGACACACTGGAACAATTCCTTTGGATCGTATTCCAAACAGTAAAGGAACAACATATCTTTTTGGTGACAACTCTATTGATTCTTTTAAGATAAAGATATATTAAGTCATATGCAAAGGATCTTCTGTTTAAGATAATAATAAACTCCTTTTCCTGGTTAGATTAATATATCTAATAACTACCGAGGTAGCCAAGTTTAGATTCGCACTCAATGCAAATAGATCTCAAAGAGATATATTGTGAATGATGATCTCACGCAACTATCAATCGAATAAATATGATTCTAGTTGGATCTCATCCGATCAAGGTTTGTGCTACACAAAGATATGAGAAACCAATAAGAAATCTTTTTCGTCTTCAAATCTTCTTTGATCTTCAATTAAAACCTGTACAACACTATTTGAATCTATTGTGATCAATCACGCACATAACAAAGTCTATTAACAATATATTATCACAAGATGTCTTTAGATCCACAAAAAGTTTTAAAAGTCCGGTCGATACTTTGATCTAGTTTGAGTGAATCTTATATCATAAAAGAAGATTCTCAAGAATAAACAAACTAGGTGCAATCAAAGTTTCAACAACCGTTAGTCAATCAAATCAATAAAAAACTAATAACACAACAATTATCTAGATTCCTACCAATGGTACTCATGGAGCTTCTTGATCCCACATAAGTCTTTAAACGAGCGTTCGTAAGAGATTTCACTTAATTAGGGTACTTTCCTCTCCGAATATACGACTCCACCAGAAACAAAAAAAAAAGATGAAGTTTTCCTAGATCTAAGGATAGTTTGCTAGAAATGCAAACTTAGGTATTTATAGACCAAGGAAGTTTGGACACAAAAGAATTTCCAAAACCGAAAATATTCTCAAGAAATGCAATGAATGGAAAGATTCGGTTTTCATAATTCCAGTAAATGCTTGTATAATATTTTCTAAATCTCTAAATAGAAAATATCCAATTAGTAAATGCACATTACTAATTTTTATTCTCTAGAGATATGCATTTAATTGTTGATAATTAAAAGCATATATAACTAAAAACTTTAATTAAAAGATTCTCAATTAATTTCGATACAGGATCTCCTTGAGTACTAAGGAATATCTTTGAACAATAAATGATAAGATTTATTGTCCATGTTCAAAGTAAGTTGACATCTTTTCTCTGTAAGTCATCTTTCATATTTACATAATTGGAATCGGTTATACCACACTTCCAAACAAGGTTAGAATTGGTTCACCTGTATTTAAAGACAACTATGTGATTGATTAAATATCAAATCACATCCATGGGTTTAATCGGTTTTACCAATCAAAAGGATCGGTTATATCCTAATATGGAAACACTTGTGATCGGTCACACAAGTTACCAAGACCTTTTACATCAGTTACCAGGATCGGTTACATCAATTACGAAGACCAGTTACCAAATACTCATGGTATTGCTTGTGATCGGTCACACTAGTCACAAGGATTGGTTACACCAATTACCAGGATCGGTTACACCAATTAATAGGATCGGTTAAACTAATTACAAGGATCGATTAGACAATACTTCTGTGATCGGTTACACCAATTACAAATATCGATCATACCATCTTAGGTGGTTACTAAGGATTGGTTACACTAAATAATCAAAACTAGTCATACCAAATCATAAGTCAGGCATTGTGATTAGTTGTACCAAGATACATAACAAACTTACGATCAATTCTACTATCTCACACATATTGGTAATCCAAAGATTTACAATGAATAGCCGTACCAATAAGCCTAGGGATTTCTCTTTCAATTCATAAAACAAGTTCATGAATTGTAAAACATTGTTTCCTAGGATGAAATCTTCACCATTACCATACACATAATCATAACAACATTCATAAGTCTATGTCGATGTCTTGTCTACGAAGTTCAAAAGATAAGCGTTATACTTCGTAGTTTAATTCCCTAATACTATGATCATGTGATCATGACTCACTACTAGAGAAAAATATCTAATACACAGCTTCGCAGTTATGTTTTCAATAAAGCACGACTTGAAAGATATGTTAGGAATAAAACAGTTCAAGTCAATATTACTAACCTCAAGAGGAATGATGATGTCGTCGTTGTAGCTCTTTACTTATTCACTCTCTTCAGGTCTTCTAGTAATACTTGTATGTCTCATATTCCTAGAATTTTCAGTCTAACCTATACGAAGTTGTCTCTAGTACATAATCAAGCGACTCTTAGATGAGTTTTGACACACTAAAATATGACAACCAAACTTGGCATACCAACGCTTGGTAGGTTCAACCGAGCTATGCTCTAATACATATTCAAAAAAAAATCTCTTTTTTTATCTCCTCTCAAATTCCTTCTTAAAACCCTAAAAAACCTCCCACCACCATAAACCTTATTGCTCAGATCTAGTCCACTTCGGGTTAGATCTGAGCAGGTTTCTTTACTTTTTGTTGTTTTCTTAGATAGCTAGTAGTTTAAGTTAGATTTATTTTAGTTTTTGCTTCAATATCCATTTTTTAGGATATTTTATGGTGTTCTTGTGGGTTTTTTGTCATTTTTGTTTATATCTTCACCTTTATGGAGATTCTATATGAGCTCTAATGACGTTTTTTTTTTTGTTTTTTTTTTTTACTTTTAAAATGTTAAAATTTTCTTCAAAAGGAAAAATGAAATAAAAAATGAGAGGCTCCTAAGCGCAACAAGAGAAGGAAAAAAGGCTACTCAACACACAAGTTGCATGCGAGAACAACAAAAAGCATAACAACTGCTTATCAACATAAGTGCAAGATAACTCTTTTGATCATGTCTGATGGAAACAAGATATAGCATTCATTTATGTTCTTATAATCAGTCATATATTGTTCAAATCCCACAAAAATTCATTTTGAGATCCAAAGTATGCCCCGTGGCCTAGCATTGGTCTTGCGGGTATGTGGACCAAAATCGGTCTTGAGGTCCAAAATTTGCTCAATAACAAAAGATACAGTTGGTGAACCAAAATTTCCTAAAATTTAAGTGTGACTTTTTTTTTTTTGTTGCTTCTAAACGGTGATCGGTCCAAATCCACCTCGTGAAAAAATATTACCAAAAATCTTCATTGCGGTTTAAGGTGCCTTCATAAAAAATAGCCTACCTTGTGAGCCACAATCAATGTTGCGTAATCCTTTGATGCCAATATGTATGGTTATGTGATTCAGTTGTGGTTACATGCATATATATGTATTGTAGCCCATATTACCTTATTGACTAGATTTAACTTGTTTTGCAAATAAAATTCGAAAATGATAAATGAACTGAGGGATAAATCCCGCTTTATGTCCCAAGTATAGCTTAACTTTAGAGTTAGTTAAGTTTGTTAGAGCACTACTCGGTCGAACTCGCAGGCGTTGCTATCTCAATCTTGTTTGTCAAATTTAGTTGTCAAAACTATATGTCTTAATTTCTAGTCTACTTATAGCTAAGTCTCGGACTAAGATAGTAAAGTGTAGTTGAGCTCCAGACTTCACCGCAATCATCTTACTAAGATGAAGAAATAATCAAGGAACCAGTGGAACTTCATCTGACCAAAAGGTATGTGACTTGAACTTATCTATCACTCAAAATATCTACTCAATATCCTACTCTTGAGACAAAAGTCATATAAGTATGTAGTTTTCGAGTATACACATTTGCTATCGAGCCGAGTTTATCTCGCCTATCTATGTGTTGGTAAGCTTTCGCTTTAAGCAAACTCATCTTTACTCGTGATGAATGTCATGATGACATTTCAATATCTTGAAAATCTTTTTGATGTAAAATAGCTTGTGAATAACAACTATATTCCCCTAAAAATGAAGACTTGAAATTACGTAACCATCTATGGATATAAGCATATATAGTGTGTCCGCACATTAGTGTATAAATCCATAAACCGGGAACCAAGCGTATGCACATGTGTGTATATGGAATTGGTGAAGGAGACAGGTTAAGTATGCGTACACCTACGCATACTGGCGGAAGTTCACGTCCGTGAATATCTGCGGAGTTTGGAGTTTACAAATTCTTAAACCAATCACTTAACGTATGTATTCATACTAGCGGAACTTTTCTTCTCGAAATTTTCTGCTGAGTTTGGAAACCAAAACCAACTCAAATCCGGTTTCTTAAGTATGCATACTTAAGCTATTTATTTTCTCAAATCGGTAGTTCATGAACTTAAACAAATAAATTATAAGGAATGAAATCTTTACACCATGTCTATAATGTTCATGAATTGATTCAAATGAATCAAACTGATTTTGTTTCAATAGTGTCTATTCATAAAGCAATAAGCAATTGAACAACTCTCTAACTAGTTCTTTTGAAGTTAGTTGAACTAGTTGTGATAAAGATGAATACGGTTGATATGAAAGTTCTCATATGGCTCACCATTGGTTAACTATTGTTGAATTAAATAAGTGTACATGTTTAGGTACGATTACTTAAACCAAAATGAAATACATTTCATTTGTGTATAACAAGCTAAGTTTCGATCTAACAGTTGAAAGATATTAGATTGAATCTAATCATTTTTTCATCTAACTGTGAATATTGAATGCATTATTACTAAGCTAGCATTGATTGCAAACCATGATTTGAAAACTATATAAAGGAGAACTCTATCAACTGGGAAACCTAATCCCCATACCTCATGTGTGATACTAGTTGTGCTAAGCTAGATTCGATTTTGCTTTAACCTTAGGTTTCTTCTCGAGACCCTGTAGGTTAACGATTTAAAGAATTCATTGGTATTGTGAAGCCAGCCCGAACTACTTCTCTTGTAGTTTAATGATACGATCTTTCTGTTTCTATCGTAAGAGTACAATTGTAATATTGTCTTGAGATTTTATATCTCCGATAGGCAAGATAAAAATAAATCACAAACATCTTTGTCTCATCATTTGTGATTCCAAAATATTTTGTTTCGCTTCCATACAATTAAGATTATTGTGAGGTGATTGATAATTTTAGGTTGTTCTTCGGGAATATAAGTCTGGGTTATCGATTGGTTCATGTTCACCTTGATTTTATCAAAAGGCGGAACAAACTCATAGGTTTATCTGTGGGAGACAAATTTATCTATTATCGTAGACTTTTCTGTGTGATATAGATTTATTTATCAAAGTCTTCGACTTTGGGTCGTAGCAACTCTGGTTGTGGGTGAGATCAGCTAAGAGAATCAAGTGTGTAACATCCCGCTCGGATCAGAGACGTAAGGAGCGCAACTGTACCTTGAATCAGTGTGAGATTGATTAGGGTTCAACTACAGTCCAGACCAATAGTTTGTAGTAGGCTAGAGTCTGTAACGGCTTAATATAGTGTGGTTTTCAATCTGGACAAGGCTCGAGGTTTTCTTGTGGTTTCCTCGTTAACAAAATTTTCGGCGTCTGTGTTATTTCTATTCCGCATTATATTTTGTTATATAATTGAAATATCACTGTTGTGCGTTGTATCGATTAATTTTAAAATCCAACCTTTGGTTGTTGATTGGAAATTGATTGATCCTTGGTTTGGTGCCATCCAAGTTTATATCTTTTATATTCAATTAGGCTCGCAGATTTATATTTTCTTATTGCAGATTGAATTAGAGATTGAGATATTAACTCCATGATATACTGTTTATTAAGATTGAGTCTAACTTTCTAGTTGTATTTCTTTATAGTTATTTAAGTATACCACAATGTTTAAACTCATAAATAAAAGAAAAACATATCATATAAGAAAAATTATTGTATAAAGACATTCCTTTTATATTTATCAATCAATATGTAATGATATTTTTCATAGATAGATATCCAAACAAATATTTCTTATCATAAATAAAAGAAAAACATTAAAAAAAAATTATTGACACATGTTTTATAAGGTTAAAAATGTTAATGCATATAGTAAATAAACAAGAACATATTTATAATGTTAAAAATGTTTTAAATTTTTTTATAATTAATTTACATAATAAATATACTAAGATATCAAACATTATTGAGTTTTATCATCATGATATATTTTAACTACATTATTTATATAATATAGTAGATTGTTAAGCTGTTTTTATTAATTACATTTTATCTTTTTCCCTATATGCTTTTGTTAATTAAAGTTCTCATTTACAATACATGTTTGTATTATTTTCATGATGAAAACCCTATTAAAACAACATTCAAGAATATAAGTAACTTTATATAGCTCAAACAAGAAAAAGCGACTTTCAGAGAGATACTTTCCTTAAAATAAGTGTCTACAAACTTTGATACATCAGCATCAACAACAAAGACTATCCAGTCACATTTATCTACATCCAAGTGGTGCCGAAGTTGTGCTAGATCCATGGCATGAGGAGTATGCCCACCCTCACTGTTCAAAAAGACCACCTCTTCTTCGTCACCTTGTAGGTCAACCACACAAGCACGTTCTTCATTCATTTTCAGCATCTTGTTCTTACTCAATCTCCCAGAGACAGCATGAACAAAGGGAATATAACTACTCATGCCCTGATACAAATCCAAACAAAGAACACATTAATACCAACTGTTTCATTTCTAAAAAGTAAAACAACACCGCAGGATGCATGGTACCAAACACTGCAAAAAATGGGAATGCACTCTTTGATCTACATTGATTCCAAGGAGGTCATAGATCTTTTGGAACTCTTTTGCGTTGTACCCGCAGATTCTAGACCATGCACTCTTGTATCTCTCATCCCCTTGCTATAAAAGTTCATGAAAAATATTAGACT
This sequence comes from Papaver armeniacum, assembly GCA_023531295.1. Classification (NCBI taxonomy): domain Eukaryota; kingdom Viridiplantae; phylum Streptophyta; class Magnoliopsida; order Ranunculales; family Papaveraceae; genus Papaver; species Papaver armeniacum. The sequence goes on along the minus strand of JAJJWW010003100.1, from coordinate 14,118 downwards.
AAGAATTTCAAATAATGATACTAATTGAGACCAAAAAATCAGACTTTATATATAAAGCAAATAAAACGCATTTACCATCAGGAGATCCAGCGCTTGTTCGGCTTTAACTTGAAAGTCGGGATCATACTGACATTCACTTTCCACCGCCTCCACAAACAATGTCGAGTCAAAAAACTCATGCAAATCCTCATCGTTAGTCTCCAAGTCAGGGAAGCGATCTATCATATACTCAATGTACGCGCCAAATTTTGGTGTCCAATCGAGCATGTTGTTTATCCGCAGCACTTCGATATTGCAAAACTCCATCATCCTAGCAAGTGAGTCGCCTATAACAGTACACCTCAGGGTAGAGGCATCTATCTCCACTGCAACAGCTGGAGAAGCCAAATTAACCAATGCTCTCTTACACTTCAAGGAAGGGGCCCATGCTTCAATATTTCGGTTTAGCATTCGGTGCAAACCCTGCGGATTGAACCATTAAAAGCTTAATCATAACATTTATCAGATCTTATAAATCAATTTGAATGTGTTCAAATAAAAACAGAAACACAAACCTCTGAAATCCAGATATTTGACATACTCCAAACACCGGGTCTAGCATCCTTTGCAACCACTTTATGCACAAGAATCTGTATAGTTTTAAACTGATTTTTCATCGTGTACTCCTCGAGCTTTGCGAGACTCTTGGCAAGCGTTTGACAAAGGCCAATGAGGAGTACACGCTGATGGAAACTCAGTTTAAAACTATACAGATTCTTATTTTTTTGATGTTAAAGAAGAATACCTTTGTGAACCATAATCCAGCAAAAGAAATAATCAAAATGATAAGCAAACAACATGTGGAAGACCCTATAAAACACAATTCAAATCCCAAATCCTAGAATATGTTTTTTATAAGAAAAAAAAAAATCCCAAAACCCTTAAAAATCACAAACAATATTTCTGATCATTCAAATATCAAACCTAAAACATAACAAATCAAAAAATCAGAATACAAATCAAAACCCTAGAAATTTATTAACTATTAACATGAATACAAGAATAAAAACTTACATATTCATTAATCTTTGTGACAAATCTACTATAGGCTCCTTTACACAAATCTGCAGATTCCTTAGCAGGAGGAACCACATTCCCTTCTTTATCTTTGTACCCAAATATTTTTTTTAAAATCACTATGGAATCTAACTCCTCCGCCATCAATGAATTGACACAAATAACTAGTAGATACATACTTGTGAAAATATGTTAGAAATTCTAGAGATTTAGTTTGAGCATCAGTTGTTAAAAGACTAAGTTTATCATCAACTTTTAATACAACTCTATCAACATGTACTTCTGTATTTGTTGGATCTGGATTGGAAGCAGATGGCGCCTCCATGGTTTGCAGAGAAAGAAGTCTCAATGAAAGGAAGATCTTCTATTCTATGTCTATTTTATACTATTGAGTTTTCGAGATTAGGGTTTTCCTTGGAACACATACATACACAAGCTCGTTTTTCCTCTTGGGCCTGCCGAATAGATAAACGTGGCCTAACCTTGGTCTAAAGTAGAGTTGTGTAAAAAAATTGGAATCTCGGACTTAATCGGCATCATTCGGCAAAATTGCGGGTGAAACTCAATCCGCAAGAGCTACAAAACGGATACAAATGAGATTGTCAAATCCCACGTTTATATGGTTTGGTTGCGGTTAGATTTTGCGATCCATGGATTTATCCACACCACACGGTATTAGAAACACAGGTTATTCAATGACCCACTATGCATCTCTCATTGTAACCCGATTGGATTGATAGTAATGTTTTGATTTTCTTGGATGTTTGCTCTCACCGACGGTACGTTTCATACTCTACTCAAAAAGTTGTACTCGTCATGATCATTAGGAATCCGATTTCCTGAGAAACTCCATAAGTTTTGTATGTCATCGAACTCCAACCCTTTTTTTTTGTTCGGCACTAAAATATTTCTTTCTAAAAGTGGTTCTTTATTTAGCTAGCGATCATGAGATCTACTTTTCGTCTCTCAAATAAAAAACCTTTTTCTAAACTTCTGTTTCACCGGAATGAAAACAACCTTTTCTTTTCTTTTTTACTTTTTTTTTTTCCTGAATAAATCTGCGGTTAATCCATATCCGACCTGTATCACCCGTTGATCTGCGGATGTGAAATCTGCATGTGATTGGGTAGGACACGGTTGGATTTTTCAAATCCGCAACTTTGGCGGATTGGACGCGGGTGACCCCTAATATGCAACCGTCCATCCGTTGCACACCCCTAGTCTATAGTATAACTGAACAACTGAACAACTGAAACTTATCTTTGTTAGGATGTGGTTGCACCCATCGGTTTTAGATCTCGATAATTGACACATCCTTGTCGGCTTCGCCTCACTAAACCTTGATCGACCGCCATAGGTATAAACTAATAATGTACCCAAGGGCAGGCTAATGCACCTCCACCACTAGATTTATTCAAAGAGGGTGAGTCCTTTACATATTTTATCATTGTTGGACGTATTGGTTCACATATTTTTTTTGCTAGGAAAAGAGATATATTGCATTAGATAGAGTTTACAACATTATGCAGGAAGTGTGGACAATTATTCTCATACCATTCCTTGTGACATTTTGAACTCTACTATATCTTGCAGTTATGTCTGCAAGACTATTCAAGTCTCTCTTGATATGTTTAAAGCAGATAATACTAGAGTCTTGTAAAATAAACAAGCAATCATCTAGGATCGGTTCCCCTCACTTCTAAGAACTTGTTGCACATGTTCATACGATCGGTTCCCCTCACACTAATAACTTGTGGCACCTCTTACATGGATCGATTCCCCTCTTGAAAATTTACATGCACCTCTTACTAGGATCGGTTCCCCTTTCACTAATAAAAGTGGCTATTTACAAGGCATCGATCATACCATCTTGAGTGATTACTTAAGATCGGTTTTACTAATAAAAGTTAGACCAATAACTTAAGTCAGGCATCCGTGAATAGTTTTACCAAGCACATAAACAAGTTTATGATCGGTTCTACACATCATGCATATTGGTAGTTCAAAATAGATTTGCAAAGAATAGCATTACCAATAAGCCTAGTGATTTCTCTTTCGATCCACAAACGAGTTTGTGAACTTAATTCCTTTAAACTAATGTAAAAATATTGTTTCCTAGGATGAAATCTTCACTCACACCCGTACATAATCACAATAGCATTTAAACGATTATGTCGATATATTATATACAAAGTTTAATGGTTAATCAATAAACCTCGTATTATATTTCTTAATACTATGTTTATCTAGATTTCATACACAGCTTCGCAGTTTCATTTTCAATATGCACGAATTGAAATATTTGTTAGGCAATGAAACAGTTCAAGTCAAATATTACTAACCTCAAGAGGAAGGATGATTGTTTTCGTTGTAGCTCCATACTTCTTCACATCTTCAAGTCTTCATGTGATACTTGTAAGTCTCAAATCCTAATACTTTCAAGCTAACCTCTACGAAGTTGACTCTAGTAAATAATCAAGCGACTCTTTAAATGAGTTTTGATTCCCTAAAATAAGACAACTAAACATGACATACCAACGCTTGGTGGGTTCAACCGAGTAATGCTCTAACACAAGCACAAAAAACTATAATAATACGATAATGATAAATCAACTCACAAGACACATGATTTATAGTGGTTCGACCAATGCATACAATGTGTATATATTGTCTACGTCTACTTTGATCCGCACCAACTCAAATCCACTTATGAAGAAAAACGATTACAACGTCGTGTGAATTCTAACAAACCCTTGGTTACACCGCAACAATTATCCGAGACGATAACCTCGTCTCTTGTTCCTCACCAATATGCTATCACAACGAAACCCTAGCTTTTTGCCCTAAATCTATACAAGAAATCTCTCACCGATCTCTTAATCGTTCTAACTTTCTTAAAATTTTTTTTTTTTTTAGAATAAGCTAATGCATTTGAAGAAACAGAACCAGAATACAAACATACAAAAAGTTGTCTATGCTATCAGACCAGGACATGCCCTGGTCTGAGTTTGAGACAACAATCTATTGGTATTACCAATTCCTTCATTTTGATTACTAGACTTATCTAAACTTAAAAACATATTTAAAAAGGCAGGTAAATCTTCTTCCCAGCTATTGAAAATTGAAGATTTTCTTGCCTCTACCTCCAATTTATTTGCCACAGAGTTGCCAAAGCTGTGAGTAAATTTGAAGCCCAAAAAGTTATTGCAATCCACTAGAATTTGCATTGCCTCCTTGACAATGCTCTGATTTCTCCACTCCATCATTGTTGCCTTTCCTTTGATGAAATTCACAATCCTTTCACAGTCCCCTTCTATCCAGAAATGTGCCAAATCTGCATCTTTGGCCCACCTTGCTCCATACAGCAGAGCTAAAGCTTCTGCTTTTTCTACACTTGCAGCATAGAATACTCCAGATTTAGCTGCTCTTCCATTTCCTACATTATCTCTAAAAATTAGACCAAAGCCAGCATAAACTGATTCAGAGATCCAAGAAGCATCATAATTTAACTTAAAGCAATTCAGCTCAGGGCATTTCCAAAGGACAATCTTTATCTTCTTTGTTGCATGACACTCATTAGTTGTTATCATGTTCCTTGAATCATAGTTCCAGTAGTTTAAATGTCTTTGAATCATGATAGAAGTTTGTAAAGAATAAACATTTTTTTCCTCAAAAATCCTATTACATCTTTCTTTCCATATAAACCAACATTTTGTTTCATTAATATCTATTACCTTATCTCCCTGTGATTGCCACCAATTGAAATGATTAATGAAAGAGTTTCAAACTATGTTTGAATTAGTGCTACCTGCAAAAGGTGGTTGCATCCAAATTGATCTAGCATACCAGCAATCAAAAAGCAAATGTTGAACAGATTCTATTTTATCATTACAGAAAATACATATATTGTTTACATCATGCATATGTCTACTCAGAATTTCTGTTACTGGCAAAGCATCATTTATACATTTCCACATAAAAAATTTTATTCTATGGGGCAGTCTATTTTTCCAGAATTTCTTCCAAAAAATTTCATTTGTTGGGTTTCCTTTCTTTTTACCACACAACTTATCATATAAAGATTTAACTGTGAAGATGCCATTCCTAGTTAACTTCCACTAGGTTTATCCTGATATAAGGTATATCATTCATATCCACAAAATTTTTAATATTCAAGATAGTTTGAGCAATAATATGAGGAAATGAAGCAATTATGATTTCTTGGTTCCACTTATTTGTATCTGGATTAATCAGATTTGATACAAGTGTTAACTGAGTGTCTCTTTCAGAAACAATTTGATCTAGAGTGATCTGTAGATTAGGTATCCATTGGTCAGTCCATATGTTGATTGATTGACCATTTACAACCTCCCAACAGGTATAATTATGAACTAGATTAGCCCCTTGAACAATACAATTCCACATTCAAGAAGATTTCACAACTTTTTTTTAAGTCGAAAAAGATTATTTTTTTGAAATACTTATTTTTTAAACATCTTAAACCACCAACAATTGGGTTCAGATATTATTCTCCAAGCAATTTTAGCCAACATAGCTTGATTCATTTTGTCTGCATCTTTAAAACCCAAGCCTCCCATTGAGATTGGTCTACACATATATTTCCAGGATTTTATGTAATGACCTTTCTCATTTACCTCTTTGCCCCACCAAAAAGCACATTGTATAGAATTTATCTTGGAAATAATCTTTTTTGGGAGTTTGAAACATCTAATTTGATAGATTGACATACCAGACAAAACTGATTTGTTTAGAATCAGTTTACTTGGTTGGCTAAGGATCTTGCTTTTCCAACCTTTTATTTTTTCTTCCATTCTACTCACTATGAAGTCAAAAGTTTTCAGTTTAGATTTATCAATAAACAGAGGCACTCCTAGATAAGAGTCCTTAATGTCTATTTTCTTTATTTTGAGAAGTTTTGACATCATTTTTTTTTCAATTTATGGTGAATCTTTCTACTAAAGAAAAGACCTGATTTCTCAAAGTTCACCATCTGTCCTGAAACCATACTAAAATCCTGAATAGCATTTAACAAATGTTTACAACTTTGCATATTTGCTTTTGTGAAAATTAGACAGTCGTCTGCAAAGAAAAGATGAGAGATTGGAGTATTATTCATACTTATTTTTAAACCTTGAATTTCCTTAGATTTTTCTTTAGATATTTAAGTATCTTGAAAAAACCTCCATACAAATAAGGAATAAATAGGGGGACAAAGGATCCCCCCGTGTTAACCCTCTTGTAGGTTTAAAATACTCACCAGCACAGCCATTTAAGAAAACTGCAATTGATGCATTTGAAATGCATTGGCTTATTAGTGTACACAAATCTTTGCAAAAACCCATTTTTTCCATGGCAGTAGTTAAAAAAACCCAACTGACTATGTCGAAAGCTTTCGACATATCTATTTTAACTCCTAAACCTTTTTCTTTTGTTTTCCTGTGTTTCATTGCATAAATTAGTTCATGTGCAACTATTATGTTATCTGAGACTTGTCTATTTGAGAGAAAAGCTGATTGAAAGGGCGAAATCAGCTTGTCAAGTAAACCTTTCATTCTGTTAGCTAGTAGTTTTGAAATCACTTTGCAAGGTATATTACAAAGACCAATTGGTCTGAAATCAGAAGCCGTTTTCGGCTCTTTGCATTTTGGGATTAGATAAAGAAAGGTTTTATTCAATTCAGGGTTTAGATTTTTTTTAACCAAAAATCCTTTATTAAGTCAACCAATTGATCCCCAACCAGGGACCAATTATGTTTAAAAAATGAAACCGGGAAACCATCAGGTCCCGAAGATTTATTTGGTTTCATGTTTCTTACTACCTCCCAAATTTCCTCATGCGTAGGAGTTGCCATTAAGTTTGTGTTATCTTCCTCAGTCACTCCTACAGATAGATAAGAGAAAATGTTATCATTTTCCACAGTCGGCATTGCCTTAAAAAGGTTTTCAAAATAGTTTTTTAGCTCTTTAGCTATTTCCTTCTTGTCTTTAATCTCCTCGGACTTAGTATTCAAAAGACAGTCTATCTTATTCCTTTTCCTCATTTTCATTATTTTGAGATGGAAGTACCTAGTATTTCTTTCTCCCAAATTTACTATGTTGTCTCTAGATAGTTGTTTAGCAATCTCTTCTTCAGTCTCGTAAAGTTTTTCTAGACTCAACATTTTAGTTAATCATTTTTTGAGAACTTGCACTAATTTTTAGTTTATTCAAGTTTTCAATTTCAGTTAAAAGGCTCCTAATCTTTTTTTTTGGTAACCCAAAAACATTTTTTTTTTCCCAAAAGGTCAGTTGAGTACCCAAATTATAAAGGTTGTAAATCATTGATTTTGTTGGATTAGAGCTATCCTTAATACAACAAGATTTTATCAAATCTAGACAAGATTGGTCTTTTAACCATGTATCAAAAAATTTAAAAGAAAAATTTGAATTGTTATTTCCATGTCCCTCCATGTTTACCATCGGAGGACAATGGTCTCAACCCACTGAAACTAAGACTTTTAGAGATGATTCATTGAATTGGTTCTGCCATTCCACATTCACAAAATCTTTATCCAACCTTTCTTGAGTGTTTTCATTACCATCTCTATGGTTATTACATCTCTATGTTTTCATTACCAATTATGATTCATCTTGAGTGTTTGAAAGTGATGAATTTCATGTTGTAATCTACTGATTTCCATGGAGATTTGGAAGTAATCAAAGAAGGGTTTTTCTTTGTTCTTGTTTGATGATTAAAGGTACGATTTCAACCTTATTTATCCTTGTTCTGATCAATTGAACTTATATAATTTCTTCTCCAATGAATCAATCACTCTATTGTTGTGAATTTTATTACCAAATTGAGCATGAAGAACCTAGGGTTTCATTGGGTTTGTTTTCAACAATGTCTGGTACTGAAGCATGATAGTATTGGAATTTGAAATAAGGGGGAGATTAGTGAATTTTGTGAATCTGTGGAGCATCAAAACCTTGGGTTTTCTTTTGAAACCTTTTATATTGTTGTTTATTTATCTTGTTTTTCAATCTCTTGTTGCTGGTTCATGTTTAGGATAGAACTCTGCTGGAGTTTGGAGTTAAGTGTGTTCTGATCTTATAAGTCACAGTAAATGTCAAGCGTCATAAGAACATTGTTTGAAATGAAACAAACCACATCATATCAGAATTTGTGTGTTGTCCTATGACATCTATCTTTTGAACAAATATTCCAGCATGATATTCGATATTGTAGTTAAGATTATGCAATTCGAGGTATGCCAGCTTGTGTATCTACTGCCTTGCACTTTTCACAGTTCTATTTTTAAGAAGAGTTGTCACTTGCAACTTGTTTTAACCTTAGTTCTTACACGGGGATTATAGCACATCGAACTATCAATCTGTAGAGGTTTAGGTTCCTTGATTTGGAGTGGAAATTGATTAAGTTGTGATACTTTTTAGTATTCTTTATGAAATCTGGAATTTTGCTTGTAACTGCGGTGAGTAGGCGTCTTTATGGACTTTTATAGGTATGCTAGAGTTCGATTTGGTTTATGATGTCTAACGAAGGTTGTATAGGAGATTGTTGTCTTTCTAAAGAGCTATTGGTTGCTTAATTTGAATCAACGATGAATATTTTATGCACCCTGAAACTTTGACCCTCGTGCTGTTTACAAGGGTGTTAGAGGTTGAAATGGAAGTGAGTTTTAACCACACTACTTTGTGCAGGTTGTACTGTTTGAATAGGTAACTTTGAATTCAGCGGGAGGATTGCGAAGTTTGAGGTTTGAATAGCGGTTGATGTGGGAACTTGCATTAATTTTTCGTAACCATTGATGGGTTTACAAAATTTCGTTTATGCACTCTTACAAATTCATGCATTGTTATTTTCTATTCTTGAAAATTTTGTAGATTCTGTTACTCTTTCCATCACTTGGAAATGACCCGGTTTGTGCTTGTATTCCTCTATGATTTTGTGGGAAATAAGAATTTCCTTTTTGTGGTATATATGACTCTGCTCCTTTTTATAACTACTTACATTCAGCTTTTATTGCTTAGAGTTGGTCATCATGGTCTTGGGGATATCAATAGCTAATGAGTGTGGTTAGCACAAATATTATACATTGTTCGATGAAGGAGTAGTTCCATATACATGACTGTACTTGCGTGTGATGTTTTCTTTTGGATTTTACAATTCAAGCTTGTTTATTTCAGTGGATGAAATGTATCACTATCACTTGAAGAAAACTTGCATTCTTTAAATTCAAATCATCTTTGCTTCAATTGTTTCTTGTGTAGTACATGATATTTCCTTGCAATTGAACAACTCTCTAACTAGTTCATGTGAGTCATTTGAACTAAGGTCTGGAACGGGCTGACTCGGCTTTGGGGATCTGTTAACAATTGCAGTGATAGATGAACTTGTTGATGATGATCTTGATCTAGTTTTTGATGTCTTAGTTTCCATAGATTGAGTTGTTGTTGTTCTTGTTGTTGTTGGTGCTTGATTCTTTTTACAGAAATCCAAATACTAGATGAACAACAAAAACCCAAATACTAGATTAAACCAAAATCTAAAACAAATAATAATAAATCCTAAAAACTCTCACTGAAATCAGAACTAGGGTAGAAAGAATACCTAGAAGAAGAAATCAACCAAAGAAATTAAGAAATTAGGGAATAAAAGTGAAGAAAAAAAAAAGAACTCAAATCCAACCTAAATCTAGAAACTATTCGTTAGAACTATGAAAATCAAAGTACATTAACAAGATTAAAGGGAGGATTAGATTGGGTTGAGCTTCTCATGCTCAGATCTTCCCCAAAAGAGCCGATCTGAGCAGGAGAAGGCTAAGGTTTATGTGGCAGAGAGTTTCGGAGAGAAAGGTGAGAAACAAAAGAGAGAGAGTTTTTTTTCCACTTTTTTTTTTTTTTTACAGATGAGGGACATAAGAGTGAATGCACTTTTTATATATATTTAACAACCTCGTATCTTTCAAACTACACCCTCGTCATATATTTTGGAAAAATTTTAAAATTATCTACGCAATGAGCACAAACAATGATATAAAAAAAATCATTTTTTTATATATTTCTCAAATTTTGTGTGTTTTCTCCTTAAAAGTTAGACATAGCGTAAAAATAAATTGAAAAAATATACACAAAAATGATTGATTCTTAAGTATAAAAGCGACTAATTTTCAAATGAAAAGTACAACTTATGGTGTCGAATCACCACCAAATTATTTGCAAAGTAGAAAAATACCATGGCCCTCATCGTGTTTTTTGAAATTATCTACGGAAAATGATATTTTATTTTTTATATATTTCTCAAATTTTGTGTGTTTTCTCCTTAAAAGTTAGACATAGCGTAAAAATAAATTGAAAAAATATACACAAAAATGATTGTTCTTAAGTATAAAAGAAAAAATGATACTTTCGCGCCGCGTTGGGAAAAATGATACTTTTGTTCCGTGTTAGGAAAAATCATATATACTTTCACGCCGTGTCTTGAAGAATGATATTTTCACTCTGCGTCGGAAAAATGATACTTTCACGATGTGTCAGGAAAAATGATACTTTTGCGCCGCGTTAGGAAAAATGATACTTTCACTCCGTGTCAGGAAAAATGACACTTTCACCCTATGTCAGGAAAAGTGATAATTTCCCCCAGTTTTAGGAAAAGTGATACTTTCACTCTGTGTCAGGAAAAATGATACTTTCACGTTCATGAAAAATGATGCTTTCGCGCCGTGTCAGGAAAAATGTTGCTTTCATGACGGGTCAGGAAAAATGATAGTTTCGCGTCGTATCATGAAAAATGATACTGTCACTCCATGTCAGGAAAAACGATATTTTAACATTGTGTCGGGTAAAATGATACTTTCACTTTGTGTCAGGAAAAATGATTCTTAATGGGAGAAAATGATTTACTATTTTTTTAGGAAGTGAAGAGATGATCGTGCGGACAAAGACTCCTCAACCCATAAAATTGCTTAAACCTTTTTGCAAACAGATGAAGTACACGTGAGTGCTTTGAGTTTAAGAGATCAATCTGTAGGACTCCGACCTAAACCAAGACAATGGACGTTCAAGAGTTTATTCGGTCACAAGAGAGGATGGGTCGGTCTATAGGAGGGAAGCTGAGAAGTGTGTGTGAGACTAATGATGATCAAAGGGATTGTAAATGTGTTGTGGGTTTCTGCAAATTGATGAACTGTTTGGTTTGAATAAGTGTGAATTATGCTATGTTGAGAGTGGTTATTCAGATGAGAATTGTTGTGATAATTCTCGTATATCTGTTCTTCTAACAATCATGAAATCAGAGAACTTATTTATATTGCTAGAACATGGACACATTGATCTCCAGTAAGTGTGACGGTTGTTTGAGTGAAAGAGTGAGAAAGTGAGATATCGTGGTTTAACCAGTTCCATGTCGTGCGAAGACTGGGTTGTTTGTCCGCCCACTACTTTGCCAACTTTCTAAACCGCTTGCACGACTTACTCACATATCTCATCATGGATGAACACATGTGTCGTAGGCTGCCAAACCAAAACCTTAGTTAATATCCACCCATGTGATGTGATTGATGTCTCATGAATGTGGAGTCTACAAGGAAGACGTGTATTTAGTCAGTCAGTTGTTGACTTGATCAGACGATGAGTCTTGATATTGTTGAGTCGAGCATGATTGACGAATGCTCTGTGGTTCATGAATTTAGCATGTCTGCTGGGACATATGTATGGTTCTCGAATGATAGTTGAATCAACATGATGATTATTGATAGTTTGAGAAAATATTGCTCATATGATGAATTACTGTATAATTGAATCAATATTGATGGTGTGAGCAAGTATTGCTCGTCTGAGAAAATATTACTCGTATGATGGATTACTAAATATTGATAGTTAAATCAATATTTATAGACTAAGCAAATATTGCTCGTCTGAGCAAATATTACTCATTTGATGATTATTGGTAGCAAGACCGAAGAAAATAATAATTTAAATATTGGCAGCTGGACTGAATATAATTAATTAAAATGTTGATTTGCTGGAACAACATAAAATTATTGATGTTCGAACCTGTTCATAATTATGCTTTGAAGAGCATCTTATTCGAAATCCTAATTTTGATCAATTGATGATCATTTGATGATTTATTGAAAATCAACCAACGAATGGGAGAGGGATCGGCTATATGGAATAATGGTCAACCATGCAGTTCCCAGATGGTTGAATGAGCAAACACCAAAGTCCTTTGTTGGCCAGTTGGCAAAAGAATGATTAAATGCTGGTTTAATCATTTATTAAAATAATGCTCGTCTGAGCATTAGGTAATAAAACCTAATTATGGAGGGGTGAGGGACCGACCAAGAGGGCATGTAACCGGCTAGAATTATGTCAGTAGGGATATTTCTGAAGTCTGTTAGGGATAATTGTGAAGGTCCATCAGAAGTAAGGACAATAGTTCAATTTCCACTTTTTTTATTTTATTTTGCACAAGTCGGACAAGGAGAGTTTCTTTGACTTCGACTAGAATTTTCGCATGAGTGTTTTCCTCGACTAGAATGGGTGTGCAACTACATCGGCCGATGTCCGATGAATTTATAGCATCTCCAAGGCCCATTCACTAAATTGGCCGGAACAGTTTTTTGGGCACTACTCAAAATTGGTGGGGGACTACTAAGTGATAAAATATCTACCTTATAGTTATAAGGGGTGTCCTAAAGTGTGGAAATGACTAACTTATCCTTAACATATATATATAACCACCTCCTCCCATCACCACCACCTATATATATATATATAACCACCTCCTCCCATCACCACCGCCGCTCACCACCACCTACAACCACCACCACCATCGACCACCTTAAAACAACACCACCATCACCTCTATATATAGCTTAATTTAAATCATTAACAATACATAATCAAAATCAAAATTCCACAAACCCATTACTTGTCATTCGTTTTTGGTTGAAAAAATGAGTAGTAATCATCAAAATGAGTTGAAAATGGAAGTTGCAGAGAGAAATTCGGCTAGGAATTATGTGAAACAGTTTGTCGAACTAGCCGAATTCATCTTTAATGGAGTTTTTTTTTTCTAGAGAAAAGTTCGGTTACCTCATAATTTTTTTTCCCCAATCGAACCTTTTAGTTCGGTTACGTCGAAACTTTTTTTTCTTTTTTCCTATCCGAACTTTTAGTTCGGCAACAAAATTAGTACACACGACTAAACCGAACTCTGAGTTCGGCAACCACAATAGTATAATATACTAAACCGAACTATTATCTGCTTACTTTATGCAAATAGTTCGGCAATGTTATCTGGAAACATATAACCGAACTATGAAAAACCTCCATTAAAATGGAGTTCGGTTACCTGCGTCTGCTACATCAAGTAACCGAACTGCACATACATAAGAGTTCGGTTACATTGCAGTGAAGTTAGCCGAAATTTGTTGTTGAAATTTTCAGTTTGGCCGATTTTTTTGCACAATTAAAGCTACATTAACTAAATTTGAGCCATATCTAAGTACCCATTACTTCATCTTCTGGTTGTGGCTGATAAAATTCATTATTTGGGTCGTTAGCTTGAGTTTGGGGAAAAATCATTTATCATTTGACAATTAACTTATACCCGGATCGTTATAAATATTGACAAATACACTAGGAGATGAAGGAGGTTCTGATTCTGAGGAGTTATCATCACAAGAATCACTCGTATCATTATACAAAGCTCAAAATAAGATTTTTGGGTTCATCCCTCTTTTGTTTCATCTTTTCTTCTTCTTCTTCTTCTCTCTCAATAATTCTGATTCTAACAAAACTATCCTCTTAATAACTCACTAATCACTAATTAATCATTACACTAACACTAACTAATGATTACACAAACAATGATTTAATTACAAAGGGCTTTTTTTTGGTATTAAGAAAAAATAAAGATAAGAGGTGGCTCAATTTTACTTCAAATATCCATCCCCAAATAAATGAGTAGTCCCTCACCAAAATGGGCTAGTGCCCAAAAAATCGTTCATTGGCCGGTTACACCATTATTAGCCCA